>JAUYWH010000011.1:17066363-17132969 GCA_034779795.1 Ctenopoma multispine | reverse complement strand
TGAAGGTACACCGCTGATTCAGGCCCTGAGGTGTTACTCCTTCTGTGCTGGGCCATCCTCCTGTGAAGCGGCTGCTTCTTCTTCTCTTTATATTTAACAAAAACACAAGTACAGTATTTGTACTATGGTTAAGGACTGGTATGACGTGTAGCTCTGTAAACTTTGTAAGATGTTTTTCACTGTTGTTTATGGAATATTTACTGGTTGGTTCTGTGCTCATAATGACTTCCTGTAATGTTTGTGTTGCACTGCTCCGAGTCCTTGTCCAAGTCGGCGTAGCTTTAGGTATTTACAGAACACGGTGCATGCTCTGATGAATCATTACAGTCCTGGAGATTTATCTAAAAGTTTAGAGTAAACCTACAAGATTCAACTGGGAACGCTGAAGGACATGGTTAGTTAAAGACACGACAGCAGCATTTTTCTAAAACTATTGTATTTTACATGTAAAGTGATTTTTCAGTGACAGCTCTGTGGTGGAATAAATATCTGCCGGATGACTGTGACGAGAGCTGAGAGCAGGGTGACAGCATTCGTTAGCTTGGGATGGAGAGGGAAATGAGCTAACACAGTACTGCCCGCGGCCCAGAATCCTCGGGGGCAAAGCCATGAAGCCGGAGAGTGACATACACACACAGAAAGAGAGATGGAAGTGAAAGAGAAAGATGAGGAGTTTCACTGGCAGGAAGCAAAGTGAATCCTGAATGTACTACCCTACACCTACTTCTGCCCAGAGGCAGGTAAACATGAGAAGGGTTTGTGTTAGCCAATCACTAGCCTGGAGTACAGTCTCACAACTGTCCATCATCTCCTCCACACACTACACAGACTAAATGCATAACCCCAAGGCTCATGGTGGCACCCACCCGAATCCTAAAACCATCAAACAACCCTCCAAAGTTCTGAGGACCAGGTAGAACGTCCTCACAATGATGACAATAAACTCAAATTTGTCACACTAGATCACTAGAGCCAAACATCTGATGCTCACTGAGCCACGTACACAAACACAAAATGACCCATCCACAGCTGTCTTCAGCGTTCGATCATCCCCTCAGCTGAAGCGGTCTGTGATGGTCAGAGGTGATGAAGGTGAGAGGAAAACTCTTCACTGTGACAAAGGAGGAGGAGGAGGAGGAGGAGGAGGACAAATGGCCCAAGGTCTGAGAGTCCAGGTTGTTTACAGAGCGTTTTCATTTGACCTTGAAGAGACATACTGAAGGTCACCTGCTGTCTCTGTACCGGTTTTACATTATGTGCTGGTTTCTCTTTAGAAGTTCCTCTGACTGTCAGCCAGAAACTCACTGCCACAGCTTTTAAACAATCTCCTGTTCACACACGCAACACTGTTCAAGCAGGAGTCAACCCAAATAACATGAGAGGGCAGTTAAATTATTGCAAAACGTCTGTTGTCACCACAAAGAGCGCATTGAACTCTTCCACAGCAGCATGTGTCAGGAAATGATCTGTGGAAACATGTCCACACTGATGAAAGTCCCGGCCTTTAAACTCCAAACACAATAAATAACCTGAGAATCTCTCCGTTCTTTGAAACACTGAAGACAACAGATCTGAGGCCGTGAGCAGCTCTCCTCCGTGTCCAGGCAGCAGCTTAGCGGGCTCACCTCATCCATAATTGAGGAGCAGTGATCTTGACCTAGTTACACAGTGGGTGAGATGATCTCAGCAGGGAGGGCTTCTTATTAAATATCAGACATCAGCCGATCGGGACACTTCAGTTTCTGACTTCTGTGCGACTGTTAACACAGCGACTGTGGGACGGATCGATGCTACACTGACTGTCGACACGAGGCTATTCTATTCTAACTATTCTTCTTCACCACAAATCAACGGACTCAAAATACAAAAATCTTATGCGAGCGTGGCAAAGTTTACTGAGCCTTTAAAAAACCAAAGCTAGATACTTGAACAGATCACGTGAGGTCTACAAAGATAAGATCATTTAAAACACCAGCTCTGATTTCTCCTTTACTCACCAGCTGGGGGTCTAATGTGGAGCAGGACAGAGATATCATGCACTACTGTGTTCATCTGCCGTGTTATCTGCCCTCCAACTCTTACTTTCCTTCCTCCTCTCTGGGGGATAGACTGTGTTTTTAAGTACAATGATGTAAATGTAATTGCTTCTTCAAATGTGTGCACATCTTCTCACACAGAGGCCGTGGCGGACTCCGTCAGACAGAATGAGGATCAGGTATTAGTCTGGTCCGCTATGGGATTGGCTGTTCAGTCAACCAATCAAACAGCAGCCTGTTGGGGCCCCAGCTACCGAACATGACCCCCCCCCGCTCACGCGTGTATGAACTATGACAGTACGCACCAACATGTCATAAACCACACTGTGATGTTCACACTATCACCACGCACGGGGTTACTTGGTTTATCTGTTGACAACACTGAACCTTTTCTGCAGGTTCTGCAGTGATGTTGTCACCTCTCGTGTACCAAAGGTCAGAAGCTTCGCTCTGGCTCCATAAACAATGGAAAACATGTTTTCTGCCTTTTAGCGGCTGTGACGTCAACTGCAGGACACGAGTCCCAGAGTGCTCTGTCCACACAAATCCACACTGAACAATGACTGTGTGTGTGTGTGTGTTTGATAAACAGCTTGTTTACACATGTATCCGGGGATGTTCTATGTGTGTGTCACTGTTTAGCTGTCTGACTAGATATACGATGATATATTGTGTGTCTGTTTAAACGAGCACACGTGGACAGTATGTTCACTCACACAGCTGTGTGAATGTATTTGTGTGTGCGTGGAAAAAGTCATTATCTCAGTGTCCTGCAGGTTAACACTGGGGCAGCAGCTCCTCCAGTATTGATCATCTCTAATAAGTTTCTGATTGATCAGTTGACCCACCTGGAGCGTCTGGCTGTGCCAGGTCACATGGAGTGTGTGTCCTTCGCAGACGACATTAACTTAGATACAATATTAAATGCATGAATACAACAAAATGATTTGAGAAGAAGATAAAATGTTCTCTTTGTTCACAGAAGAGACAAAATCATATTTTCTTGCAGCATTTTCTTCATCATGAGCAAGACTCAACATTAACTGTGGACAATTCTGTTTAGCAGATCAAATATTTAGTTTTAACATGTAATCGTCAAGCATATAAAGTATTTCATCTCCAGTCGTCATATCTGAACTGTAATTATGTCGACAGTATTTAGCCTAAGTTTGAGATACCTGACCACAGATACCTTTCCAAACCCAGCTGAACCCTTGGTACCACCAGGTCCTGTCAGGTTCAGTTTGGAAGCCATAAAAAGTTTCAAAGTAGAATGAAGCATAGAAATGATCAGAACAGCAGAATAACTAACATCTGTTTGATCCATTGTGAAACATGACTGCTGTGCAAACACCTTTAAACAAAACGTAACACGTGAAAACACAAGCTGTGTTCAACAGTGAATGAAGAAAAACTGAGCTGCAGGCAAAGCAGAAAAAAAGAGAGATTTGAAGAGTGAGACGTAGACGAGATGAGACTGTTAAGGTGAATATTATCGGTGGCCTCGCCTCCCCTGAAAAAGACATCTGAAAAGAGACTAATGGATGTGGAGGCGTGCTTGTTTCATTACATGTTGTCAGCACAAACCGCAACAACAGCTCTCCCGACAGCTGTAGAGGAGAGGAACTGACACCGAGGTTAGCCTGTTTCATTACTTCTTCTCCTCATAGAGCTGTTTGACTGAACATGCAGCTGCAGCACAGAAACCTCCTCGACTCATATGTGGAGTTCGTGTCAGAGCAGGAAGAAGTCAGGTGAGATAAATCCATCTGTGCAGCTACTTTTCTTCTCAGAAATTAGAGTAAAAACCATCATGATTTTCATTCTTCATTAACTGTAAAACATCTAAATACATTTTGAGGTCCAGGTCTATATTCTGACTTTAACACCAGCTGCTATCTCATTTCTTACACCTCCATTCAACTCTTCTGTCATTTTACAACCCCGTATCTCTGTGAGCGTGAAGACAGGAGAGATGTAGATGATGTCACAACCTGAACAACATCAACTCCAGACGCACTCAGAAATGTCACAACCATCACAGACATACGTGGTTTTTAATCTGAGCTGTGATGTAAAAATGTGATATTCTCTGTCTGATGAGACCTTTTCAAGCTGACGGCCACAACGCTGTTGTAGAGTTAACACAGACACACACTCTCCGTTTCACACACAACATTACTGTTACACACACACATACACACACACGTGGAACATACCGTGTGCGTGTTGGTGCTTGTTGAACACGTTGTCTTGTCCATCAAGTATCTCCAGCCTCCCACTTCCTCTGACCTTTAGCTTAATTAACAGCCTCTCTCCTCAGAGCCACGCTCAAATTACACCACAGCCCGACCTGCACGTGTGCGTGTGTGAGGAAGAAGAGCAGCAGCAGTCTGTTTACTCATGGTCAGAATATACACTGATTAAAAGCAGCATGGGGACTGTTTGTTCTGAGGCCTGTCGATCATGAGCAGCATGACATTTTTCTGCAGTTTGCACTAATTAGTGAGCCTCAGGCAGCCATGGCCCTGTCACTGGTCCACTGGCTGTCCTCACTTGGACTACATTTGGGAGGCACTAACTACAGCAAACCAGGTATCATAACGATATAAGGGTCAAAGGACAGAGGAAGCTGTTTGGTACAGACTGAAGCGTAGTGAGGCTGATCAGTGTAGTTCATATTTATATTTCAAATGTTTTACTTGTTGAAGTGCACAAGAGAAAATGTATTTAACATACAAATAAAATACCAAAAGAACAATGTAAATTTGTTGCCATTGATTAGACAGATGTGAAGGTCTAGTCCAGATTTATCTGACAAACTCTGAGGTGAAAAACTGGGACATACAAAACGTCTTGAAACCAATTCAGATTAAAGGCCAGTGACTTGAAGGTGGAGCTGACTATAATTTTTCCACTTTAACAGCATAAAAACAAATAAATGTAACGAGTAAATGTACTTAATTAGTTTTTGAAATAAACACAATCATTCACATTAACCTGATTCTCTTCCACAGGGTTTTGCTGTGCTTCTTGTTGTGCTAACATGTAAAAAAGTAAAAATGAGACAGAGCTCAGAAAAATAAACTTGATTTTTCAAAATAAAAGCCTGGTGAAAGCTGGTGAACAGAGACTTTATTATTCAACTTTTGACTCTGATCTGTAGAAAAGCAGAAACGATGGCAGAAAAGCTAAGAGGTCCACCGTTTCTGCTGGTCTGTGATCAGCGGGTGAGTGACGGACCTGCAGCAATTTCCCCTAAAAACATTGTGTTGCTGCTGTAATTAGCTCGCAGATGGTAAATGGAAATCTCACGTAATAATCTGCAGGAAAACAAGCAGCAGCACATTGTTTACTGAGAGAGCAGGTTCTCAGTATCTGTTAAACTATATAGATTTCTCAATCACACACACACACACGAAAGGATGAAAGCGCTGGATGAAATAAAAAAAAAAGAAGGTAACAAGAGCAAGGACGAGAGGAGGAGAGGAGGAGAGGAAGAGGAAGCAGAGGGAGTGAGGTGCATGGACAGCTTCAACCGAAAAGGTGAAGGTGACACCAAACATTTTCCAGCATCAGGTCTGTCCCCAGTGGAGGATGTACGTCCTGCAGCAGCTGATCATAGTTAATCCAGTTCTTCCAGTCCGGGTTTGATTTGGAGAAGACTCCGTACATCAAGATCGGACTGCAGGTCCAAAAAGGGCCAAAACAACCACACAGACCCCAAAAAGAGGTGTTCTCTATCAAAACAGGACCAAACGCTGTGAATCACATTACCTGAGGCATACAGCACCGTACACATGCTGCACGATGAATCGCAGACAAACGTACAGTGTCTCACAGCGACACAGCTGTATGCAGCTTCATGTCTTCTGAACCAATTATTAACTTTAACGTTTGTAGATATTTAATGAAATAATTGATGTTGATGTGTCTGTGATGTATTTTCTTTCTATTTTGTGGATGTTTTAATAAGTTTGACTTTATAATCAAACACCATAACTGTACATATAGTAACACATCATTTATAATAATTATGACTTCAGGTTGAATGTGGTCAGTTCTCCTTGTGCTGATAAGTCTACCTTCATTTCTAATCAGGAGCCAGGCTCCC
Organism: Ctenopoma multispine; assembly: GCA_034779795.1. Lineage (NCBI taxonomy): Eukaryota > Metazoa > Chordata > Actinopteri > Anabantiformes > Anabantidae > Ctenopoma > Ctenopoma multispine. The sequence continues at coordinate 17,126,819 of JAUYWH010000011.1, read as the reverse complement.
AGCTTTTCATTGTGGCAGAGGGCACACAAAGGTCAAGTTAATTAGATCTGCCGCAAATAAAGGAAGAAAATGACAAGTAAAAAAAATAAAAGGCCACAAAGATGAGAATCTGAAGCAACAATTAAAATGAAATACAATGAAAATGTATTTGATTCTATGTCAAATTAAACTAAGATTAGAGGATTCAAAGTTAAATCAAATGAAAACGCTCTTTACTTTAACAGAATAAGAAACGGCTCCTGCAGCGCTGCGGTGGAGAAGGAAAACTAAATGTGCTCACATTACCCGACTTGCCGGCTCCAGGAAAAGAGATAAAATAATAAAAAATAATAAAAATAATAATCCCTCCTCAGTATTCATCGGTGAATACATCTTAAATGGAACATGATTCATGCAGGAAAAAGCTCCCCCGCTGTGCTTTCACACTTTAACTGGGTGCTATTAATCATTTGTTCACGGAGGTGTCACAGTTTTCCAGAAAGCTGCCAGGTGGCTCGGAGATATTACTGAACTTCAAGAAAAGGAATCCAAGAAAGTTTAATTTTTTTTAGAACTTTTTTTCCCGTGTGTGTGTTTTACTGTCAAGTCGTTGGACTGCTGCTGCTGCACGGCGGCTCCAGCGCTTCATTAAAAACCCACACAGCAGTTTAAAAAAAGGTTTCAGCACAAATGATGAGGACAGGATGGAAATCTCAGACTTTCTACACACACAGACAGGAGGAGACAATAGGCTGCTCTGTGCTAGATCAGTTTTCTCCCACACACCAACATGAAAATGGCTGTTTTCATGAGCTTGTCCTGCAACATGGTGATGAAAAGGTTCATCTGGAGGTAACAGCGTTTTCTCAGCTGAATGTTCAATGTCGTCCTTTAATAAATCACAGACGAGAAGCTCTTTAAAAAAAGAACAAAGAAATTTAAAGGTAAACTTCACAAGCAGCTGGAAGAACTGCATCTGCTGATGAAATTCTTCTATGATCAAAAGAGCTAAAAATGTCCTCAAACCAAGGTGCAAGTGTGTCCTCAACATACTGGGTCTGGATAATCCACCTTCTGTTTTTCAGTTGTCCTGACTTAATCCAATTGAGTTGCTCAGTTTGTTCATATTGTGAACTTTCATCAGAGAGCCCACCTGCCGACTGACCTAAGATCAGTGCAGATCGCACAGTGAACGAATCAGTAAGAGCTCTTCTGCTACCGATCAGAGGATGTCAGACCACTGGAACTGTGCATCACATCACATCACTGTGGGTCAGTTCAGTTCTGCTGGGCCACTTTTCCATATTTCATTCCACTACTCATCTTAATATCTGCTCTGTTTTTTCATCATACACACACAGAATACTTCCACTTGTTAAAAACATTCCCAGCAGCTCGTCTGGAAAGTGTAAGCTGCACTGGTAGCATTAACACGTGACGATATTATTTGTATCCACCGTTAAATAATGTGGATTTCAACTGGAATGTGGTTGGAATAGCAGAACATTTCCAAAGATGCCAGTGAAATAAGTACAAAACGATATAAAACCATTTGATGCACAGCTGCACCCACGTTTCCCTGAACATAAGTTCACACACACACTTTCACCACTGTCTGTTAGAATATGCTGAATCTAAAAAGTGACACTGTGATACTCATCCACCAGTCCCGTCTTCTGCTTTGGTGTAAGTGTTGTTCAGCAGCCATTAATGACTACAGAGATATTTCTATTTAACACTGACACTGCTGACACTGACATTGATCACCGTCAACACGTGAAGACAGCAGACAGTTTCATTGCAGGTGTGTTTCTATCCTAACTTTTACCTAATAAAGACCATCTGTGGTGGTGTCTTTTCTTTTTCCTTTCTCCAAACACCAGAACCTCCATGGAAAAGAGTTCTGGATTAAACTCAGCGTTTCGGTTTCACCAGGTAGTGCCGCACAGCAAAAGTCAGTTTCCAGTTCCACCTGGCTTTTTGACTGGACTCTGAATAGCAAACAGAGGGGAGGAATTATCCATTATCCCGGCACAAAGGTTTCTAATCAGGGCCTAACGGGTGTCATTGAGGCGGCGGGGCTCTCCTGGGTGCTGCTCATTGTGTCGCTGTTGTCTGACTCCATTGTAAGAGCTGATATTTGTATGAGAAACACCCTGCCTGGCATTTAGTGAATAGATTTCTGCTGAAAGCTCCTGATGTGAAGGTGCTCTTCCATGACTGACCACCACTGCAGTGTGTGTGTGTGTGTGTGTGTGTGTGTGTGTGTGTGTGTGTGTGTAAAGGGCAGAGTGGTGGGTTTGGTGGGTAAGCCTGCATGACTGATGAGTGTAAAATCATATTTCCACTCTGATTTATTTGGAGGATATCACAGCCTGCAGCAGGTGGAGAGGGAATACAGAGAACTCAGTTCAATACCTCTCTCTCTCTCTAACACTACGTCTGCATCTCTCTCTGTCTTTATCTCAGTTTCTTTCTCCATCTGTTTTCACTGCATCTTTTTCTTTCTGCAATACTCTCTTTTTACTCTCACATATGTTATTTGACCAAAAGTCCCTGGACAACAGAGCCTTTTCCAGCTGCGTGATAGAAGTGCATGTCAGGTTTAAACACCGGTCAGAAACCTGCTGCTCTAACAGCTTCATTCTTTCCAGTAGACGCTTGCACTCAGACACAAGAGCATTAGTGACGTCCAGTGCTAATGTTGTGTGATGAGAAATGACTCATCCCTAATGGGGTTGAGGCTTTATGGGTTCCAGTCAAGTTATTCCAAGGTGGAAGAACATTTTGTGAACTGTGATATTATCGTGTTGAAAGAGGAAAGAGACAAACAAGCTCGTCCCACGAAGCTGAAACAAACCATCGAGGTTTTTGTTTAGCAGAACTAAGGAGTCTAGCTCAAACCAAGAGTGAAAATGGTGTTTCAACACTTCCCCTCATCCTACTTTTTTCCATCTTCTAACCTTTCCCACAACTACAACTACTTAGGTGAAGACAAAATTAATTCTGTGCAGAGCAGAAATACTGTAGCAGCCAGGACCTGTTGTCACTTGCATATAGGAACCTGAATATAACACAAGACCAGCTTAAAAAATCCTGGACTAATCCTTAAAGTTCTCCTTCTGAACAGGACTGGACCCATGAATGCAGTGTACTGAAATGAATTGTTCTGTTTGAGGTGTTGGTCTCCAAATCCTTGTTTAAATTTTTAGCATCTTTTCAGAGCCGTGGCGGTTTCTACACACGGGAAAATAAGACTTTCAAATCATTTTCAGAAATTGCTCCAATCAAATATGACTAAGTCAACACAAGATGTCGAATGAAAAAAACACAAGGTGATCAAACTGACAAAGTGATGTGAGACGGGGAGAAGCTGTGTTTTGATATTGAAATTCACAGTGAATGACAGAACCAACACTGCACACAAGCCTGCGTTAGATCACATTCTAACGTGATTTAATAAAGTGCCCAAAATAAATGTGTCTGTCAAACAGCAAACAATTCAAATAAAGAGGAAAAACTTTTTTTATCTGCATTATTTTTAGTATTTTAAGGCACTACGAGTAAGAATAGACATCGCTGAACCCATGCTGTGTTATCATTCACTTCATAAATACAGAGAATGTAATCCCATCCAACTGCATGAAATGACCCCTGAACACAAGGGATTATGGGTAGAAGGAGATGGATGAGGGCTGCCATGGTTGGAAAGCAGAGCAGAGCAAAATAAAGCTGCAGTGGAGGTGACACAGAATTCCTTCGAGATGGGAGTGCTTCACACGTGACGTCCTGATGGAGATGGAGGCCAAGTCTTTTCCATCACTGCTCCAGTGACTCGGACCAGCAAGATGACAGCTTATTAAAATGTTACTGAGTACACAAGATAGACTGAAAGCACTTTACTGGCCTCAAGGGGCAGCAAATGCAAAAAAAATACTATATATTAATTCTATCGTAAAAGTTAAAGCAACTGCATGATTGATTTGTCCATCCATTATCTAAACTGCAGATTCCAGACGTCTTTGAGCGAAAGGTGGAGTAAGAGCGGGGAAGGTTACTAGAGCATCACAAGGTTTACTCATAGAGAAACAGTCACCAATAAATTGGCATGTTTTCAGACAGAGGAAAGGACGTAACAAGCTGGCCCGGAGACGGGACCTCTGCTGCACATCACACCTTCTCTCTCCCCACGTTTCCTGTCAAACTATCAAATAAAGGCTTAAAATTCCCCCAAAATGATCTAACGTATAACTTGAGTAGCTCAGTGATGACCACACCCTGATGATATGAAACACATATGTTTCCAATTCAGAGGCAAATGATTCCTGTTGTCAGGAGCCGTATCATTACTGTGATGCCATTATTGAAGCCTTTATTTCCTATTTGGCCCTGGGCAGTGTTAATCTCTCCCAACTTAATGTGATGATCTGCTTTGATCTAAATACAGTGTCTTCCCACTAATTGCTTAATCAATTTCTATGCTATTTAACTGGTATGGGGATAATTCACACAGAAACAATCGCTCGCAGCTAACAGGAAAGAGAGTGATAAAGGGGAGTAAAGAGAACGAGTTAATCTCAGCCGTCTGTGTCACATCACAGTGTGGCATTTTGTTTTCTTGTGTATTTGGTCAGGCTAATGCAAGTTTGAGGAAATGAAAAAATGAAGACATTCATATTAAAAACACATGAGTATGAGGGTTGTGCAGTATCGTTTGCTACAGGTATCTCAACCATGACTGACTGGCTCCATTTCACACAGACGTTACATTTTCTGATCTGTGTCAGATTTTTCATACCCACACCACATCCATATAACATCCAATAAAATGCTTTAAAGAAAACCTGAACATCATAACCTTCATGAAGACTCTACTACATCACTGTGATATTACATTCAATCATTGCTAGTGGTCGGTTTACTAAACTGGGAAGTCGGCAACCAAGTGCATGAGACTAAACACATGATTATGACACATGACACATGAACAAGTCTATCTCCCTCCGTCTGGGAGTAAGGAGAATTTAGCATCTGCAGTGTTGGCTGTGATCTACCACTATACGACACACTGTGAACCAGCACTGGCCCATGGGAGGCAGACAGATCCACAGTAAACAGGAGTGCTGATGGGACAAATCAGCCACTTTAACGTGAGACAGAGATGGACCCTGAACAAATGTTGCTTACCTTTAGTGTCCGGAAGAAGCAAAGGAGCGAGAAGACGAGGGCAGGAGGACCAGAGGAGGGCAGCACCAAAAAAAAGAGAGAGGGAGGGAGAGAGGGGGGGATTTTATTAGAACCTGTGTAACAACAGTTTGTTTTGAATCTAAAGTAGCCGCCTGCTGCTGCCAACAAGGCGATGAAGAATCACCAAGCAGCAGCCAAACACAGCTGAGTCTTATAATTGACTCTACAGCCAACCAATCAGCATCTGGAGTCACACTAACTGGCTGCTTAACAGTCAAAACAGCTGCTACCTCAGCCAGGTGAACCAGTTAGTTTGGCAGGTAATCAGCTATGACTGAGCAGCCCTACAGTCAGGAGGAAGCTGGGAACTTGGAGCCAGGATCAGTATTCCTAAACAGGATTCATTATATCACCCACACTCTGTTTATTCAGCAGAAACGCAGCCAAACAGAAAGCAGATGTGAACGCAGCTCAGCGTGTTACTGGATGGTTGACTTTGTTTCCTGAAGGATGATGCAGCAGAATACAAAACACCTCCTGAAACCAACATGGCTGCCACTGAATGCTGAACTACAGCCCTTCTCTGCTCGCTGTGAGGTCCAGCTGTCTGTGGGGTGTGTGTGTTACATCGCTGTGTCTCTCCAGTGTCACTGATGTTAATTTGTGCGCATTTGTTAAGGCTGCTGAATAAAGCGTTTCTGACTCTGAGGTAAACACAGAAGCAGAAAGAAATGTCCCTAACAGGTTATGAAAAGCGAGATGTCTGTGGCCAGAGCGTCTGGATGCCAGCGATAATCAGCCAAAGTGTGACCATATGGCTGCAGCTAATGCAGACCTTAAAATGTGAGGAGTCTGACGAGGCCAGGCGGTGTGAGCAGCTAAATGTTACGGTTGTTATCATCATTTGACTCAAGGAAATGTGTGGGGGGGACTCGGGGCACTGGGAGGACAACCAGCTCCCTGGAGGGATGAAATGCTGAGACACTGACAGAGCTAAGCAGGCGAGAGTAGGAGGAACACACACACATTACAGACGAGCTGATGGGGACGCACTGTGAGGACTGTTAAAGCTCTGATTTCAGAACTGATTTTCTGATGCAAAGTTTGTGATCTCCACCTACACCAGGTGAGTGCTGGGGGACTTTTAAAAGCTATAATAAATTGTATATTCATATGTGCGTTCACTAGTGTTGATGGGTGTGTCCGCATTAAACAACGCCAACATTCAAAATGTATAGATATATATATATATATACACACACTGTAGAAAACATCACACCATTCCATCCAGTCCCATCCATCACTACCTCAGGTTCCTGCCAGCTGTCCAATCACAATAGAGTGGACCTGACCAGACGGGCCCTTAGAGACAGAGGAGCTAAAACGAACCGTTTTATCCAGAGGGAAATAACAGGTACTTCATAAAGGCCAGTCTAAGAAAAATAAGCAATTGCTTGAATTGTAAATCCCCCAAAATCTTAGAATAGAAATATAAACCCCAAAGTATGCATAATGTGGTATCTTTAAAGAGAGCAGCCTCTAGCAAAGTTGTGTTGAGGGAATAGTTCCAAAGTTCCAGAAAGGCGTCCAGGGACATTTCCCAGCAAGCACAGATTTGGGGATTTGAGGCACAAAAAGAAACAAGAAACACTGGAGGAATGTGTTACCTATATCTCTGACAGGACAATTTGGTAAGAAGTCAGTCAGCAGAGAAGGTATTTAAGAACCACAAACCAAAAAAATCCAAACTTTCTGTAGAGTCAGGAAGTGTCTGCATCACTGGATTTGTGACAGAAAGTCGGCCTTTCACTGTTCATGCTAAAGGAGTTGGGCTCAAACAGAGAAGTAGGAATTTGATTCAGTCAGAAACGTTACTTTCATATTTTATATTAAACTGCTACTGTGAAAGAAAAACTTTAATATGAAGTCACTGTTGCAGAAGTGGTAGAAGATTTACACAGTTTAGCTCGTTGTTGAACTTTAGTTTCCTTTCTCCATTCTGTGGGGCCACGATGTGCGTTTGCCATTTTTGACCCTGACTTGATCTACTTATGTCTGTTTCTTTGCTGATTGGCCAAAACATGTGGCCATAGCCATAAATGTAAAATCAAAGAATCAAACAGCAAACATGCTGCACAGAAGCAGTATTCCTGGCTCCTGAACACACACACACACATTCATCATGAGTTATTTGATAACCACGTTACGCACCCACACCATAATAACCCGTGTAAGTAGAGGTGACATAATAAGCGTCATTTGTCAAAGCTAATGATTCCTGCTCGTCACTGTCTGAGCTGCTGTCACTTTAACGGATCGCCTCGGACCGCTCGGCTGGTGACACCAAAGGTTACATGGCTGTTTGCTGGTTAATAATGAGAGGCGACACCGCTGCTGATGGAAGACAAATGAGCTGTGTACGTTCACCGTGCCAGCCTCTTTTCCCCCTGACGGATTTTATTCTGGTTTTAAACGACTCGTCAGGAGGAGCCTCAGTCTTTTTGGATCCTGGGTGCCACATGTAACTACACTGTACTTCTTCTACACAACTCATCTGTCAGTCATTAGGTAGATCTGAATAGAGAGCTGAATCTCTGTCCACGAGCCAGGCGACGTGTAAAATACACATGTGCATTTTTTCACACATTTCTGTCACTGATGAGTGACAGAAATGTTTGTCTGAGGTTTTCTCTCCAGACTAGAAGCTAAATCCACTATATACCAAGCTGCAGAACTCTTTCACAACACAGATAAAACTGATTATTTTTGTATCCTAGTGTTGCAGTGGTCTTAACCACTGGCACTTTGTCAGAGCCATGTGGGGGCTATATTTCTTGAGCAAAGCTACTCATGATAACTATTCCCGTGGTTCTGTTTGTGATCACCCTCTCATGTAAAGCTCTCAGAAGCACTTTGGGTAGCATGGGGAGATTTGGTCAGGTTTTTTTTTGTCTTGTGTACCACCATATTTTTTGGCCACTTGAAAGATTGGTTCATTCTGAATTTGGCAACAAATATCTAACACGGGCCAAACAAAACTCCTGAAGGATGAAATTGGACACAAATGGCCAAAAGGTTCTCAATAACCCAGACTCTTCAATCCATGGCTGAGCAATACGACCAGATTTTCAGCTCCCGCTCAAAGTAATTTCATATCCAGATAACGATACATATCGAGAGTTAGCATCAATTCACCTCTGTTTCCCAAATGAGGTCCATGTCTGCAGGGGTATTTTGCAGCGGATCCCTTTCTGTCTTTGTATGCCATATGGTGTGCCGCAGGCAAAAGCCTCTTGTAACGTCTGTTTTGAGAAGTCCGCTCCAATTTTGTTGCTGTGTGGTATTTGACTCTGTCCTTTGAACCTTCAGCATAATTAACTGCGATCAGGTAAGGTACCATTCATATGGTTCATATCAGACTTTTCAAACCCTAATTACATCCATGCCACAGAAGTAGCTGTTTTCTTTTGAGGTACAAACTCTTGCCTCTGTCTTCTGAACTACCCTGTTTGTATCCTGATCTGTGGCATGTAAGAATGCAAAACATAAAATGTTGGCATAGCAAACTTTTCTAATACATTTCTGAGACAGACTTTCTTACTCCTATATATTAGACTTACCTAGACGTCCCAACTTGCCCTGAAGAAGGGTATCTTGGCCGAAACATGTAGGCATGATTTTAATTGATAGCCAAGTTTAAATAAAGGCTTTTTAGATTCATAACCCTCTTGAGTGCCTCATGAGCACTTTTTACTTGAGAAACATTTTTGGATCACTGAACTGAATTATGATGTTGTAGTGAGGGTCAGATCATTCGGATATACCCATAAGAGCTAACAATAATGATGAGCATGGACTTTTTCATTATTATTATTCATTTCTTTGAATGAAAAGGCAATGTGCTCTCTGACTGTAGCAGCACACAGATGGACAGCTATAGAAACAAACTATACCTGAGTTTCTCTGCTAGGTGTGGGATTTAACCCAGAATACATCTGCATCATGAGCCCACTTCTCAAAACTCGAGGCGATAGTTACCCACATCATCTGGCGCTCTTAACAAAGAAGAAAAACAGCCTGTTTGTGAGTTACACAAGAAGATAGAGTGAGCTCCAAAAATGATTCACCATCTCTGCAGGGGGGGGAGGGGGGAGTGTCAGCCTCTGTTTAGTGTTCAATAATTCAAGAGGTACAGAGACAAGCATCTCCACTGACGTCTTGTTTTTTTTCGTGAAAAGTCTTAAGATAGATCCACTGATAACTCCCCAGCGAGTTTAATGCCAGCAAACACTTCATAAGAGTAAGTTGTCATGTTGATCAGAAAGCCGACGTGTCCCTTTTGGAAGACGCTCTTCTGTTTGACTCGTCAGGCTTCTGTTTGCTGTGAAGCTTCAGCAGAATCAAATGAGTAATAAGCTGGAGGACTGAGTGACTGTGCCACTTTGTAAACAGAAACACCAAAATTGCTTGTTTTTTCTCAAATTGGCTTTCAGTCCCGGCAGCATTTCAATGCTGGATGTAGCATTTTTTTTCCCCTCCTCAATCGACCCATATCACCCTGTCTGTCTGTAAAAATTAAACTGAGTGGCCGTCGTTTTGTTTATGAAGACTAGAAACACGTCTGTTTTGCTTTGCTCTTGGAGGAGTAGACATTATGTATGACAAGTTGTGACATTTTCCTAAATTGCCAACACCTCCCTCGGTGGTGAGAACTTCATTGTGCTGCTCTATTGAAAGTGCGACACTATGGCCTCCAAGAACTAAATGAGAAAGTGGTTTTCTGTTAGTACAGTTTAATGGGATGCAGCTCTACTTTGTTGACGATGGACAAGAAAAGAAAGAAAATTTTACACAAGGTTGACATTTCAGTTTGGAGTTAAGAACTCCATGTATTTAATAAAGGAAACGATTCCTCATCTGCACATCCTCCAGTAAAGTACAAATGAGCCCTTTAAACCTCGGTCATGAAATATAAATACACATTTTCCAATGGAGCCTTCAGCTTTGACTGAATACATGAATGCTGGGGAAAAACAGGATATCTGGAAGCTTGTTTTTGGGTCTTCACAGTGACCTAAAGTCACATGGCTCCTTATCTGCATTTTTAACCACCTCAGTCTCAGGTGTTTATTAGCTGAATAAAATGGGTAGAGAATTAAGTTGCAAGGGAAATCAAACTAGTTTCGGTTAATCTCGTTGGATCTACAGTCTGAGAAAGAAAAAAGAAGAATGGTCCCTATGTACATAAAATCTGGATTTACTCATCATGGCTAAACTTTACTTTGCTGGCAGGGTTCAAGAAAAAGAGTCGGACTATTTTTGAAAAGGTCGACATCTTCCTTTGCAATAACACTTCACGGTGCTTAACTTCAAAAGCTGCTGTTTGACACACAGAGAGAATACATCTAAAAATACTGTGAAATTAGCTTCATTCTCTCTCACTGAATGAAAACCGGTGTAGTTGATGTGCAAACTAATGTCATCATTTCCTGATGCAAATCATATGAATAAAGAGAGTGCGTTTGTGTTTGCAGAAAAAAATCCAGGGCCAGTGATCACATTTGAACTTTACCTTCCAGCCAGCAATCAATGAAAAACAGAAGCTCGAGCATGTTTCAAAAGGTCGGCAGAAATGTGACACTTTTGTTTTTGGACTGTAGAAGTTACAGCTCGATGTGCAGCTTTGGAAAACAAAAGCTGACGGAGGATAACTTTCCATTCCGGCTGATGAACGTTTCCACGTGCCAGGTTAAATGATGTGTTTGATCACGAGATCCGGAGCAGAGACCGAGATGTTTTCTTTCTTTGCAAAGTAGGAGACAGAAGAAAAGTTATCTCAGGCTGCAGTCAGGACGAGTGTCTCCAAAGAGCTCTGACATTTCAACTTTACTGCAGAAGAGTAATCTGTAAACCAGAACACTGATGGTGCAGCTAAAGATGACAGTGACTAGGTTCATATTCCTGTTCACAAGCTTCAGAGCAGGACTTGTTTAATCTCTACTAACTCCCACATCACAAGTCTTCACCTTGTTCATCCATAAAGTTCTTTGATTCTAAGCTCTTGTCAGCTGCAGAAACATCATTTGGTTGAACACTCTGCTCGCCACTTCTGGGGATGAACTGTAATCGGTGGAACTGTAAAGAGCAGAGGAGCCATCAGACTTGATATGAGAGCACAGTTGAACAACCAGAAACTGTGATGGTGTGGCAGTGAACCGATGCACATGGCATTAATTTTTATCTGTTAAGACAGAGTTAATGCTGAGCTATACAGGTTTCAGCAAGACAAATTGTATTCTGCACATAATACAACATCACGGCTCTGTCACAAAACAATCCAGGAGCTTTCAGAACTAATGCAACAGGATACTTCAGTTGCCAAATGTTTCCAGTGCTGTTAAAGAGGTGGTGATGCAACGCAGTGGTAAACATGCCCCTGTTAAGATCAAACTCTCGGTTCTCTGTTTGGCTTTGAACTTTTGACCTGGCAGAGCCAACTTCAGCAGAGACAGGGAGTGCGGTGCTAATGGTCTGCAGCAGAATCAGCTACAACTTTCTGCGTTTCGTTGAAGCCTGAGGTGGACATGTTGCCCTGCAGTAATAAATTATACAGCCGGTGGTGATGCTTTGCCCTGAAGCGGACCGTCCTCCCACACAGGAGAAACATTTACATCACAGACGGACAGCGAGAGCAATGTCGAGCACTAACCAAGGTCAACTGTTATTCTTTAGCACGGCACTCCATCTGCGCATATGCATGTTCACCTCTAACACACTGTTCTGAGCACACTTAGACACATGCATGGCTGTGTGTGGGCACACGGTGCTGCTGGATTCCTCGGAGGCTCTGAAGCCGAGGTCAGGCTTCAGCCCCGGCAGTGCTCATCCTAAAGCGAGTGAGCGCTGACGGGGAGACGCAAATTGAAGCTCATTTTAAATTTAGCTAGCAAGTGTCCTTCTCTCTGCCTCTTCTGTTGTTTTATGATTCCCCTGTTACCTACCGCTGCACCACAGCCGGAGCAGCCATTCGTTATGTTAATTGTGCCCCTGTAGGTCACAGGTGTAATAGGTGTCCTGCAGCTGCTAACGTGTGCTCTGTCATCTGAAGGTACTGCCCACTGTGCACATAAAGACAGGGAAATTTGTCTCTGGTGGATAAATCAATAAAGGTTGCTAACCCTTTGAAACCATAACATTTAAACATCTCTAGCTGTTCTCAAATGTCCATTGAGGCCACCGTACACTGCCTCCAACCACTAGCAAACGAACTCAAAACAATGGTTCAGCATCAGATTGGCTAGTTAACACAAACTAGCTTTACACAGACTGACACACTTTACATGAAAAAACATTATATACAATGAAAAATGATTTTATTTATGTACCAATCATGAAGCAAATATGTTAATTTGGAATAATGTGGAAAATGTAGTAAAAATCTGACTCTTCACTGGGAGAAATGTACAGTATGTGTGTGATGGAAGATTTAAATTTGTCGTACTGTAGGAGCCAGAACAATAGTATTTTAAATACATTAGCATGTTACAGCTTCCTGCACACGGCAGTGAGTTAATCTGATCACCACAGACCGAGTCTTTCCAGAGCTGCTTAGATGTTTAACCGGAGCCACAGGGTCAGCTGAAGAGGAGATTTACTTTGGATTTGATTGGCTCGGGTTAATTACAGCAGCCTAACGCGTGTGTGTGTGTGTGTGTCTGAAAGGTCAGTTGCTCAGCTGTTATATTCTAGCAGGGTGGATGAACCCTCGGCTCCATCTATCTATTAATGTGCCAAAGCAAACTTCTCCAATCCTTTCCTCTTCACGTCCCTCCTGTTCATCCCCATTTTCACACTTAAACTGCTGAGTCACATTCTTTATCCTCCTCAGCGTCTTGTTTCTTTTCTTTCTTTCCTTGTATAAACCCTCTGAAACGTCTTTTTCTCCTCTAACCCTTCTTCTCAACCTCCTGAATCTTTGTCATGCTCTTCATCTGCTTGTTTCCGAGCCACTCGTCCCCTCTTGAACCACTTGAATCCCGACCTCCCGTCTGCACTTTTCTGACTGTTCTCCCTCCTGTTCTCTACTCAAACGTCTAACCGCTTAATTCTTTTAGTATCTCCTTCAGTTTCTCCTGTCTCTCTTTTTAAAAGATCCTTGAATCATCTCTTGTTTTTCCAAACTTTATTTGACCTCCTGTCATCTCAACCTTTTATTCATCGTCATGTTCAACTCTACCTCCTCTTCCCACCATTTTCTCCAACCAGTCGTGTTCTTGTCCTTGTGAATCTTGCCCTACACTACCATGTATTACTCTTCCTTGAGTGTGTGTTTCAGAGAAGCATGGAATCAAAGGCAGACACAAACCAAGGTCCATTACTGCTGAAACACGACAAACACATTTCAGGCAACGGAGGAATCGATGTATATAAAAATAGCAAATGGACGGCTGCACACAGTCGTTCCACAATTTATTCATGTGACCAATGTTTTAACCACAGCTCGCCTTGTTTGACATGATCATGGGCAGCACCTTACTGTCTTTCTGAATCAATGTACAGTAACATCAACCATTCCTTGCTACCACTGACTGCTTAGAGCGTCTACATATCATCTACCCACAAAACCTTTGTGCATTATTAAGAACTGAGCTACAACATTCAATAGATGTTGATTTGTTGAACTGTTTCAGTGAACACACCGGTTCTCTAAGTGTAAATGAGCCCTTTTGTGACTGAAAGTTTTTGGTTTAAACCATTCTCACTAAGGTACATGAAGCGTTAGTGTAATTAGATCTAAGAAAAACCTGTAGGCCCAGATTATGGATTATTCAGATGACAATGTTCCCAGATGAGGCAGCAGCTCTCTTCCCTTCTTTTCCTTCCTCGTGTCTCTCTCTCTCTCGCTGTACATCTTGGTAAATTAATTAGCCATAATGAACTAGCTGAGACCTCTGTGAGAGCATGCGTGTGTTATACAGCTGGTTCAAACATGCAGGAGCTTTTATTGAGAGTGTGTGTACTGTACATGCTTTAATGTGCATGTTTCTGTAAATACTTTATCTCTACATGAATGTCTGTTAGATTTTCGATCTAACAATCTGCCAACAAAATGCTATTTCCTCCATCTGGACACATCCAGTTATTTCTGGTGGAACTTGAAAGCAGAAATCTTACATCAACTGGCTTCTTTTATACCTTTTTACCTTTTCCAAGCTTTGACATGTTACTAATAAAAGTGATGTGACTACAAGCAAACAAATATGTTAGTGATTCTTTGGCAGAAAAAACAAAAAAGACAAAAGAAATGTCACCGTCAGAGTTTAGGTTTGTCAGAGGAATGGTATGTAGAGATACTTGCATGCACTAGATTTAAAGGAACAGTGACATGATGAGAAAAGTGCTACATATCTCACACATCCCATCATTGAAAGAAGCTGGTGGAAAGGTTATAATTTGGACCTGCTTTGCTCCCCTGGACCAGGACCTTTACACAGTTGCCAGAAACAGGTTTGACCAGTTACTGGAGGCATCCCGAGTGATACTAAAACATTGAGAAATAAATACGTGTTTGTTTAAATTGAATTTCCTTGAGAGCAACATCTTATATACAGGAAGATGTTCAGAGATGAAACTGATATGCATCTTATCATATAACTCTAAAGCAGACAACATTTTAATTGCTTTAATACTAAGTGGTTTGTGTATGTGGCAAATGAGATTCATCTCTGCTCTTTAACAACCAACAATGTCCAAATTAACACAATGCAGACACCGTGTTATTTGGCGACTCAAGATGGTTTTTGAACTCCTCACCTCATCTACATAATGGAATTTGGATATTATATTAGCGCCTACATATTTCAGTCTACAGAGGGCAGAGCTGCTGCTGACAGATATGAATTGACTCGGCTCTCTCCATGTGTTTAGCATAATATCACTGCTCTTTCGGATGCTTCTCTCAATGACAGGGGGGACCCCAGGATGATTAGCGGCGGAGATAATGGGAGGGCAGAGAATATACGAGGCGCGAAGGGCTCCTCTGCAGAGATGATGAAAGGTGCATTCACAGCTCTGCATGCTTTCAGAGCTGTGCACTTGATGTCCAAACCTTCAATCTTTGTATTTACTGTGTGACTCTGATGTTTGAAAGGATGTAATAAATGGATTCAAAGGAAACGTACGGAGGTGAAAAAGGAGTGTGAGCACACCCAGAGGAGCCAAACAAAACAAGTCACTGCTGTGTTGCCGGAGTCGTATGAAAATAAAGATCAACTGGAGGCGTGCCGTTTGGACAAGAGGTTACTTAAGGACTCTGTACTAGGAAGAAGAAGAAGAAAAAAAGAGATGGTTTCACATGAATTAATAATGAAACAGTATGTTCCAGAAATTATACCAGGATGATTAATTCATGTGCAGAACATATCTGCAGTTGGTGGAAAAAACAGAGCAAAAGCAAGCGAGTGCAACATGGCTACATTATCAAAAACACACATTTTATAACACATGAGTATTTAGAGCAGTTAACTGGTTATTTATAGTCATTGTGGAGATTTCTTTAATTTGTGTGTCTTTCTTTGTTCTGCATTGAGCTAAGATGTGGATGGTTGTATAGCTGGTGCAAAAGGGGAAGTTGCGTCATGTTATTACCAATGTTGATGAAAATATTTAACGCCCCCCCCCCACCTGTCCATATGCCTCAACACTTGTCAAAACATAAAAGCTGATCTGAGTTCGTCTCAACCGTTCCGATGCAAAGTCTTAGGAGTGTTGAAACAATTGCAAATTTTGACCTTTATAAATGGACAAATTCCATCTGATGATGAAAGACTAAAAGCTTCAAAGTGCTTTTACATGGACTTTGTGTTCTCGATATTTTGTAGTTTGTTTGAAGGATCTGTTTAGTTAACATTTTGTCTGCTCTTCATTTTCTACACATTTCTTTGACATATCTGATCTCCGTAAACTTCAAGATCTCTAGAATCTAAAGTTTAGTAGGTCAACGCCTGGCTGCACAGTCGAGTTTTAAAGAATGAGGCACAGATGGATGTGTCGGTCTTCATGATCATTAGGTGGTGAAACAGTTGGATTCAGGTTGTATTCTGATCAGTCCACAGAAACTTCACTCCCTGTACAACACTTCTTTGTAATCAGCTATGAATTTAATTCTGTTCATTTTTCCGGTTGTCGCCCCCACTCAGCCTCCGCTTTACTTTCACACTTCGCCACAAAACTACTCCCTAGTCGTGACTCCTCTAAATCCCTTCTTGCTCAAAAACACATTCTTCCACTTGCAGCTTTTTTTAAGGACATCACAGTTAGCTCAGAAAAAAAATCACAACACCAGCCTAGAGTTAGAGTTCCATGTCTCTGGAAATTTGTTCCCATTTCAGGGAGCAAAGCTGTACACGTCCCTGTTTTTCTGGGTTCAGTGAAGCAACAAAAAAGGTGAAATCCCACAGCAGCTGACTGAAAAACACACAAAGGCCCTTTGAGCCCTGCAATATTAGTCAGAGCACAACATGGTGTAATTTAGTAAAAAGAACTCTGGTGACGATAGCGTCAAGGGCAGAATGATCATCTGCTTGTGACTGTGCCCCCCGCCCCCTTACACACACGGGGGCACCCAGGCATGAACACAAACTGATGCCCAGATGGCAGCATGATCGTTTTCACCAGGCTAAAAATGGACAGTGTTGGACAGTCTGTGTCTGTGTGTGCATCAATTAAATGCATGTGAGTCAGAGAGAGGAGAAAGGCAGCTTGGGAAACTGGTGAGGGCAGAGCATCGTTACCGTGGAAACACTCAGACCAAGTCCGTCTGCATACAGCCCCAGAGCATCATGTCCGTCTATGAGAGAACATATAGCGTCACGTATAGATCACAGTATGTGAAGCATGTGGACAGAACACAAAGAACATGGAAAGTATTTACACAGCTGTACATGATCTTATTTACTTCTGGTTTGAGGCCAAGTGCATTTCACTGACCTGTACCTGCACAGTGACAAAGATGAATCTAGCCTCATCTAATCACTTTATGAAAATAAGAGAAAGGGCAAGTAAGAAAGAGAAGAGACCTTCAAGATTTTCCCTGCTTCTGAAAATCACTCAACATCAAGTACGGCACATTAGCTATTAGCATTTCCAGTGTGACCTGTATCCCTGGATGATTTCTCTGAAGAAAACAAAGAGAAATGATTCACAAGCAAATTCTGGCAGACAAGAATCCTGTGTCCCATGATTTTGATGTTGATTTCTGGGTGTTTAATTCTGGAAGTTGGAGATAATGATGAAATAAGGAAGTGTAAGACATACTGAATCTAATCATATGTCAACTGTCCACATTGCATCATCTCCCAGTCTCATGGACTCAAGAACGAGTGGTTTTGCTGTGTTCCTATCTAACCATCTAGTAAAAACTAGAATAATCCTTACACCTCTACTTTTTAATAACTAGTCGAGATAACAACAGCCTCTTCTGCAGCACTAAACACATCACTTCTTACCAGCTATTAAAACCTGGACTGTGCCTGCAAATCCGTCTCCAGACTGATTACTGCTCAAAGTTTTTCCGTGTACGATCAATAGTTCTGTCAGGACGCTGTGCAGACACGCTGCAGTCATGGTGCTCCACCACCTGTCCGTTCAGATGAAGCAGGGGCTTTATGGACGCATCCAGTCCAATTAAACTGCTTCAAAAAAGTGCTGATGCTGTGTTGAAATCAATTACACAGAAAAAATATTTTTCATTGCTCTTAGATTTTTATGGATGTTTTGTTTACGAGACAAAGTAAAGTGAAGTCTTTATCACTTATTGGTCAGTACAACCACCTGATGAAGTAAAGCAGGGACACTAACACGTCATTGGCTAAATGACCGCCCCACACAAACTGCTTATCAAAATACCACTTAAAGAATTGTTGAAGTTTAAAACGTGAGTCAGTAGAGGTTTCAGTTAGTGAAAGTACAAAACATTAAGTTCTGATTCTTTGAGTCGAGTGCTTGATAAGTTTTGCAGTGATTGTATATGATCTGTAAAGTTGAATTTGATTTTTAATCAGTAACTTTCTGGTTCTTATTTTTGTACTATACATTTTCTGTGTATAAATATTTATTGAGGATGTTTCTGTTTACTGAACCTGAAAACACCCGTCGAACACGTGTCTCTGGTGGTGTTAATGTCAGATCAGCCTCTGTTTGCAGTACAGAAACTGTCAAGTACTCAATGCTGGCATCAAATATGTGGTAAGATTACCCATGTAGTAGTACTTTGACAAACTGGTATTAGTAGCAGACACGTTTTTATATTGCTATTAAAAAAAACTAGTCATCTTTCACATGCTTCTTCTGAGAAATAAAGATTTTTACAGTAAATACAAACAAGTAAAAAAAATATTGTTGTAATGTTGTCTATAAAAGTCAAGCACATTTTACAGTATACAAATTTAAATAATGTTCAAGTCCTTACGTCTTGCTGGAACACATGTATCCCTGAGGTCAAGATCAATATTTAATGAGAAGATGGGAAAAATCTGAACTAAAAACAAAAGTTGCAATGTGAGCACAGTCACTGCTGTACTATGCTGTACACACACACACACACACACACACACACACACACTGTGCCACAGGCCTGTCCAGCATCACTCATAATTACAAGTGGTGATGTGAACACTCTCTAATGGCTGCAGGCTGCTGTTATTAATGAGATGCTGACTACAATTAACTACCACTGAGAATACAAACACATGCATGTGGAGCGTAGTACACATATTTCAGCACACACACACACACTCTCTCTGACTAATGACTACAAATGCACACACACTCTTCGTTGACGGCCTCGCTGGTGACCGTTCTGAGAAGTCAGGCTGAGGTTGGTTCTGCAATTTGACAATGAATTAAAGATGATGCGACCTCGTCCAGATACGAGTGTGTGTGCATCTCATCACTAATTAACATGTTTTCCCTGGACACCCTTCATGTTTACCCTCATTAGTGCAACTTGGTGACCATAGTGTCTCGCAGATTAAAGAGCCGTGCACTCACTGAATATATCATCTCATCTTTTATAGCACGTTGCTGCGGTGAAATTTAAAGCCGTGTGGTGAAAACTGAATTTGCAGTTTCTGACAGGACAGTTGAATGACATACATTCATAACTGTAAGTAAGGAAAGCTGGGAAAAGAGTAACTCACATGGAGAGAAGTTTGTGTTTATGAAAAACTTAACTGATTTCAGTGCAAATACAATCGTACAATCAGCTGCTCCAAGTGCAAACTCTCAGACGTAATCAGAAGTGAGACTTGGTGCTGTAGAAAGGCAAAACAAATCAGTGTTACAGGCTTTTATTTTGGCTGTGATGTTCTTCAAAACGAGTCATAGCTACGCAGTTGTCCTCTACTGTTGTCACTGCTCTTTTCAAACCAGAGGTCAGGACCTGGCCAGGTTTCACAGCTCTGGTGGCTCACGCACAGCCAAATAAAACCAGCCATCATTCAAATGGCGCTAATTTATCTTCTATTGTTAAATACAATACAATCCACCTAAATGTTGAAGCAAAAATTCTAAATCTTCCAAATGTATTTTCATCACTGAATTAAAAGGTTTCGTTGGAGACTTTTCTGGCACTAAAACTTTATTTTAGGTTCTGTTTGCCCTGACTGACAGGTCTCCCTGCCAGTCAAACTTCCTTTGATGCACAAAGATTGTGCTTTAAAACAGCCGGTGTGCGACATCACAGAAGCAACACCCATCCCTGTAAACAGCTGTTGTTCCCAACACTTGACAAATTCTATTAACAGTCTACTTGCGCGTGGAGCTGGGGGCTGCCAAATGCCTACTGGCAGACGGGTGGGTCCATTAGCAGCTGTCAGTCAAATCAATTGGAAATTACGCAATCTGGAGGTTGCATCATTGCTCCCGATGTCCTGCATCTCCTCATTTCTTTCCTGTCTCAAACAAGACAATTGAGACGTAGTTAAAGATGCAGTTTTCCACTTTTGTTTAACACATGAACTCTGGACATGGACAGTGTGCAGAGACAGGTTCAGTCACTGTCTGGAGTTTTACACACGTAGCAAACAACAGAAGACTGTCCGTGTACCTTCTCACTTGGAGATATAGGCCACTTGGTTGTGTTGAGGGGAGGAGGCACGACATGACAAGAAAAACCAACACAGTGGAAATGTGGTATAACACAGAAAGACCTCAATATTTTCCTTACTTTCTGGTGTTCAGATCGCTGAGAGTTCTCTGGCAAGTTAAAGTCACCTCAGATTCAGTTCCAATTATGTTCTATTGTTCTCTGTGAATGTCTGCAGCTGTGCACATTTTGTCACTGAATTTCTAAATTGACATTTATTCACAGGAAGAAGTTGGAAGCAAGCTTTCACAACATGCGTGAAGTGTTTCCTCATTTGCCTCACTTAAATAAAAAATTAACTTGTTTAATAGAAAACTTTAGTTTAGGAAGTTTGATGACAACTACATACACAACGGTTTACAGGCAGATGGAGACAGATGCAGTTCCCTGTGTTTGTTGTGTAAATCAGGACAAAACAGATTCAGGCCTGAGGATCAGTCGAACTACAGCAGAGCAGATACACAATCTGTCGTTCTCTGGTGGACGCTGCCAAACGTGAATACATAAACAATATCAGTCCTGACAGTAAACGCTACCCTTAATCCTCTCCTCTTTAAAGCCCCTGTGGTCTTTGCTCCTTCATCTTCATCCACAATCCTTCATCTACGTCACCTCTCACCCTGCTGCTCTCATCACCCTCCCCTCTCCCGCCCATTGATTCCTAGGTTGATTTGCTGCCAGTGTCTTTAAGAAGTCCCTTTGTAAGGCCCCGTAATACAGCACCCTGCATTTATTCATGCCTTTTACTGTCAACTGCCTCGGCTGCTGCCAACGGAGACAAGGCAGGACGATGACCATGACAGGACAGATGAAAAGAGAGAAAGGGTAAACATTTTTTAAAAAATGTTTTCCTTCTGTAGATTCCACTGCTTTGGGTTTTGCCACATAACGTGGTTAAATCTCTCAGATTCAGTCTTGTAACCAATCACTTCAGTAGCTGGACTCAAAGAGAGACTGAAGTGTGGTTTATCTACTTAAGTAGCCTCTTTAGCAGCTATTAACCAACCATTCTTTTCATGCATTACTCTTCAAGGTAAGCTGCCTGTTCAAAGAGACCAAACAGCTGCTAGGCTGTCAAATAATGGTTGAAAACTTGAACAGTGATGTGTCATTTTCAAACCTGCAGCTTCCACAGCTGCTGCTGCTGGTGTCCTCCAAACAAAGGGTCACAGTGACCCATACTTTCCCATTACTGTAAACTGGAATGACCGTTCACTTTGTATTTTACTGTATGTGTTACCAAGATCTTTCTGGAACATTCCCACCACTGCCCACCTTTCTTTTAAACCAACTGATATGAGCACTGCTTAAAATGGTCTTCACTTCATCGTCTTTCCAGTGTAAACTGAAAACTGTTTAAAATCAGTGTGTCGACTGTTGCCATTGTTTGAACAAATTGTGGATAACCTGGACAAGTGGCCATCCTCTGGAACAATGTGAGAGTATAACTCACACAGCAGACGTCCTTGTCAGCTGAACAGGAATAATGTAAATAAAGGTTTGATTTTTTTAAACAAAAATCTGTTCCGTTACATGAAGTGCAGTAGAGTGATGCTTATGTATAAGAACTCCTGTGATGGCAGAAATCCCAGATTCAGATGAACATGAACCTATGATTCATTGTTGTGAGTCAGTCAGAGAGTTATGGTCATGAAAACTTTCCAGTTTAACGCTAAATCTAATCTGAGTCACTTGTTGTGGAGTCACATTTTCAGGTAGCAGATTTCACTGGAGGCAAACTAAAGAAAAAGTTTGAAGTAAAAAGTACCTTAACAAACCACACCTGCACATTTATAATATGTGCTTGATGTTACATCACCAGCTTAAAAGTTCTCCTCTCCATCAAAAACTTGAGCCCCTTCCCTCAGAGAATAATCTTTATTTGTGAGCTGCCTCTCCAAAGAAACTCTCACAGCACATTAGGAAAGAAACAGTGGGGCGATAAAGTGATGTGCCGTTTTTTTCAGGAGGAAGTTGGACACTTTTTTTTTTTTTTTTTACCTGCAAGCACTTTGAAACTTTCTTTTAAGAACTTACAAAACAGACACAGATAAACTTCATTCAACCTGCCGGGGGCTGAAATTTGCAATGGATTGTTTCTTCTCTCCCCATGAAGTTGATGTAGCTTCAGTGTATCCACCCGTTTGACCCTCTTGAAACACCTGGCACCTGGCGCCCTCTGTTTAAGGTCGGAGGAGTAAGTCCGGCTTGCTGGCTTTTCAATGATGAAACACTAATTCACTGTGGCAGGGAGCTGCGAGGCTTCAGCGCGGTCCCCTGCGGTGTGGTCAGCATTACACGACCCCCGCGGTGGTGCTGACCTCTCGTTTATCACTGATACCCTCCCCGCGGCGCGGAGCGTTTCCAGCTCAGCTCTAATGGAGAATGTCAGAGAAGTTTAAAGAGTTGAGTTCGGGCTGTTTCTCCCGAGTGGTCTGCAGGACTGTGAAATGCGCCAAACTATGATAAAACTCTGACTTTTCCCTCTGGTTTTCTTGCAGTTCAGTGGTCTCACAGTATATGAGACAAGGTCTATTTTTGGTTCCCTTCTGTCCTATCAGATGTGATGAAGCAGAAATCCTTTTATTTCTGTACAAGCAGTGATGCAGTAAAACCAAACAAAGGTTTTGTTGAGTTTTTTAATTTCACTTGCATAAACTCTACTCATCCAACTTTTTTAAAGTGTCGGTCCATTGGTCCACAATTGTTTAAATGCACCAGACTGCATCCAAACCTAAACCTTTATTTATAAAAGCATCCAACGTTCTGATCAGTCAAATGGTAAAATAGAGATTTAACCGTAATAAATCCCAGTCCAGTAAAGTAACCTGTCCAAGTATCCAGTATTTTAAGTAATCTGTTGATCATTTTGCAAATTACTTGAGTATTTGGTTGCTGAGAGCGAACTGAAGTGACAAATATCCCTAAAAAAACAAAGTGCTCATCCATCCACTGAATGTGGCTCAGGAACGAAAGAAAAAAATCTTGTTGCTGCAAAAGAGTCACATACAATTTATTCTTCCATTGCAACGGCGACACAAATCCAAATAAATATTTGCGTACTCAGGATCTCATCCTGCATCAGTCTTGAAGAAATTTTAGTCATTGTCTCCAATCTGAATAATTACTGCTATAGAGATAAAAGACAAAAAGCAAAGTGCCTCTTTATTAGACTGATGTCTAATATAAAATCAAAAAACAAGACGGTCTGCTAATAAAAATCATTATGTGAAGCCTATTTCAACAAAGCAAAGTTATTGTACTGACAACGGCACGACCCCTTTGTGTTGCCATTTGAGGAATCAGAGCAGCTGAGTGCTGAGTTTTAGCTCTGTCAAGCATCACTTTGTCCTTCTTTCACCCTCAGAGCGGAGCAGAAAGCAGCGGGCCGCCCACGGCAAAGCGCTGGCTCTGGTGTGAATGTGGTGATAATTGGCCTTCTATCCACTTCAGCTACTGAGCCAAATGCCGGCGGGTCGCTCAGCCAGCCACCTGTGGTGCATTATGGTCCGCACTCAGCTCTAATAAGAGCTAATCCTTAGTGATGAGCCCCGGCCCAGTCCCTGTGTCAGCATGCATCCTCCACACAGGCTGTGTTTAATGACAGGAGACGTTTTAGATGTGTTACAGGTGGACCTCTTTCCAAATACATTCTCCACACAGGCTGAGTTCAATGAGGGAAAAGGGCAGCTTTTAAAAATCCTACAAATAGAACGGAAGACGGGTCATGGTCAAGAGGGCTAATGTCCTCAGGAGAGTTGGTTATGCAAATAAAACAACCAAAAATATATGTAACATGAGCAACCATGGTTTTCTGTAAGTAGACTAGTGCACACACTATAAAATAACAAGACCTTTAAATGTTGATTCAACAAAGACGGAATGAAGGTGCGTTCAAATCTGCTGGAAAGGCTCCAGTTAGACATGCTTTCAATGATGTCGAAAGGTCCCAGGAGCGCTGCATGTGCACATTATGTAATCAAAGATCAAATGTGGCTGCACAGTTGTTCAAGTAGATTAATGCCCCTGCACAACTTTAACTACACTAGGAAAGAAACGGGGAACTTTTAGTATCAGGAAACCTGTAGAATAAATAAATTTGACTTTGTTGCAGGAGGAACTGGGGGTAATGAGAACAAGTCTTAACTAAATTGAATTTGACCAAATTAGACACTTTCAGCAGCGCTGCATTATGTAAGCAGAGTTTTACCAAGGGTGTGCTGTACAAGAACAATGGTCGTTAAAGCAGATTCATGCCTATGCTCACACATTAAAGTTGGGTAAAAAAAAGAAGAGGCAAATTTAATTGTGTTGTTAAATCAGCACAGGTGAACTCTTGTACTTTTCCTTTATAGATATTGTGTAGAGTTGAGGTCAGCTGAGTTACATTTCAAAAAATAAAGTCATGGTTATAAAGTAAATTCACACCAGTACACTCAACCTTGTATTGCTAGATATGGTGCTAGAGACCACACAGACCCAATTAAAGTGTGTTCGACAAAGTGTGAAAGACTTGTGGGAAGACTTTAGATCGCTGAGGGGGTCAAATTAAATGTGCTTAGAAGGCTGAAAGTTTGGAGATGGGCTGCATGTGTAAATGAATCTAGAAAAGATCAACAGAGTGTGCTGCACATTCAATGGGAACAACTGCTGCTATGTGAGACAATGGAAATATTACAGGAAGGTAAGAAAGTCAGAAGAGATAGTTAAAGGTGTGTTCAGCGGGAGCCAACGTTTACCAGCTCCACAGACCGAACGCAGAGAGTGGAATTTGCAGAAAAGTGGAGTGTTCTGTTAGAGCAGCAGGTGTGAAGCAGGATGACACACACTCTCCTCCTGGGGTGTGTTCAACAAGGTGAAAGGTTTCGGCAGAGAGAGAACAGGTCACACACACGCACTGTGCAGGGCGTTTGGCAGGCTGAAACAATTTCCGGCACCACGTTTCTCACCCCGACAGTTTTATTACTTCACGTTGGATTGGCAGATAGAAAATATGTCAGAGAGTTCAAGGTGATATTTACACCTTGGCATTTTAATGTGTAGAGGAAATTTCCATTTTTTGGTTTGACACTTGGGATCAATGTCAATCTTAGCTACTTCTCTAAGTGGTTTTATTAAGGCAGATATGACAGGGGAAAAAAAAAAAGTAAAAATCCCATCTGCAGAGAATTTCCTGTCTGATCTGACTTCATCTACTGCACGCTGTGTTGACTAGTTTCCCTAAAGCTACTGCAGTGAAAGTTTTACTGTTCAAGTGGTTCAAACCCACCAGCTGGCTGGGCCCCTTCTGTGTGGAGTCTGCATGTTCGCTCCGAACACTCTGGTTTCCTCCGTAGCCCAACAACATGCAGGTTGGGTTTACTGGTTCCATTAAATGACCCGTAGGTGTGAGTAGTTGTCTGACATGTGTGGAAGAGGCTGACAAGGTTTTGTTGTGTAAAAATATTCATCAGAAAAAAACTCATTTGTATGTTTCTCATTTGTATGTTTCTACATTGGCATTTTTCCCCTGATCACGGCACCAGTCTAATTAAACATATGCCAAAGTGAAAGACTCCAGTCCAAAGGAGAGAACAACACTTTTATAACTTAATTTGAAAGGCCCTTAAATTTCCGTGACACAAGATGTGCCAAACTTCTAAAGGCATAAGTTTGAAAAGTCTTAACAAGAGCAAAAAATGTGTTGTAGAAACAAATTAGTGCAGGACACACATGAGCAAAAATAACCAAGACTAATAATTAAGTCAAGTATTTGATTCTAAATTTTGACACTTTCCAAAACTAAAACTATGACTAACACTCAAAACTGTTAAGTTTTGATACCCAACCTGAATCATTTGATCAGTTCTTAACGTTCTTCATTTGAATCACTCTGGTTGACGTTAATCTTCTGTGACTGCTTGTTATACAAAGTCTTGCCGCCATTCCTGCCACTTATTCACCCAATCAGTGGCGAGCACCAGCCCAGGCGATCTCTGGAGGTTCAGGTAATGAGTGCAGCACAGGGAGAAAACTTCCTCCTCCCTGCAGTCAGAGGTGCTCTGCTCTCGGGAAGCGTGTGCTGCCATTAAGCTCCGTAATGAAAATCTCATTGTTTGTCACACTCAGCTCGCTGAGGTTTTATCCATCCTGATGGGAAATAAGGCAGAAACAACCAGGGAGCGAGTGGAGGACTGAATTATTATGGTTTTTCCATCTTTTTGTTTGTTTGGCTTGTTACAGAAGAAAGACGAAGAGGATGAGGAGACGAAGGACAGGGAAGAGAAGTAGAGTAGGTAGGGTACTGAGAAGGAGGTAGGAAAGGCAAAATAGAGAAATGGGGCAGAAAGATATAGAAAGAAAGATAAAATCTTTCCAGCACATGCTGGAACCCGACTGTAGTGATTTCCATTCAGCCAAAGGGCATTTCAACGGGGGGGTGTTGGGCGATAAGATCCAACTCACAGTAAGCGTTCCACTTCATTTTAGGGGTTTTGGAGGGGGTTAAGGTCAGGGCTTTGTACAGACCACTGAGTTTCATCATATCCAACTGGGAAAATCATTTCTTTATAGACTTGGATTTGTGCACAGATGAATTGTGATGTTGAAATAGGAAAAGGGAAAAACTGACACAAGTTAGGAAGAACACAGTTGTATAAAGAAATCATTGGATGCAGGAGCATTAAAGTACTCTGATGGGTGGATTACACCTTCAGTACTCAGGTCACCTTTTTCATTTAGACTGCAGTGAAGCCTGGTACTGACCAAACAACCACGCAGAGACTTCTTACGCTTCCCAGTGAAGTTTTTCTGCAGTTCAAACAAAACTGAAACAAAAACAGAGGATAATATATAAAGGAATTTCAGCCAAAAACTCTGAATCTATCTAATAATGTGAGGCACTAATCATCCAGACGTCAGTAAAGACGTCAGTACACAGCCCTGATACAGGGCTGAGATGTAACTTCACTTATCTACTGTAGTAAACTTTGTTTTTCTTTTGTTTCAAACTGATAACCAGCTGGGGGGGTCAGAGGTCATTCGTTTGACTCAGTGCACTGCTGAAAACCACCAAATCCTGATGAGTAAGTGACGACTCAGAGAAAGAGAGGAAGTCAAGCTGTGAATGTGCTGTGTGCTGAGAAGATGTGTTTACCAGACTGTGAACTGCTTATGTCAGAAATGAATAATGGATGAACTTGTAATTATTAATCCTGCTTACAGTGGGAGTGTGGTGTGGTGGAGCGGTGGGACTGCTAAAGGCAGGACAGAGCAGAGGAAAGCGGAGCGCGATGTGCCGGCAGAGACCGAACCTGACAAGCAAGAGTGCGAAGAGTGAGTGTAGTAACACAGCAGAGTTTATCTCTGAGAAGAAATAATTCACGTTTTAATCACTGGGATCAGTGGCAGAGTGGAGAGGAGCGTAAAGACTGGGAATAAATGGAAATCCACAGAATCTGCTATAACATGGAAAACCTAATGAAGTGCTTCTCACTGCTGAGAGTTTGTGATACTTCTGTCATTAGAGTAAGTATAGTCACAATATTTTGATCCGCAAAGCTGTGAAATAGCTAATTAGGAGGTTTCACAACATTTGAGAAGCTAATGGTTTGTCTCTATGTGGAAAAAGGGGATAGAAAACATATCATTACTGTGTTAAACAGGGATTTTATTTCTCAACAACTTCAATTACTGACAATTAGAGTCGTGAACACATAAAAAGTAGTTCCGTACTCGTTTTAGCTAAAGCTGCATACATGAATATGTAAGTAGCACATAGCTAATGACAGACTATATTTCATTTTATTTTATATGTAATTTCAATATAGCAATAGACAGCAGCAATACCTCATTATGTCCCTCTGTGGTTTGTCTGTGCAGCAGATGCTGATGGATTTTGGCAAACTACAAACAAAATGGGCCTGAAATTCACAGTAACTGTTTGAAATACAGTAGTAAGTAAAATATAAAAAATAATAATAATCACTGTGGAAAATCAGTTTACGGATACAGTTATATTTCTGGATGTAATTTTTTTTCCAACTGGCTGATTTTTGTTTTACCTTGGAATCTTACTTTTATTGTGTAATCTGATGATGGCTTTCATATGGCATAATAAAGGTAATTTTATAGATTAGAGCTTCGTACCTGCCAAATGAAGGGTGGCATTATTATCCACAATGCTCTGCGTGTCCATTTAGATCAATTTAAATCTCATTTAAATTGTGCATTTCATTTGTTACCAGTGCTTTTATTTTGAAGTATCTGAGGAAAAAGAACTAGAAGGACTCAGATCAGAAACAGGCAAAGCTGCAAACTGTGACAACAAAACACGGAGCAATCCGGCTAAATCAGCAGCCAGTCGTGTCACATCCTTCACATCAGCCACCCAAACACATATTTCACTTCCTCCACTGACAGTGAGTCAGGTACGCCGCCAAAATAAATGTACAGTCAGCAGGAAAACACTCCACTTTAAATCGGCCTTGTATTAACCTGAGAGAAAGGAGTGTAAGTGCAGAATAATAGCGCGTTCACACTGAGGTCAGAAATGAATATCAGTAATATCAGAAAACAAGGAATCAGAGCTGAGGAGGCGAATAAAACCCGATGAAACATGAAATGATAGGGTCCCTCGTGTGCTGCCGTAGGCAATCAGTAGAAGCTGTGAGAGTAGCAGAAAACAACACGTACACATCCTGCGTTAATGTCTGATCATTGGTTGTTACATAGCCATTAAATAAGGTTGATGGTAGAAGTTCTTCCCAGAAGAATAACACAGGATAAACAAGTCACAAACTTGTTTAAAGCACAATAAAGTGTATTCTTTAGCCAGGGTGGTGTCAGTCCTTTGTCCCTTAGTTATTCTGTAGTGGAACTGCGAAAGCATCTAAGTCAACTGACGAGAGACTGGTTGTCATGCCACAGCATTTCACATGTGATGCATTCAGAGGCACATGCAGTTTTCTGGCTTTGCACGTGTGATGGGTTCAGACGCGTGTGGATTTCTGGTGTTATCAATTTTGAACCTTATCATTATAATATTTTACTCTTCTGAGATTATAAGTGGCTATAGTTTTAAAAGATTAAGTAGAAAACATGAGTGCAGTCTTGAATATTTGGTATTTATGGTGGTTTACAAGTCAAGGAACTAATGTACAGAAAAGATACCAGAAACAAGATTGGATGCCAACATGACAAAGGA
The DNA here is from genome assembly GCA_034779795.1 of Ctenopoma multispine. Classification (NCBI taxonomy): domain Eukaryota; kingdom Metazoa; phylum Chordata; class Actinopteri; order Anabantiformes; family Anabantidae; genus Ctenopoma; species Ctenopoma multispine. Next base: position 17,097,324 of record JAUYWH010000011.1, on the reverse strand, counting down.
GAGACAGCTGAAAATGCTGGAAGTGGAGAAATATATAAAGAACAGTTTCACTATAACTTCAGCACCATGTCTCTGTGAGTAATGATAGAAAGACTTATCTATGACACTAAGTGCTCATGAAGTATATTTCATATTAGAGCGGTTTTGCTGCAGAAACAAGTCTCTAGAGAGAAGACAGAAAGTAAACAGAGTTATTTTTTGGAGCATCGTTTGATGATAGAGTCTGATAAAAACAGGTGTTCTCTAAATGTATGTTTGGTCTGAAGAAACAGAAGCTGGAGATTTACAACAACAGCAACTGGCACAGCCACAGTCTCTGTCTAGAAACACAAACGGCCGCAGCAGATAATGGCTGACGGAATCTATTTACTGTACAAGAGATGTAATATCTTCCTGCTTTCAGTGGGGAATAATTTGGAGAAAGAGATTAAGACTGAATGAGATTGAAAAGAACAGAGAGAATCACAAGGAGAGAAACTGAGACAGAAAGAGAGAATGAGTTCCTCAGTGTTTTCACTGTAAATGCAGCAACATGCTAATTCAGCAGGAGGGAGGGAAATAAGAGCAACAATGCCTTTTTTTCCTGCGTTCCCAAAACCCTGTTTAGCTCCAGTGTGAAGTGATGACTCATATTCGCCCCAGGCCACACAAGGGAAAACACAAATTCATGCGGGGGGGTGTTTGTGGACCCAAACACTAAAAAGCTACAGATAAAAACACGATTATCACGGCTCTGTCTCAGATAATGTCTTTCAACAAGCACTTCACTCACACAGGATCCTTCACTGTGAAACGGGACCATGAAGCTTCAGGCTAAAGCTTTCTGCTGTCACACTACCACGGGCTGTGGACGACTCGTGGAGGTAAGAGTTCACAAAGTAGACAAGAAAGTTCTGAAACACAGATCATCATGCAGGATTGTATAATTGCTCCTGTGAGTGAGATACGAGTGTTTGCAGTTTGAAATATTTCTAGAAACACTGATCATGCTTCTAGTGGTGTTGCTACCTTCTTAGGTCTGAGAGAAGAATCTAATGTTATATTTGAAGGTTCAGTTGTGGAATCTGCTTCTCTTCCTATGTTTTCATTTACTCCTGCAGACCTTGAATGTTTTCTCTAACCACATGAAGAAATGCAGTGTGAGAAAATCAGAGGCATAAATAACCCTGCCAACACAAGGAAAGTCAGGTTGATAACCTGCACAAGAAGCAACAGCAGATGCACAAGTCTGAAAGTGCAAAAACAAACTGTTTTAGTTTGTTTTAGTCAGCAAGATCATCGCCAGTTTAAAGCAAAGAGAGAAAATCTGTATTTGCATTAATAAGCTGCAACGTTCAACGTCAGCGTGTTCTGATACGCTCTTTTAGAATCCTGGTTCTTTGAGTTCAGGTGCACATGGCATAGTTGTACTTTTCTGCAATGAAACAGTTTGAACCTGAACAAAAATTAAACTTTAAAACAAAAAATGATCCATCTCTTACAAAAGAGACATTTTGTAGGGGTGGTTTTAATGTTGTGGTGGATACTCTCCATAGGCAGCAGTGTGTTTCACAGCGTTAACTTTCTTGCTAAGAAAGAAGCCTTAAGGTCAAGTAGATCAAAGTTCACATCAACGCCCACCAGATAAATAACTAACCACGAAGAATATGCTGAAAAAGTTCAGTGTGATCCAAAGCCCAATTGTCTACGAGTTAAAAATGATCCTCATGACATTTAAACAGTGATGTTCTGTCAACCTTTCTTTCTGCCATAGTTTCAACTGAATGTGATGTATGTAGTTCAGTGGAGACAATGAGACTGTGACAGAAAAATCCACACTAACTACGGCTGCCCTCATTAAACTGTGATGTGCCTTGGGTAAAATGATCCGACAAATTGAAAATGTTAAATGTTAATTCAATAAGAAGGCCAATAAAGACCAATATTCAATAGCTAACAGCCTGCTCTTTTCTTCTCCAGTACTGTTTTTAAATGTTAAACACATAAAAGGGGGAGACCGGCGCTGCGAACACATCAGCTGGAAGACAAGAGGCAGCCTGAAAAGAGGATGTGGAACAGAAACACTGACAGTGCTACACATAGCTTCACTGTGAGGATTCAACAGGGTTGTGTCCAGGCAGAGGCGGCGCTGAGGGGCGCTGGCCCCCCAACAGAAAGCGAACTGGCCAACGTTCAAGAGTCCTAGCTCTTCATTTTCTGAATGCTTGCGTGGGGTAGGGGTGTCAAGTGTTCAAAACTGGCTGAGAATGTGGACAAATCTTCCTCCAACTGTACTTTTATTAAACTGTTATAACTGTGACAACTATGCTACCAACCAAATTTTTTAAATTATAGTTAGTTTTTTATTCGGCCGAGCCAAACATATCAACTGAATATTAGAACCAAAGTTTTACAGCCATTCATTCAATCAATCAGTCCATTCAGTCAGTTTTGATTCTGGCATCAGGTCCTGTAGTGGAACATGTTATCGAGACACAAGGCTCAGTTCAGGCCTCTCTGCAGAGCGGAGGTGGAGACATTTGTGGAGGGAAACACTCCTATGTCTGCTCCTATGTGTGTACTAAGCATCTCAAACATTGTCAGTGCTCCAACACTCTGAACATACAAATGCTAAATAAATCATGTGTTACTGCCCAGAGTTAACAGTTATAGCCTCCCGACATGTGGTCAGTGCATTACTCTGTGTTTAAAGAAGTGGGAAACACAGACATACAGAAATACTTTTGCATTCAACACTGATTATGCTCATGTTTGTATGCATGTATACCTACTTAGAAGCACCGGGCCTGTGTGTGTATATGTGTGTAGAGGGCCAGTGCACGTCTCAGAGCTCTACATAATGGATGAATTCGCTGCAGCAAGCAGATCAGACCAAGCTGGACACATTTCAAAACGCCTCGAACACTGCTATTTATACAGAGAGCTGGAAGGACTTCAGGAGCAGCAGGAGGAGGAGGAGGAACAGGAGCCGCTGGTCGGCACAGCAACACCACCTTACCACAGCCTGAGCACCACCCAGGTCCATGTTTACATGTAAAGGCCAAGAAACTCAGCCAACAACTGAACCTGACTTTGTGCTTATGCTGACAACTTCCTCTGCGATAGAAAAAAATCTGTTTCACCATTTACAGCTTCCACTGCTGTCTGCTAGTAGAACGGATTTAGTTCAGCTGTAGGGAAGCAGTACTGTTTCCCTGTTTTAGAAATATACGTTGGCCTAATTTAGCAAGAACTTATTACCTGTGATAAAGATCATTAGCTGATGAACGTCTCTTTAATTCTGCATCTCAACCTTCTGAAAAACCTGAAAAGATTGAATTTAATGTTCATTTCAGAAAGACTGATTGAGGAGTGAGACTTCTCGCATATGATCACCCTTTAGATTCAGAATTCTCTCTGAGTCATGTCATTTTAAACACTCTGCTGCTCCCAGTTTAGATTTTTAACAAGTTATATTTATTTTCACCTGCTTCTACTTTGTTGTTTTTAATCACTGATGAGCCACTGGTGTCAATTAAAACTGCATTTCCTTCTTTATTCCTAAAATTGTAAATATATTCGTCATGACTTTTCAGATTCAAGTTTTTAAAAGTTTATCCAGATATCCACCATGGAGTTTTCTATATACCGTATCTGGTCTGAGCCCAGCAGCAATGGTGGTTTCTAGACTATTTGTCCATTTCCAAAAACTCTAAAAAGTCTTATTTAATTCCCTTCAGCAGTTCAAAAATACTCTAAACTTCATGCAGCAGCCGCCTCTCTATCGATCCAAACAAAACATCTTTTCACTGAAATGATTTGTTCTAAAGAGGCGAGAGAGGAGAAACAAATAATGTGCATCAGAAAATAATAAAGGCAGTCAGCGGATAAAAGGATTGGCATGCTAATTTTAATCATTTATTCGGGCATCGTATCCCAGAGGCACGTCACTGACAGTCGGCAGCCGAGCTGTCGTCAAAGCCTCATTTCTTTAATTTCACATCAGAGTGTGGAGTCACAGAGCTGTTTAGATTTGTCAACGACTCTGATTAGAGGAGAGGAAAAGGCATAGAAGGATTTAATGAGCAGCAGGGTGCACAAGGACTTTGTTGTTCAGTTTGTGAGATACATCCTATTGAAGAACACAAAACTTCTTAACTTAGCTTTTTGTTCAGGTTTGAGCACGTGGTGCTTGTGGCATTTTGTCTCATCTTTTCAAGGTATGTTTCATAATACCTGTAATACTTTATAGCAGGTTTTTTTTTAAGTTTGATTTAAGGAGGTCTGGATAGAGAAACTTTCCTTATGTCCAGGTCCCACAACATCATCAGCATTTTCAAGCTTCCTACGGGAAGGATGAAGATAAACACCTCAGTCCATTCAGAATAAAAAATCTGGGTTTCAGTTTCAATCTTCCACCGTCTAGCACACGTCATGTCACCCTGACTCACAGTGTCGCTGCTTTATGTGTTTCTCAATTACTGACGCCGTTTACTTTCTGCACCTCTGTTCAGTGAAGGCCCGCCCTACTCTGCCTGTGATTGGCTGATTCTTGCCCTCACCTGGACCAATCTCAGTCCTCATGCTTAAACCCAACCAAACTGGAACCACAAAGTACGGGCCAATCACTAGACAGGTATGATGAGCCGTTAGCTGAGTAGCAGTGTAGAAACACGGTCAGAAAAGAAATGTGAAAATGTAACCTCAAAATGGACTAAAACTTAATGACAAGTCAGTTCCGGCTCTTGGTCTGGACAGGACAGAGTCTCGATTCGGGTCCGGACCATGGTCCGTCTGTTGGTGACCTCTGCTTTATAGTATAGTAAACTTTGCTTTGTGGCTCATGTATATAGTTTAAGGTAGACTGTTGGAGGTTCTAGTACTTCTTGCTATGTTAAAGTATTCTACATGAGATGTACTCCCAACAGCAACAGTGATACTTTCTGGTTCAAGTTTTCAACATCAAAAGGTATTAAAGGAACACTTTTTTTCTTGTTTGAAACAGCAAATGCATGTCTGTTGCAGTTTGAAGGTGGTCTTCTCCTGTGGGTGTCTGGGGTCAGACACAGTCTACTTTGTAGTAGTTGTGTGGAACTTCTTGAAATGCTCTCTATACTTATTCTGAGTTTGCTATTTATCTTTATGTCGGTGTGATTCCTGGAAAATGAAATAAAATTATGTTTTGGAGCTGAGATGCAGCGGGGTCTGTTGGTTTGTTGCAGGTACTTCGAGAGATCATCCTCCTCACTGACTGACCCCCCAACCTTCACTGCACTACATCAACACTCACAATTTATGTGGATCCTTGCAAGTACATTACGCCAACACATAGAAAGCTATGGAGAATGTGTGAGCCTCATGAGGACTTTGTAATTTGATACCCATCAAAGAGAATGTGTTTTACTAGTGGCACTGAGCTCAGAAGGAAGAAAGAAAGAAAGAGAGAGAAAGAGCCATATGGTGTGCTGCAAAAGAAAATCCTCTTTTTTTTTTTAATCTACTGTATAACAAACTTTTTCACCACAAACCTGATGCTTTACTCGTTTCCAGCTGGGCTTGGTTGTCAGAAATCTGCCTGTACTGCAATACAGATGTTAATGTGGGTAAATAACGCAGCACCTACAACATCACAAAGGCAGTTGGAGTCGAATCAAAAGGGAGTAGTATACGTGCATCTGATTCTGCTGGAATTCTCCTGGAAAGACAAACAAGTGGTGTGATTTTATTTTCTAACTTTGATATATATTTTTGAAAATAATATTGATAGACGATAACGCCCAAAGGGTTCCGAGTTCCCTAGTTGTTAAGTACTGCACCAACCAGTGGCAGACAAGGCAGAATTTGCTCCAACTTCCCTTGTTGGAGCTCTGACTCTGAGGACTAAGAGGTGGCATCGAGTGGATCATTAGGATATATTTGAGGACAGCAGCCAGTCACAAAAGCACATAAATAATTATTGGTTAAGTGTTTCTCTACTATGTAGAATTGTTTAATGACCTCTAGCATCTTCAGGCAGATATCTAAGTACGAGTCAAATCCCGTATTTTTCTACATACACGCAGACAGATACTCTCAGGGCCATCTTCCCTGCAACATTGCCTCATCTATCTTTCCCTCTATCTCCTCTTGCTGCTGGATAACCAGTGGGGACAACAAACCCAGGCTGTAAATTGTTCCAATCACAGAAGTAACCGGGCTGTCCTTCCCGGCTCTGCTGCTTGTAAACTTTCCAACAGGCAGCTTGTCTGATAAGGTCATCCCCAGGGGACGGTCATTACTTTAATGAGTCATTGACGCGCCATTTTTCTACTTTCCATTTAAAACTCCTGCAGTTGTTGACTGCATGGTAGAAATCCATCAGAGAAGAAGAAACACAGAGACCAACTAATACAGCCACAAAATGTACTGCAGCTACAGCACAGATTGGAATTTGAATCTTTTTAACCTTGTTGTGAGGAGACAACAACCCATCTCTTGTGGTTTTCAATTTCACTCTTTTTAGCCTTCAAATAAACCTAACAGGGGGTGGCACAGCAAGAAGGACCTGGGTTTGAGTCCATGGGTTGGCCGGGCACCTTAGTGTGTGGAGTTTGTATGTTCTCCCCATGCCTGCGTGGGTTCTATGTGGGTCCTCTGGCATGCAGTAACTTAATTGGTGACTCGCCCATAGGTGTGAATGGTTGTTCGTCTCTATATGTCAGTCCTGTGATAGACTGAAGACCTGTGTTGTACCCCGCCTCTCACTCAGTGACAGCTTGGAAAGGCTCCGGCATTCCCGCCACCCTTAAGAGGACAAACGGTTAAGATGACGGATGGCTGGATAACCCTAAAAAATGACTTTAATAAATCCAGGCCTCTTCATTGGAGGCTGTCTCAAAGCATTGTGGGAAATATAGGAAGTTACTGGAAGTAGAAAAGGACAGTTATAAAATGAAGCTTCACCCACAAAAAGTTAACTTTTCATCGAATGATGCATTGTGCTAAAAAAGTCAGACGCTCTGTGTGCCATGACTGTTTATCCTCTGCTGTGGGATGGGTTCCATTTGTCAGTGGTGAATGCTGAAATAATTTTATACATTACAGGCCAGAGTGTGTTAAGAACACATCCCAGCATCCTGACAGGGTGTCTGACGTGGGAGCCACAACCAGAGTTCATCACTGCCTGAGAAATTGCTGCTGACGTTCAGGTTGACAGAAGAAAAATAAACTTCCCTTTAGTTCAACCACATTATGAACTAAAATGTGTCTGTGTGAGTTTCTGAGAGGAGATAGTTGCACAGGTAGAAACCAACACAAGTTTATGAAAACTAGTTTTGACACAAATGATCCAGAAACTTCTAGTCCCTCAAAGCAAAGTCAAGTAACTGAAAGTCAGCAAAAGTCCTGACGTCGAAATCTAAGCACCTCAGGTAACATGGTAATCACATTTGCCCGAGTGGTAACCAGAGCAACCACAAATGAGGTAATTGTTTTGTGTTGTGTTTGGTAGCTATTTGGCTTCTTGTTATTTTTTTCCCATTAACTGTTAATTAAAATAATTTCACCACAACAATTTATTAAATACAAACAATCACTGACAGAGACCTGGGTACAGCAACCAAAGTGGAATGTGTTGGATTTGGAACACCGTCAAGTCTCTATCTGTACCAAACAACAAGTCCTCCAACCTTAACGCTCATATATTGTTTGTCTCTATCCTCTCATATGATGCCAGGCACTACAACAGCATCTGCCATCTCTCACAAAACACTTATTTTCAATAAAATAACCATAGTGAGGGTTACTAAAAATCACCTCTTCATATAACACACTCCAGTACAACCTCAACCACCCACAAATCTTCGGGATTTTAGCTGCAAGTCTTCTGGTGTGTTCTAAGAGCTTAATGAGATGGAGACCTCTATTTTGAAGATTGGATTTCACTCAATCCATAGAGAACTAATCAATACCACTGAAGGTAAAATGTTAGCATAACCAAACCTGGAGATGAGTCCTTTTCCACTGACAGAAACCACATGTGCTGTACCTCAGAAGTCACAATCAGCTCTGTGGAGTCATTTGGCTTCAACTAAACTCTCAGTTAAATGTTTAAATCTAATTTCCCACTGAGCAGTTCTGGGCTGCGACGCCACCCACGTCGCAGGTTACGAGTCTGCAGCGCACCATCACAGCTGACAACAAAGCAGCTCAACTGCAACAACCACTCCCGTCACCCTGCCCCCACCTGTGCCTCCTTTCCAGTCCAATCTAATGTTCAGCTAGAGTGCCCTCCTGATTTTATTTACCCTCTGCTACACTCCTCTGATTAATACGGTGCCTACCAAACAAATGACAGGGTGAAGAGAGGAGGAAAAAGAGAGGTACAAGAGGCAGAAGAGAAGAAATGTTATTTATTTTCTGATTCCATTTTTAATTCTCTTATTTTGGGAAAACAGGCTGCAACAAGATGCCCATTACAGTTTAATTCCCTGCAACTTCTGTGAACTGTGAAATCTATAAGCCAAGAGTTCAGAGCAAAGAAGCAGGGAGGGAGAGAAAAAGAGGAGAGGGAGGAGAAGAAATTAATTATTTGGCTGAGGCGCCACGGTTCATTTGGCCCAGAAAAGAGTGTACAGGGAGCCAACGGTGTGCAGGCGTTCATCACACGGCAGCGGTCGGTCGGCTGAGAGACAAAGACAAATCATTTTCATAACCACCCATACTGCCATGTTCCACTAATTTAGCTGACATCAGTCAGATTTCCATTTCATTCAAAAGCCTGAACTCGTAATCACACAGGCAGGAGGTGGAGAGAGGTATTCAACAGAAGATGGAAAAGGAGTAAAATTATTAAAATCCACCAATGAGGTGCAAACAACAGCTGCCAGTCATACAGTTGTCCTCGACTGCAGTGCCACAGCCTGTTTTCACAGCCTTAGGTGAGCCGAGCGAACGTAGAGGTAAATATAAATTAGAGCCATAGTGCAGGACTCAAAGTCACTCTTGAGACACATTATGCTGGACAAGTGGCTAATTTATATACCTCTGTGGGAAATTCTAATTAAAGGTTGGTGGCCATGCTGTCTCTCTATCAGGGATACAGACGCAGAGTCAGTGATATCTCAAACGCACCTGGGAGAAATCAATGTATAAGTACTGTAAATGACAAAAGGCAGGTGAAAATCATTGCCATTTCATTTCATCAAGCTGCTTCACTGAGAAATCTTCTACGCTCCTAGACATTAAGGAAACAACAGGACACAATAACAGGAAGATCTTTCCATGCTAATCAGGTACACTACATTTACCTGTTTGTCTGTTAGTGGCTGCTGCTGACGCTGGAAGAGCTAATGTACAGTGCACAAAGCTTGATTGTTAAAAACAGCTGCCCGCTTCCATCAGAAGCAATGTGAGAGAAGTGGTGAAACTGAACCAGGCAGCAAATTACAACATGGACCTCAGAGAGGCGAAGAAATCGAAGAAACGAAGAAACGTAGAAACGTTTAGCACTATGATCAGTCACTTCTCAGTTATTTAATTAGTTGTGCTTCAAAATCCCATTAATTATTTAGTAACAAATACAAAATTTGATTAGAATATATTATACAATAACTTTATTGTCTTGATTATAACAAGGATCAAATTGAAAATGCAGCAGATTTTGGTGTCAGATTCCTACAGAAAACTACATACTGTATATTTTAAAAATATTGGATATATTACTGTATATACACAGTCACTTATGGAAAACTGTGGCGCAGTTGGTAGGGCAGTTGGTAGTAATCTATGAACCCCAGGGTTGGTGGTTTGCTTCCCAGTTTTCTCCTAATTCCTGGTCATGTGTCAATTTGTCCCCGGACAAGACACTGAACCCTGAACTCTTGCCTACTTAAAGAGGGACAGCCTGTACACAAGAATTTCCCTGAGGGGACTAATAAACAATTATTATTATTGATAGTGTTAGCATGGTACTTCTTTACTAGCTAGCTTATCAAACAGGTCATTAAATACTTGTTGAATCCTCTCTGTCTCATGAAAGGAAAAAAAGGCCCACAGTTCAACACACTTCTACCATCTAAAAGTCAAACTGGAGGTGTAGTTGAAGAACATCTTGGCATCAGACAAACGTACAGTATGTTGTAAGCTTACAGTGCCTAATTAGTTCAACCAAATCCAGGACATACAGGTTACCCCAAAGCTGAAGTCATTCACAAACAAGCTTACTGTCCGGATTCCTTTGAAGTGGCAGTGCATGCCACAAGGTTACAACTAAATTTCACCATTTGTGTTGGGTCAGCGGTCATGTAGGAGGAGGAAACAGAAATAAGTGCTACCCAGCAGCTGAAAGCTGGCAAATTAGATTACATTTCTCTGCCAACAACCCTGGCAGGAAGCCAGACACAATTTGGACAACTGTTACTACTAGAAAAAGCTACCTGGTGGGTAAAATGGTGACACTGTTCGAGAGGATAAAATAAAAAACCCTGAGCTGATTAAAGGCAAATTGGGTCTTTTGAAAAGCACTGACAATGCACATCAAAATGTTCCCATCATGTCCTGTGTCTCTGCCATGAAGACCAGCGGACTGGTCAGGTAGTCGGTAACATATCCCCCGCCTTGACAAAATCCCAGCTCTCAGGGCCTGAGTGTCCCCTATTGATTTGTGTTGGATGCCTTTAAAAGAAATGCCACTAGAACTGAAGGCCCTGAACAGCAGGCTACCTCCACTGCTGTCATTCAGCATTTTGGATCTACCCAATGGAAACAAATGAACTGCAAGAACAAAACACTGCTGGGCCATTAGGAAAGGCTGATACACCAAACATTCAGACACCAGCAACCACCTTCTTCTTCTTCTGTTGTTTCCCTTCATGCATGCATGCTTGTGTCACTTCCCATGCTGTATGTGTCCTCCCTCCTCTGGTCACGCTGACAGGTAACCGCAGGAACATGCTTAAAAGTAGCCAGTATTTCTGGCATGTTAACAGTAAAATATTTTAGCGGTATCACTGTACCTTCATAAAGACTGGAAAAGTCAAATTACTGACCTCACTTATTTATACTGCTGCTGACACAAATCACCACAGAGCGCCGTACTTTTTGTCTGCAGTATTTCTACGCTCTACTCAGCGTTCCACTCTTCCTTAATATAATGGTAGAACTGTTGAAATCAATGGGGATTAAATGGTGCCAGTGTCTAAACTGGCCATCAAGAGGTCACCAAGTTCACTGGCTCTGTAGCAGTGCCACTGCTGGACTGCTGCCACAGCACCGCTATGTGTCAGCTGCTGAAGCCAGGGCCTGATTTAGAGATTTCCAATACACCAGTAACACACTGAGCTGTGCTGAGAGTCTGTTACAGCCATAACTCTGCATCAGCAACCTTCGGGTCGCAGTGAAAACCCGAGCTGAGGAGGATGAAAACCCAGCATTTGTCTACTGAGTCAACATACTGCAGGGTAGGTAAAGCACGTACAGGAAGAAAAACTTTCAAATAACTTTGATAGAAATTTATGCAGATTTAAAATTCATCTAATAATTGCTTTAGCAGGACATGATGAAAAAAACTGATCATTTGAATAAAAACATGAGGTCTTTCAAAGAAAATTACAATTCAATTGATTGAGAGAAGACAATGTTATAAAATATTTCTAAGGCCGACACCCACAGTGCTGGTTGAATTTAGTGAACCATCATTCAGTGATTCAAAGCAGAGCAAGTTTATCTGTAAAATCATCTTCCAAATTCAGAAGCAATTTCAAATTAAATTTACTGTAGGTGAATAGGAACGAAAAACTCACCAATGTAAGTAAAACCATGGCCTCAACTACTCAACCTTAACTGTGGTTTAGTAACCTTTTGAAATCCTTTTTTCTGTTAATTAAAGGTTTTCCTGCAACATTTTAAATCAACTGGAGACCAGTTTCCACAAACTTCACTGGTTCCTGAACAACTTGTCAAACTACATCTTCAACAGTTTGCTGATGTTTTTTTTAATAAAAAGCTCAGATAAACATAAAGCAAACACAAGATGAATGCACATTTTTCTTGCAGGTCTTCAATGACACGGTTCAACACTTTAGAAATACAAAAGTGTAATAAAAAGTTTCCCTGAACCATCCTGGTTCAATAAAAAAACTCAAAATTTATACATTTTATCCTAATAGCATAAAGCACATGACTGCAGTCTTGTATAAATGTACTTAAAATACATTTACTTTCCTCTGGTGTCCCAATTACCCTGCTGCTGCCTCTTTTGTTTTATCCTCTCACTAACTCTGTAATGTTCAGGACATAACGACAGCGCTGTTCAAGTCAACAGGGATTAAAATTAGGGGCTAAATTGACCGTCCAGAGTCCCGACTTCAGCACAGGCCTGCCGGTGCCACTCCAGAGCCACTGCCAGACCAATTAGAGGCGGAGAAGGGAGTCTGTGACTGAGGTTGGTGGGGTTGCTTTGGTTTTAATTACACAGTAAAATGATCATGAACGTCCCTTAAGAGACTTGCTGCAGTGTCACGGTGGTGGAGCCCCACTGGCCTACGAGCAGCACTTTCTACCCTGCAAGAGGCGGAGGAGGAGTTGAGGAGTTGCTGATTCTCCATTTAGACATAATGGGTAAAGATGTCACCAAGGACACATTACACATTTGTTTTATCTACTTAACCTTTATTTAACTGGCTCGTCCTACTGAGATTAATGTCTTGTTCAGGGGAGACTGAGTGAGGCTAAGAGAGCAAAACCAAGAGAGGCATTAGAGCTGAAGATGGGTGATAAAGAAAAACGCACAAAAGCAAAACTACAGATCACAAACTCTGAGATTTAGAGTCTGTTTACACCTGCAGTAAAGAAACTTTAGTTTGAACTTCTGCAAAATAAATAATGCATCGACTTTTAGACGGTGGCTATTTTTAGTTTTTCAACTCTTGACTTTCTGTACCGATACCTAATCAGTATTTTATTATTACTACCACACAAAGGATTTGTAAGTAAAAGATAAATCAGCAAATGTTTCAATCGTGTCGTCTTTGCTTTTACTTTCTTAAATATAAGCAGTGGCTCTTTTTCATTGTTTTCAATTACTGTCATTTGAACATAGGTTCTGAACTGTTGAACTATTGATTCCAACAAAGCATTTGAGAAAATGTCCTCTGTCTATATGACTTATAACCTAAACACAATGATCTTTAGTTGCAGTCTAATAAATATGTTTCTACAAAACTTGTTTTCATTAAGCAGATAAAGTCTATCTTAAATGGTAAAAGTAATGGAGACTTCTCTGAGTTCACATGATTAGAAATGATAGAAGAATTTGTACATATGCAGTAGAAGTTCTGCTTCCTGAAACTTTAGGGAACAATATGATGATGACTTCTTCTAGAAATCAGTATCTGCTTCCCACCTTTCCATCTCATTCAGTCTCACAGACCCCTCATTCCATGTGATGCAGTTCATCTTGTGAACCACCCAACGATTATTCATTAATGCTTTTTTTTTGTTTTTTCTTCTTGGACCTTTCAGCTCCAATCTCCAGCCAAAGCCGATCCCGGTACTCTAGTGACATTAGTGCTAAGCCTCCCTCTAAATGCCGCAAAGAAGCTGGAATCAAAAGTACAGCAGCCATCAAGGAGCCGCTGTGACCTTCAAACTCTCTTCAGAGAACAGGGACGCCAGGATGCCAGGAAAAAACAAGGCTTTCTCTTCACCAAATGAGGTGATTAGGAAACATAAATTGTAGGTTACAAGTTTTGCCTGCTGGTTGTTTAGGGTAAGCTGTGTGTAGTGAGGCAAAGGAAGCAGGTTGATAAAATAGTGAGTTAACTACCTTCATTAACCTCACAAAAAGCATGCTGTTTGTCTTGTTTGACGTGTGTGTGGACTCTCAGTGTACAGCAATTTGATGCAACCTTGCCTTCTACAAATAGCTTTTATAGAGCATACAACTAATCTGCAACATCAGCAACAGCAACCACTGGACATTAGCGCTGAGTCTCCCTCTTATAAAGTCCCTCCAGGAGTGTCCAATGTTGCTCTAAACCAGGAACCATTGAAATGAAATGATTCACCTGTGCACTGACAGACTTGGTTCTGACGTCCAGACATCCTTGACGACACCAGCAACATGAGAGACGGCAAATGTCATAAAGAATGTCTGCCTGAGTTTTACAGCAACCGTGCAATAGAATGAATTATTCAAAGTGCTGCTATTAAAAATTTTAATTAGCCTTTGCTGGAACGAGACATCCCACCGAGGGTAATCTGGGCAACCTTTGTTCAGACAGATGGCTGCAGTAAATTGCTGCTTACAGTTTGGGATTTTTACATTTGTAAGCATGTATGCAAAAATGATTAACATTAAAAACAAAAACCACTGTGTCTGTATGCTTAGTCTTCGAGGCTCCACGCAGGATTATTTTAAATCATTCGGAAGCAAAAAGTGTTGGGTCGGGTCATTCATCCATCTGTCGCTCCACATTTGGGAAAAGGCCAAGTGTAATATTTTGCTATTGTCAGCACTCAGAAAGCTGAGTCATGTTGACTCATCTCTTTCTCTGCCTCTAATCTGGTTTTACAACTATTCAAAAGACAAACAAACAGTCATTAGATTCACATTTGGTAAGCTCCAGATAACAGTGAGCAACATCTGCTGGTAAATCCCTGCTCTGTACTATGTGTAATTAAAGCTTGCTCTTTGCCACATTTCCCACCCATTCATTTAAACGCAATAAAGTTACTGACTGCGTATTTACACATCCCACAGCTGAAAAGAGTCTGGTTTATTACTTTTGTTGTTTCTAACATATTTTGTGCAGTTTTTTTCTTGGTCAAATCTAATTACTAAAACATCTGGTAAGACAAGTATTAAACAGCTGTTGTTTACAGTGTAATAGAAGCCCCCTTTACTTCATATTCAATCATTCAGTCTGAGCCGCCACATGTAAAATTCATTCTCTCCATCAGATCCCAGATGTGATACTGGAGGTACGATGTTATCTGACGACGCATGTAAATGTCAATACATTTTCTTGTTGGTTTTATACATTCATACATATCAACTATTCCAGTCAAACCAAAGTTCACTCTTTGCCTCTTAGTTGTGCAGGGAATATGAGAATTCCTCAGCCATAAAATATGTTTTCATGGCTGTGTAGACTGCAGACAGCTTCACAGATAAAATTTTTGTTCTATTTTTTATATGTGGAGGGAAATTCGAGATGCAGGTCATGTCAGAGTTTGTATTAGATTTCTTTCTTTCAGTCAAGTGTCAACTGGTTCAGATTCTGTATGTGTATTTACACCATTGACTTGGGTATTGATTACTACTGGCAGAATATAAACTGAAATTCTGTTCACTGATATGTTCAAGGATATTTTATCATTATTCCAGGTGCAGAGAAAAACAAATTCTTCTGAATCAAAGTTTGGTCAGAATACACCAGTGTAAACAGTTTGGCCCAGTTAGCTGAGTTAAGCACAAACACTTATCGACCACATTCACATTATAATAATCAAACTCTCTGAGTGGCAAGTCTCACAATGCTCATTAGAAAATCAATGGCGACAGGTTCCCCAGCTCGCTCACTGGTCGCAGAGGATAAATCAAAGGTGATCCATCACAGGTCCCTGAGCTTGACTCGAGCTGTGCTGAGATCAATAACGATGCGCTTTGACTTACACCCTCCAGTTGAAATATCTATTGTGACGTCCACATCATCTCCATCAATAATCATTCACTGAGTGATCCGTGGAGAGGGATGGGGTGGGATGTTGGGAGAACGAGAATACAAACCCAAACAGACAGGCACATCTGGCTGTCAACTACGGTCACACAGATTACTGTATATTAGAAGGATCACTTGTTATTGACGATGCCATTTTGATTAAACTTACACTGTGCTGTTGTTTTCTCTCGGCTTCACAACTCCGTGTTTGCTGCTTTAATATGATGTCGATGATCTACAACCAAGAGAGTATATCCATGCTACCTACTCTGTGATGCAGTAATGCCCATTGCAAAGAAGCCCTACACGTCTATAGAGAAGATGGGATCCTAGTTTGCAGTAAGCTACATAACAGTGAGTGATGTGGGAATCAGGGTCTTCACTACCTACACCATATCAAAAAGGCTTACGCTGTTGTGAGCAGAAATGTGTTGTGTATTATGTATTATGACATACAAGCTACAGAGACTTTAAGGGGGATGCCATTTACTTTAAAGGTTTGGGGCCATAAACCATTGTTAAGCCTGGACCATTTCTCTATAAGAAATAAGCAATATATACTGTATGTATATGACACGTACACTAATCAGTTCATAACTGATGTTTGCCAAGGTACAGGTCATTTGGGAAACTGAATAAAGCAACACTTCTGATGTAGTCACTTTATCAGTTGACTGTTTTCACACTTGAGGTTTCCTACTCAAAGGAATACTTTAATAACACTTTAATTTAAATTTAAAGGTAATTGTGAGATTTAATATAATATAATATATATATTATATATTTATATCTATAATATATATAATATAATAATATCTCTGCAACACAGAGGATTAATTTCAGGTCCTTCTGATCCGACAGGAGTTGTAACTATCAAAGAATGTTAGGAAATAGTTTCCATGTTTCAGCTGGATCAAAATCAGTCATTTAGGTACAATGGCAATAGGAGAACATTCGGCATCTATTTTAAATAGAGGGAATTAATTTTAGTTCTACAGGAGTCATTCCCAAAGAAGTTATTAATTCCGTAAACACCCATTCTTCCATTATTTAATTAATATTTCCATATAATTTAAATGGGTAGTTTTACAAATAGATGTGGTAAAGAAAAGCTCGAGAAAAAGTGGGGTGAGGGGGAGGGTTACTAAAAATGGAGAAAATAAGAAAACAACAAAAGACTTCATGAAAGGGAAAAAAACAGTTGGATTTTTAGAGCCTGAAATAAAAGCAAAGAACAGTGGAGTGGCTGATATGATGTGCAAGAACCAACAAGAGGAAGAGAGCGAGTTTAGTTTTCATCAGGCAGCTCACGGCAGGGGATTTCCATCAGAGCTGCCGTGTGTCGCCGCCATCAGGTCATCAGTCTCTCTTCACTGTCCCAAACCCCCCTCAGCTCTTTTTCTACCCAGCATCTCTTTGGTCCTCGTCAAAAGAATAGAACAACTCTCTCTCCCCGCTTCTTCCATCCTGTGTTCGCTCTCTCTGCTGTGAGCAACTTATAAAACCCTTCAGTCTGATGAGGCCTGGGCTTGGATTGATTTTTTTTTTAGATGTGGGGAGTTAATTTTAGATCGCCACCACGACTGAGTCTGAGAATGCAGGAGAACAGTAAATGATGGGAGTGATGGTTGTGTAGGTAGGTGGAACGTGGAGAGAGCTAATAATTTCAGATGGCTCCCAGGATGCAGCAGGATGAATGTGATTTGTTGCTCAGTGACAATGATGTGCCGTCTCTGAAAATGGATCCTACACACACATAAAAATAGGTAATTTGTCTAAGCAAATAGCTGTGTTCAGTAAATAACTAGGGTGAAGTGCAGAAGGACAGCTCTGCTTTACAGTAGTCTCAGTGGAACAGAGAGATAAAGAATAAAGTGTAACTTGAGCCTCAAAATATTGAGGGGAAAACCTAAGATTACCCTGCATCACTATTTAATTTGAGCTTCCAGATATCTTGTGCATAGAATCTATATAACAGTGTTAGAACTTTGTGTGTTATTGTACGCCTCTATTATTTTCCATTTATCACTCTGTACAGTACTTTCACAGAGCTTCGGTTTCTGAGTACTGTTGGCAGTATAGAGTCACAGCCGATACATCGCTTGATGACACTATCAAGACATAATAATGTTTGGGGTCTTTCTTGAGGTGAAATATTTCTGTGCCTTTCTAATAAGGATTGTTTGTAATGCTGTAGTGTGCATAACTTCTGGCTAAAAGAACAACAGTTTAAAATCAGCCCTTTGTCAAACACTGGCACATTTACAATGATACCGATTTATGTGCAATGCCCCTAAAAAAAAATTAAACCCCATCCATTTATAATGTCAGGACTGCAAGCACCATTCATCTTTTCTTTCTGGAATCTACCTAACGTTGTTGTTTGGCCTAAAGAGCTGTGGCAGTTCAAGCTAGTCCTCACTGCTGTCAACATGTTGGTAACATGACACATTAACTCCACAGCTGTTCCTGCTCAACACAGAAGACCCAATAAGTCAGCCAATAATCCTGGTATTTATTTAAATAATCGGTTAAAATATGAATGTGATTAGCTGAGGGTGGCATCCTGGTTATTGCAAGTGGTGGTGAATTATCACAGTGAAAATCCAATAAAGACAATAATGACTGGCGTTCCAATCAGTCTTCCTGCCTTGGGCCAACAATAATCTTTCCGTTCATGCTGTGAGATTTTGACAAGGGATTCCCAACATGAGGTTTCCGGTAAAAGTCCCCTGTTGAATAGTTTTTGCACAGCACATGTTCTTTAATCCAAATCACTGGTGAGCAGCAGGAGGGAAAGTGTTTACTACATGGGAGGTCACAGCATGAATCAAACCATCAACTGTGGCAATGTTAATGCCACGCACTATTCATTAAACTCCAGAGAGAAGTGAACCCTTTAATGTGCCAGTGTGACTGCTTTACTATCATTGCTATACGATGAGCCACACGTCTTCAAATACAATGGTGGTGTTGAAAATAAATAATATATGCATATTTACTTCTATGAAGCATCCAGAAATGTAACACAAGCCCACACACAGTGTGAAAAGCAACTACAGAGCTGAGTCTAAAACTCTCACACAACACAAACAAAAACTGAAGACTCAGTGAACATTATATTTTGACTTTTTCAGAGTCAGTTGTGGGGACCAGCATAATTTGCAAAGGACAAACCTAAATCTCATCCATGCAACAGAAACTGCCTCTCCCTTAGGTACAAGCTGCTCATTTTGTCTTAGCTGTTATTACAGCAGACCACAAAGCATCATCCAAATGACGAAAACATATTACTATAGTAAAGAGAGTGATACAAAAAAATACATTTGAAAAAAATTTGCAGCAGATTGGGAACAACATAGTCATTGATTTTCAACTTAAGCTTGTCATTTTGTATTTCTCTTATCGAAAACAGATATATAGAAAAAGAGAATGAACAATTACTCAAACTTGTTAAAATGAATTTGTTATTAGGTTTGGCCTTCTTAATGTATTGGACTTGAAATTCTCTAACTGCCATGATCACACCTTGTACATGTCAGACTCAGTCATACAGAGTGACTGTTTCACTCACTAACAGCGGCTGATAGTTGCTTCCAATTATAGAGAAGAATAGTGTGAATGGCGGGCACCAACTATGCACCACGGATTGAGATTTTAAGAGTCTTACTGGCACCAAGCTTATCTCTAACCTAATCCAATTACAATAACCAACAGCCCAGTCATAAGGCTGTCAGGACTGTAAGCCTATTACAATAGATCCCGCTCCCTCAGATTGGTGGTGGGACGGAGAGGGAGGATGAAGGATGGAGGGGTGGAAAAGGGAAAGAGGGGTAGAGTGTAATTGCCTTTGGATAAGAGAGAGAGAGTGCTATAAATGAGTCAGTGATATTCTGTGTGATGGGAAACAGAAAGACATGGACATTTGAAAAGAGAAAGTGACCGTGTGTATGATTGTTATATATTGTACTCTGTCGTAATATCTTTTTAAAAATACCAATGGAGCCTTTCAGAGACAGTCTGCCCCTTGGCTAAAATTTATGTTCAATGAGATGCTGTTTGTGGTGGAGTTTCCAACCCTCTCAGCTCGATTTTGCCCTTCCACCCATTTAATGACCTGAGACTCCTTACTTTGCTACTATCCCCTTAAGATGGGAGAACTAAATACCTTAAAATGCATGTCTGGTTATTAATTTGCTGTGGTGTCCCTCAGGGTTCAATTCTAGGTCATCCAGTATATTTCAATAGCATCTTCTCCGCCTTCTGTTGGACTGTATAGTAAACCTTTGGTCAATAGCCCACCTTCCACAAACCTTAGCAACTTCTTGCTTTGGATTATAGACAAAATTATTCATCTACATGTTTATCAATCAATAAACAGAAAAAGTAATTGTCAACAGTTTTTTTTATTCATCCATTTTTAGGCCAAAATGTGGTATAATGGAGCACTGTTTATTGTGATACTGGGGGCAAGGCGGCATATTTATTCTAATTTTAGAAAACCTGTCATAGTTTAAAAACACCATTAAAAAAACCTCAACACTGCCATGTAGCTGTGGATGTTAAAATTAAAATGAACCTGTCATAAACCTTACATCTTAAATCTTTACTTAAGTGGATCTGTATTTTCTTAGATCCCTAGTGATGACAATATCAGAGTTGAAGATTCAATTATTTTCATCTAAAACACTATATAAACCTCTATAATCCTCCACCTCACTTTCTCTTGCCTATACGTGTAGTGCATTGTAATTCTGGCCAACACTCCACATCCCCCCTCGCCCGCTGCCCCCGTCATGTGTTGTGCTGTGTTTTTGCCTTATTGCTCTGTTTAATGTCATGGAGACTTATGAGTCAGTCTGCTTTAAAATGCACAAACATTTGTTTAATATCTCCTGCACAGAATTCATTTTTAAGCTGCTTTTGTGTTGTTTGTTTATTGTAAAACACACTGACAGTTCTTGTTAATAGAGCTCTATAAATAAACTGCAGCTGACGAGAGAGAAAGAGAGAGAACAAAGGAACGATAGGAGACTGAGTATGAGTGGCACAGGCAGAGTGACAGCCAGTCTGATAAATACACACACACACACACACACACACACACACACACACACAAATCCTGGTTGACAATCTTTATCCCCAGACCTCTTAGAGACCCTTCATCACACAGAGGTTACATCAGAAAGCTGTCAACCTTCAACATACCAATTTCAGGCCTGGGATGCTGCCTCTCACGTACACGCACACAAAAAAGTGCACATAATACATAAAAGCTTGGACACACTCATCGCCTGCGCACAAACACACAGAAATAACTCTGTGCAGACAGGCAGCATACACATCACAAGAGGAAAGAGACACACAGCTCACAGAGGCTAATGGTATGTAATCAATCCTATCAAGCCTCCCTCGTGCAGACTAGAGCTGCCACTTCAGACCGTCACGTGTTATGAAGCCGTGTGGATGACACCAACATTTTAAACCATCACAGGTGTGAAGCTGCCCAGCCCTCTCCCATAATGCACCTGTGTACAGGCATTCTGTTTCATCTAGTCATTAACCTCACTCATGTCTGTTTTCAGTGGCTGCTTGTAGCTTTTCTGAACTGGATTTTTAGACAATTTGACAAAGAGCTGCCATTAGTGCAGAGACTTAACATAGCTAATAAGACAAAGTCCCTCAGTAATTACAGCAATTATCTCTACTACTAAAGGTTTGGTCGGATTTGTCTGATCGTTTTGTCAGTTATTTAGCATTTATGTAAAAGCCATGTCAACAGAGTGCACCAAATTCATTAGGAAGTCAAACCCTGGTGATGGTTAGTTCAGTGCAAATGTAAGAACCATTTAACAGTGATCTAAATTAAAGCGTTTTTGAACAACACAATTTTTAGTCTGAACCTGCATTAAAATCAAATAAATGTTGGAAATTAATGGACCACATGTCAGATTTTGGTTTTAAAGACCCATAATGTTAATGAGAGTAAAAAGCTGCAAGTCTATGTTTGTCTTTTGCTTCAACCTGCATTAGGTGATTATTATTTTGGCCAAACAACATGCATGAGGAATGATAAGAAACTGCTGTGCAGAGATGTGTACACCATGCAACTACACAAGCAGATAAGGTAAAGCATTTACATTTTTACTGCTCGTCTTTGATGCAGAATTCAGTAGTGTGATTGTCTACATTATATAAAAATCTAAGATTTGTAGATGCTGACTATGATATTTGTACGTGTGACCATTAACATGATGAGTGAAAGTGGATCAATTTCCCAACAGGGACACAAATCAGCACAAAACAGGAAAACTCCACATCTCTACGTGCAGGTCTGCACTGGTGCTGAAAACCCACTTTTCTTTACAGTCGGCAGAAGCACTGATCATCTTTACCTTCCATCTGTGAAGGAAACCATTTACACAGAATAATATGGGACATTTTCACAACTGCGAATAACTGGAGTACTTTTCTGACAGTTTCATAAAAGTCATAAAATACAGACAGAGTTTTATGGATGTTGAACAACTTCAAGTAATTATCTTTTTTCACCCTCAAATAGCTTTTCTGCAGTTTGCGAACAGAGTGTATGCAGAGTCTAGATTGAATTATGAGTTGCTGTACAGAAAGTAAAATCAAACAGTTCCCTCTTGTATAAGCAGCACTTAGTTTCCCTGAACAAAGGGTGTGTTGTTGAATCGTCCGCTTTAAACACAGCTACATTCATTTACTGTCTAATTAGGCTGCAATTAGAACACAGGTGAAAACCTAAAACTTCAAATTATCTGTGTGAGTGTCATTTTGGAAATTAACTCTTTCTTTATACCCTGTGGAGTGCCAGGATCACTTGGTAATTAGGCCTCCAGAAAAGCTCAATCAATCCTAATGGTCTGAGTGATTGGTGAAATTAGCTGCGGTGATGAAGTGAGTTCTACAAAACCTCAGAGGACGTCAACATTAGTAGCTAAGATGAGCTTTTGGATTTCTTCCTTTAACATTTTCAGAGTAGAAGTTGAACATCCAAACAAACACTTTCACATGAGGCTCTCATACTTCAGGTCAAATCCAGGTTCAACCCTTTAAAAAAATATATGTATATTTTTCACACACAGCGCACAAGGTTCCGGATCAATGCGTTTCCATGACAACTAATAATCTGTAATCTTAGTAACGTGCCAGCTGTAAAAATGTTAACAGTAGATATTCTGTTCACTATGTCAATGCTTTTGTCCTGTAGATGTGATGCTCTGCAGAAATAGGCTAATGCACCACTCTCAGTGCAGGCATTCCAGCCACACGCCTTAACCTTCTGACCCCATGCACCATACTGTACCCTAGTTAGAGAGTCTCTTACTGTAGAGCAGACTGTGCACAAACTGAAGGGCTGTAAAAAAAGAACAACACCCAGAGCAGTAGTCTTTAAATGGCTCCACTGGAACACTGTTTTAACAGTGTGTAGTCGAACAATGTGGTTGGTTTTCACTTTATTTTTTAATGTGCTGAGAGAACATAACCCCAGGTCATAGTATTTTAATATAACACCTTTAAACTCTGAGAGAAAGCAGCCCGAGGCCTGGAAAACCCTGTTCAAAGACAGAAAACATCCTCAGTGAATGTGTGTTCAGTGTGAACATCTGAAACAACTTTGATCAAGCTACTTTTCCTGCGCCTGATGTTTAACTCAAGTGCATTTGGAAGAGTTGATATCAAAACTTTCTCTGCGTTGACAAAAATCTGCGCTCGCAAATCTTCACTCAAATCATGATTCCCCGGAAACTTTGGCTGTGAATAAACTTCTGAGAGATGAAGAGACCGGATTTATGCGACACATGTACAGCTGGATTCAAAGATCCAGTATTTGTGTGCGCGTGTGTGTGTTTTTGCAAAAAGCTTACTTCCTATTTTGGAGTGTGTCCAAACCCCCTACCTCTACAGTTTGGCTCTCACCCGAGTCGGCCCAGTTTCTATCCCGACAGCGGAACCCTCCGAGCATAAAAAAGTAGAACCAATTGGCTTTACTCAAATTTATTTTATTAGTTTAGTTGAATAGGAAAAAAAGGAACCTGTCTCCAGGCCGCACTGGAACCAACTGGCTAAAACATAAGCACCTTTTTTGTTATTGGGAGGGGGCTGAAAGCTCACATTAAACTCAGCGTTACCTCACTCGCCCTCAGTCCCTCTCTGTAACACACACACACAGGCCTGGCTTCTAGCCATCAGCAGGGCAAAGCGCTATAGGACATTTGTACACCGGCAGGGCGATCTCTGCATAGTGAACCATGCAAGCAGCGTGTGAATGTACACACTTACTCACACACGCACACACACACACACAGACACACACACACAGCTGAAGCAGTACAGATAACAGCTAAAGCGGCTGCAGTGAAAAGGTAATCAGGTCTGTTCAGCCATGCAGACTGTGAGAGAACTTGAGTTGAAAAGTTTGATTTTCAGTTCAAGCAGAGCATCCCTGTCGGGAGCTGCAGGTTTTTTTGTAACATTTAAAAAACCAAGACGTAAAGCAGCACTTCTTTGAAACGTTTAAAATCTGGTGAGTCATTAAACCATTTTTTTTGTGTGCTGTAGGAGCTGAAATGCTCAAATGAGCATGCTACAATAACAGTTGTGCAGCATCTTCTTCTGCAGCGAAGACACTGATAGCCACAGTGATGAGAGCCTGTCGCTCAACAGCAGAAGACAAACTGATTCAAATGTCAAATGGAAAATAAATAAAAGGAGGAAATTCAAAGTCAGTTCTGATTTCACCTCCTTGTATCCAAGACTGTGTATAGAAAGTGACACTTTACTCCTCACAGCGACAGGCAGTTTACTTCCTCGCTTACCGTCTCCCACACTAACATGCAGACGAGCAGTGTTTACCAAAATATGTTAAACAGTCTATTTTCTGCAGCCTGAAACTGTCGAACCTGAAGCTGCTCTCTGAAGTTAACTGTGCCTCTGAACCTGAATACAGCAAATTTAGAGCTTTGTCACTGGTAGTACGTCGAAGGAAGCACACACACACACACGCCATCATAAACATAATGAAGCTGGCAGTGTCTCCTGTCATTGAGGTGCAGTACATAGTCTCTCTGTCTATAGTCTATCTGTTGTCTCTAGACTTTTCAGTCGCTCTCTAATGGTACCATGTCTCTGAAGGACCACAGAACAGTATTAAAAGATAAAAGCATGACTCAAGTGTTTATGAAGACAAAATCCGATGTGAACATGTCATTCATTCCATAACATAACATAACATTACTCGAGACTCTGGGAAATCACAAACAAGGAAACAACCAAAAAAAGAAAAGTCAGTCTCAATGCCGCCATTCCTCAAACAGAAAAAATTATGGAGAGTAAAAATCCTTGCCAACAACTTCAAGGTCTGTGGAGCAATTCTTCCATTAAGAGAGAAATGTTTAATCGTCTCTGCGCTGCTGTGATTTCATTGAGGCCCGAGGTACCTGAACAGCCTTATCACAACCTCTCCGCTCGCACAGAGACACTAACCGAACCCCGGAGGGGAATGACCGACGGGCCGAGCGAGGCAGAGAAAGGAAGAAAGGAGCCGAGAGAGCGAGCACGGGGAGATGCCAACACAGAACGAGAGGCTTGTTTGGTTCTCTTTCTGTCCCTTCCATTAGAGCGAATGCAGCGTAAAGGAGAGAATGAGAGAGACCCGCAGCTGAAAGGTGAGAGGAAAGCAAAATGCGTCACACACACACAAATACACACACACCCTCCCTTTCTATTCTCCCAGCTCTCTATTTTCTTCAGAGTTAATATTACCTTTTATTGCTGAGCCAAAACTCAATTATAATCTCCAAAAGCATGGCAGACTAGGGCAGGCAGCAGAGTTTTTAAAGCTGACCAAGCTGGCCAAAATAGAAAGAACCAAACCTAATAAATCCACAAACACACTGTGAGACCTGTACTGTGCTATTCAAGAAGTTCTGAAGGGTTCGAACCACAACAGACAAATATAATCAAGACTTTCACACTGATTTTTCATTAACTCTCTATATAACATAATAATGACGACACTGTGGTGAAGATTGGTGCTGCCTTCCTGCAGACGGAGTTTAAAGTCAGTGGGCACAGTTTCACATGGCGTCTGCTGATTTTGATTCAAAATGGCTTCAACAGCTGCAGCTGTAAATTCTTAATGACGAGTGCAGAACTGGCTGTTTGTCCTGAAAACAAGAAACTACATTTGCTGATTTTCAGTAAAGACTACTGATGTAAACTTTGTTCACTGCATCCAACTAAAGGTCCCAACTTAAACTATTTAGTTTAAATAGATTAATAAATCAAAATGACAATCTCATCACATCGGGCACAGACGTCCTTCGACACAACACATTCAGCTGTGATGCAGTAATTCTAGTCTTCTATGAGGTCTTGATGTTAACATGCGAAACGAACTGAGTTGATTACAGGTTTAAACTGCAAGGAGCAGGAGAAATAAGATTTTAATTAACGAGTGGATATTTCATGCATCAATGTGGTGTCGTAGAGTAATATTACAAAACTCAAGTGTATCAATATTTTCTCACAGCCTTTTTCACAAATGTGGACAGAGCATTAGTTGTTGTCCCAAGCACAGGATAAAACAATATTGTGTCCTGTGAAAGCTGCTTCAGTGCTCTGCCCTGCCCCGGCCTGAAGCTCTGCCCACCTCAGGACTCCACTCCCTGGGCAGCGCTCGAACCAAGGCCTGCACCGACCAGCTGGACAAACATGATAAGACAGTGCTGCTGTAGAAGAATACACAGCTAACACACACGCACACTCACACTCACACCCAGGAGGGACAGGCCGGCTATTACAGCAAGAGACTTCCATCTCTGACTCTCGCCTCCTCTTCACAAGCTCATTTTTCACCCACCAGCTCAGCTCATCCTCAGGCTGCTGTGTGTGTGTGTGTGTGTGTGTGTGTGTGTGTGTGTGTTCTTTGTACCTTGACTAATGATGTAAATACAATTATTCTGCCTTATTTATTTATACCTGCTGTCAGAACTTTCAGATGTCAATGCTGACATTTCTCAGGTCATGTTAACAGTTTGATACCATAATTTGCTTCAGTGAGACAAAGATAAATGTTATGTATAACAAAAAATAAGCTCAGTGGAGAGTTTTACTATCCTGTGATAGTATAATGATGATGTCAGCTGCTTCTCTCTCCTAAACAAAAAGAATGAATGAGTTTGTGTCTGGCAGCGTGGACAGAAACAAAAGGTCATCAGCCACTGCCACTACAGTATGTTACCCACCCACATCCGGTTTTGAATAGGATGAAACTTTGATGAGGTGGAAAGGACAAAGGAAGAAGCTGGACGGGGGGAGACCGGCATCTCAACAGTCTGACTACAAACAAAAGCTGAGAAGAACATTGAATATAAATGTAATATAGTTGAAAGAGGCATGAGATTTGCTGATAAATCAAGCATTTTATACAAACCGAAGCTAAATCCCGAAGAGCCCTTCCATGCCGGCTGCAGAAGAAAATGGCGGGCTTAAGTGTCCCACTTGAAATGCCATTTGGTTCACTTAGGGTAATAGCTAATAGCTGCTCTTTTATTATCGACTGCTTTAATAACAGGAAGCATGACGAGGGACGGCTTCAGTATAATGACGCTGTGGTTAAGTGCCGTGTAGATGGCACTTTGAATGCTGCATCAGGAACGCAGTCATGAATATTAATGAGACCGAGGGGCGGAGTTGACGCCTGCGATGGGAAGATGTTTGTCTGTCCCAATAGGTGTCCCCATCATTAAACTGAGGCCGGTCGGAGACAAACTCACATCCGTTGGCTGAACAGAATAAATTGATTTCCAGGAAGAACTGACTGGTGCTGGACAACGTTTTTTTATCATCACTGTTTGCTGCTTTGGCTGAATCTTCACACTGCAAGCTGGAGACAAGAATAAACTAAACTTCTCCCACTCTTAAGCCTTAATGGCACAAAAACGCAGCAGCAACAACAACATGATTTTAAAATCCAAAGTGTGTTTCGGATGTGTTTTGTAGGGGCTGAAAGTGGTTCTAACGTAGTGTAAAGAACAAATGTTTAGTTTTTGGTGTGAACCCACAATGACAAATGACTTCACAGAACATTTGAGTCTCTAGACCAGAAATCTGAGCATTTTTATGCACAAGTTGCAGATGCAGGATAAAAAAAAAAAACTGTATTTTCCATTATGAACAACTAATTGAGAGGAATCTGCAGCCTTGGCAGAGGTGTGAGAGCTAGTTTGAATAACAGCATTTGGATAGAAACCCAACCATCCCCTCCCCTCCATGTGTGTGAGTGATGTAACACTGTCAAACTGTAATAATGTAGAAGGGTTCAAACACAAGAGGTAAAAATGGACACAGAGACATGAATAAATATGTGCATATCCAGTATCTGTCTCTCAGTCTCTAACAGTTCAGCTCTAATGAAAGATTCATGAGGATTCATGAGGTTCTGGTAATGAGGTTGACATGGATTTCTCTCTCCTCTGCTGCTGCTGGTTCTACATCAGCCATCAGCAGCACATGTACGAATCAGAGATGGACCCGACCCAGTCGCACAGAACCTCACACACACACACACACACACACACACACACACACAGCATGTGACCCATGCATTAGTACAGGGGGAGATCAGTGCCAGCAGAAATTTAATTTGAATTGCATGAATTTGAATTTGTCGCATTCGTGCTGAAACGGTGAATGGGTGAAAAAAAAAAAAACTCCTTTGTGAAATGAATGGATTTGGAAATGCAGTTTGTAAGGCAGAGACCGACTCTGGCTTATAACTGAACAGATCACATTAAAGGTTAAATTCATTCAGGGATCAAGGGCTTTTCTTCCCCGAGCTCTGACTGGAGGCACACATCACATCAAGAACCTAAACTTATTCAAGTGGTCTAAACTGAAGTGAGGGCAATTTATTTCACGTGATGAGAATCTTAAACTAGAGCTGAACAAACCATCCAACTAGCCTACTACAAAAATCACTGGATGGCCTGGTCCAGTGTCCTCTACAATGCATGCACATTAGTCTCTACTAGGACGCGCTCAAGCCTCAGACTGGACTGTTGTTGATTGAGATGCATTGTGGGCAATGTAGGCATCAGATTTTAACAATGAAGAAACCCGTTTCAGATGAATCGATGAAAATCTGGAAGACCACTGCCACTGGACCAGCATGTCTTATGAGTAGTAGACTTCGTCTGGTCAGGGAATGTCTTGAGCTGAACCAGGAGGAGCTGGAAAATATTGCCGAGAAAGGAAATGTCTGGAGTCCCTTGAACCTGTAGTCACCACGACCTGACTTTACATTTATGGCAGAATATGGATAGCTGGATGGACCCATGGATACAGCTTTAAGTGGCATTACAATCTCAAACACAGTGTACCTTCCCTGTACTCCTACACATCCATTAATCCACGTCCTCTTTGACAAGCAACCTAGAGAATTATCACTGAATTAGACCTTTTTCACAGGAATGCAAACTACTAACTGGGTATTATTACAGTTATCTGCAGTCCCCAGAGTCTTTGCATGTAGAGCAGTTGAATTAAATATGGAAAATAATTCAGATGCCCCATAAAGGATGCATTCATTAATCTGTATGGAAACTGAGCAAAGAATACAAGCTTCCGTTTTCTTTTTCTTTTTTGAACAGTAGAGACCTGAGCAGTTACTGCTCTCATTACGCTGTAATCGTGAGCTTCACATCTTTGGGCAGAGGCCGATGTGGCGTCTTCACGGTGTGAGACAATTTGGCTTTAATTACTTCCTTTCTGTTTGTTTTGTATTTTAAAGTCACATTCAGGTAAGAGCTGTGTGAGGAGCTGTTATAATCCACACAGGTCACACAACTCCTCCTATGTTTTCCCTGCATCTACTAAGATGTTTCCACTAATGAAATTCTTCCTGTGGACATTTCTGATGTCAACACACAGCCGAGAACCACCGCTGAGTGAGAGGTTTAAATACTGTAAAGATTTATATTACAAGGTTGCTGAGAAGGAAAATACTATATTTAGTGAAAAGCAAACAGGACAATTTCTCCCCCCTACTCAACCTAGCTCCTCAAAAAGGCTCTGTTCAAATATTTGTTCATGTTAGCTTTCTCAGAACGTGGCACTGTGCACCATAGCACAGTATTTCTGATAATGCCAGAACCATTCATGACTTATCACAATTTTAACAGTACTGTCATATGCTGATTTATGTGAGTGACAAGATTCCAGTGTCCAAGCAACAGAATCCTCCAGTGGTTCTAGGAGACCTGACTGTACGTCTGCGTACAGTCAGGTCTGCGTCTGCCTTAGACCAGGAACTACTTTCTTCTCTAAGAGTACTAAAGGTAGGGATTACACAGCCCTTATTTTTAGCTTTTCCCCACGCTGCCACTTCTAATCACAGCCGTGAATAGAGCCACAGATCTGCAGCAAATCATGGTTATTGTGAGAGAACTGGGAAAAACAGGGCAACACACTGGTGTTAGCACGTGGAGCAGTTAAACATGCTGCGAGTGATACGCCGCACAGTATGGTAATATTTTATTCTGTAAAAAATGTTTTTTTGTTGATTTTCGAGCCTGTTTTTCATGACAAAACATTACAAAACAGTATTTTATGCTGTCAGTCAACATCTTAAAAAGCACAGCTGTAACATTTTCCAGCAGTAGATCTTCAGAAATCATGCAGCGTTTTAGTTTGATAGTCGTGAATGTATTAAAGCTCATAAACAATGAGTGTAGCCTCCTGCCCACTCGGCTTTCTCATTTGCATTTCAATCTCTTCTTCTGTGATCCCCTTGTTTACTTGTCCCTCTCGTCTCCATCCACCCCGCTCCTCGTCCTCCTCCCACTCCGCTCATTTGTCTGACGATGAGGGCGATGCCGCTTTGATATCAGACTAGACTCAAGACCCCCCTAGCCTCAGCTGATAGATGCAGAAAACAGAGATGGGGATGATGGGGGGGGGAGGTATGGAGGAGAGAGGAGATGGAGATTACACAAATAGAGTTTCATGGAGAGTTAATGATGTAGCAGAAAAGAAGAAACAACAGTTTTAACTTCAGTTTGTATGATTACATGTGCGAAGACAGAATAACATCAGTCTGGAGCTCTGCTTTAATTAGTGTGAATTTACTAATCTTAGTGATTATCTTACAGTAATATGTATTTTACTAAAGCGGTTTGTGTGTGTGTGTTTGTGTGTGTGTGTGTGTGTGTGTGTGTGTGTGTGTGTGTGTGTGTGTGTGTGTGTGTGTG
>JAUYWH010000011.1:17025376-17057768 GCA_034779795.1 Ctenopoma multispine | reverse complement strand
GTGTACAGCGTGTGGTGTGTGTGTGTGTGTGTACAGCGTGTGGTGTGTGTGTGTGTGTGTGTGTGTGTGTGTGTGTGTGTGTGTGTGTTTGTGTGTGTGTGTGTGTTTGTACAGCGTGTGGTGTGTGTGTGTGTGTGTGTGTGTGTGTTTCCTAGATTGCCCCAGTTACAGTCCTGATAAAGGAATAACTGCTTTTGTGCAGCTCTCACAGTAAGCACACTTTGGGAAACATGATCCACTTCGATGTGAATGCATATTGGCTAGTGTGCGTGTGCGTGATGCTGAGCCTCCTCTGGCAGATGAATGCAGATGTATTCATGAAATGCACCACGGCAGTTTCTGACGATAACGCTCGCCTCGTGCTGGGAGAGCTTTCTCATCATTTAACAGCTAAACACACACTCACTCTAGCTCTTTTAGCTGTGCATTAAAGTGTCGGTTCACCTAAATTAACCATTTGCCAAATAGTTTGGGTTTATGTGTTGAGGTCTTGAGATCAGTGTAGCTGAGAATTTGCCTATTAAAAGAATATATCAGATAACAGGTAAACAGTAACAGTGAAAACTATTTACAGTGAATCTCCTTCCAGAAACAGCATCCTGTATGTGACAACTACACAGAGGTCAAAGCTGGAGGGAGAAAGGCTACTTTTCATGGAAATGTCCGGTGAGTTTGTACCTGAACACCTCGTGCTGAAAACAGCAGAGCTGTTGCTGACAGGAAGTTCCTAACCTTCCTAACATAAAGCCCGCTAGCCTGCAGTTAGCACATATCCTGAGACTAAAGGAGGATTAATTCATTGTAGGTCATCTTTCTTTCAAAAGGTCCCTAAACAAAAATCATTGTATGAACTAAACTGCAGCTTAAAACATGAGGCATTAATTGGATTTGAAGAATTGTTACACCCTTAATTTGCATCCATTTCACAATAATGATCAGTGTTTAAGTTTTGGGCCACTGAAAATTCCAATCTTCCTTATCTCACAGCTCAAATGGCTCTGACAACATCGACTTATTTATGTTTGACGGTGGAGAAAACACCAACTAATACTTAACCTGTGTGACAAATATGCGGCAGCGTTATGTGATGTAGTACTGGTAATACGGGTCTTCCTCACATAACAATATATCATCACAAGCGATGCTAATTGTTAAAACACACAATGTACGAACAGAAACTGAATGTGATGGGAAGATGATCAGCCCCATCAGTTAATAAATCCTCTCTCTGGTTTTCTCTGAATTTTTAAATATGGACTAATACAGAGCTTAACAAACACGTCGTTATTTATTTAAAAGCACATTGACAATGGCTTCCTTCCTTAAGAAGCAGTAGATGCCTCCCACTCATAATTAAAATGTTCCTGTTCAGACTGGCATTGTTATGTTAAACAGAGCTCATTTGCTTCAGTCCTGTGTCTCCGCGTCCTGCTGGGTCCTGTACGGTGTCACCGCTGTGATGTCCCACTTTCTCCACACGGATTCAAACTGCCTCGTCTCATTTTATCTCATCTCAAGAGACTCGGGCAGGAAAAGGTTTTCAGAGAGAGGGGTTTTTACTCTCTCTGTGATCTTTCTGGTTTCACTGCAGCCACCTGCTGCATCAGAGCCAGACCAGACGCCCCCCGCTGAATTATTAAACACTGCGCCTTTAAATGCTACCACTTCGCTCTCTCTCCTTCTCCAGCTCTTCATCCCTCCTGCCTCCTGCAGGCTGCTTGGTGAAATATTAAACAGTGGGACGTTAGCCGTTGTCATTCTACTGCGCTCTTCCTCCCTGTTGTTTCATTTCAGTTTTCCATTCTTAAACTCATTTCATTTTCCATCTCCATCTTCAACTTCCCGTCCTGATTGATGATTTTTATTTTGTCCGTTTCGTAAAACTTCCGTCGCTTCGTGTTATTCGACAGCTGACAGATACGAGGTTGGAGAACTGTGACATGCAACGCAGACTCCGTGGCTGGGAATCAAAACTCGGACGCTCCTGTGGTTTTGTTATTGACTTAAAGGATAATTACAAAAGCTCTTATCTGCAGTGAACAAAGCTGCAAAAGCAGAACTTTAAATACTGACACCTAGGTTTCATAACAAGCACTAAGTATACAGGTAACAGATTACACTACAGCCTGCTTAATTAGTTACCCAGTAATTTAAATAAACAAATAACTAATTTTTTGGTCCTGAGCCAGACCACATCTGAAAAGAGAATGTCCGTCACATAAATCTTCCACAGTCTTTGTCCACTTTTACTCTGTTTCAGTCTCTCTCCACCGTCTGTGTTGCCAAGTAGTTGCAGTGTCTTGCGTTAGAAAAGCAGCAGCAGTTTCCCAGTAAGAGCCACTATGACCCCATACCAAAGGGGAAACAATGGAGGAGGATTTACTGTGAATATACTGCAAAGATTTCATGCCTCTGATGCCCAACAGCACATTTCTAATGGGCGGCTGCCATTTCTATTCACTGACGTTTTTCCAGTGTTGCTCATTTGGTCGCTGCAGAGAGTCCTGCTTTCAGGGTTTAATGGGCACACAACTCACAGTGACTGTGGGGTGTGTTCTTCGCTATCCATCCGTCTTCCTGTCACAGCACATGTTGCATTACAGGACCCAGATTTTCTTTGGTTTCCAGGGCTTAATTACATATTGTTTTTGTATTAACCATCTCTTCCTCATTGAACTTTTGTCCCTTTAGTTAAGTACAAACACAGATAATACACATGTTCCATCTAGAAGCTGTTTTTGCTGTTTATGTTAAAATGTCCTGATCAGTCTCATTTTAAAACTCATCCCATTTTCATGCTGTTTGAGCTATTCCAGGTCTCCAAACATCATTTGATTTGATACCTCCATTCCCCTCATCTAATCTCACACACACACACACACACGTCTTTCCATTTTAATTTGTCTCTGGACACACAACTGATTTTTCTGTTTATCTTCTTTTCTGTCTGTTTTTCACCTCTGTGTCATTTCGGCAGCAGGTGAGGACTGGAGGAGGGCAGGGACGTGATGTGGAGACTGAAAGGCTGTTCGCCTGCTAATGGGAGCTGCGGTATGAAAAGGTGAAGGGGTGTCAGGAACGAAGCGATGCTGTAATCTCAAGTGTACCTGTAAGATTTCAGCACAGCCGCTGACGAGAAAGAAATGGAAAAACCGTCGTGACAACATTTCATTGTAGTTCATTTTCCATTTGGAAAGTGCCTTCAGAGCGGGAAATGTTTTCTGCTTGTGAGGCACTGAGGGTTCAGATTCTTCTCAGAGTCTTTTTGACAGTAATTGCAAAAAAAGGCAGATTAAGTTTTAGATCATTTTTACCAGCAAGTCTCAGAATTCAAACCAACACAAGGCAAAGTTCATCCACTGTTTCTACTTGGGTTATTTTCTGACACTTTTGCATCAACAGACAAATGTGTATAACTAGAGTAACTAGTATTTGTGTGTTTCTGGTGAACACAAGCATGACTTTCTAGTAGTATTATTACGCTGCTCTACATCTGCTGGATGCAAGTATCCCAACCTGACCTAAAACCATGGCTACGAGCTGAGGCAGGGCCTCACAGTCATCAGAAATGTGTAACTACAGTTGGTAGTCAATTAATCTATTAGCAGAACGTCAGACATTTCACTCTAACACCAAGCACACACATGTTCCAGCCTCTCTCGTGATTTGCTGCTGCTTTTCCCCCCACGTGTATACATGAGTAGATGGAGTTGTATTAGTCATTAGATGCCACCACTTTGAATTAAATAGCCCAGACAAACTTCAGACAAGAGCAGCTGAACCTGAAGAGATCTCCAGTTTGTTAGGACTCACAAATGAAGTATCCACACCAATCATTAGGGTATGTATACTTATAAATTATTTTATTATTAATTAGCTCCTTGTAGCTAAAATGCCCACTGACATGAATCCAGCTGACACAAATGGATGAGAGCAGAACCACTTTGGAAGAAATAAAATATAAATGTCTTAAAGCTGTTTTTTCATTTTTCCCTGACTCAGCTGAAGAAATGAACCCAGTGCTCTGAATCTACTCATTTACATCCTGGTCCAAAACTCATTTTCATAATGACTTACTGAAAAGATTTTAGATTAGTATTACAAAGGCTTGATGACCCCTGTAAATAAATCCTGTGAGCCTAATTATTGCCGACTGAAATGCAGGAACACAGAGGTTATTCACAACTAAACTCTTTATATTTTTATCTGATTTACTGATAAAGATTTTACAGAAGAGACACAAATAAAGCTATGAGCTCCGTGTCTACAGTTAGCTTTGAAACAACATGACACACATGGGTTTTGGCATTGTAACAGAAATATTACCAGTGCTTTCTGTTTCTAAAATCATCCATCGCTGTCATGCGATCTGATTTAACAGAGGCCTGCAGAGCTGTGAGAGGACTTCAAACGCTTCAGCTGTCTGGGGCTTACCATTCAAACACAGCCAGAGAAAACGTTTTGGACCGTGCCACAAAGGAATCCCTATGATTCCACAGTGCCATTATCATTCAGCGCCTGCAATGTGAGATGAATAAATGGAACTACAAAGAATTTCAAGTCAGAGTGATTTTTTTTTTTTTAAAGGAAGAAATGGCACAAAGAGGCCGGATTAAGTAGGGGGTCATCTCTGGTCAAGACTGAACTGCGGCCCCCGAGAGGTTTGGTCATGGCAGCGTTTATATCAAACTATAAAGATTAGACACAAAAGGTGGAGGAGACTTTGAAGTCCACTAAACCTCCAGCAGTATGCCATACACCACCGTCACCTAATATGGATTCAGCATGGATACAGCAAGAGAGCGATGTCCGACACAGATCAACGGATCTGTGAGCAAAATGTAGACAAAGAGGACGGTGATCAAGACTGGACGCAAATTGAAATATAAATTTGATCAGTTAGAGATCAGCGACATCTGAGTACATCATACACAACTTTTTTGGAGCTGAAGAAATCAGATTTTAAACCCTTTGCGGCACGTCGTGCCTGAACAGGACAACCGTCTTTCCCTTGGGTTTATAGCTGCATCCACAAACAACAAAATAACAAAATGTGCATCAGCAGGGGAGGGAGGAAAAATCTGATCCTAAAGTGTTGGATCAGATCATCTTTGTCTTAAATTTCAGCATGACCCATTTATCTACTGTTTTCATGTTAACATAGAACTCAGACAATCACAGCTGAGCCTGATTACAGCTATTTCTGCCTTTAGGAAGCTGTAGTCTGCCATTCTTACATGATATGTTTTATTCTAGGTATTATAACCACGAAGAAGTTCCTCTTCTGCACCACATGGACCAACTACATGCAACAAGTACAACAAGGAGGCCACTATAAACCCACTGGTGGCAACATCTGCACGCAAGTGTTTCCCCATTTCATGCAAATTTGAAACCACTGACACCTGCAGACAGTGAGTGCAATGTTAAAATATTAAAGTTTTTACTGGTCTATTACTTTGGTTTATGGCCAGATACTTGCAAACTAATGGCATTCTCATTAGCCTCTCCATTGTATTTTATACTAACAAAAGTTAGCATGCTAACAACCTGGTGAACACCCTCAGCATGTTCTGCTTTGTTCCTGTGAACATGCCAGTATGTTGACGTCACCATTCACCCTAATGGTGGAGGTTAAAGAAGCCGAACCAACCAATAGTGTGGATGTTCTCTTTTTTGTTTTACAGCTGCTTTTTTGTGCACGTGGTTTGAGTTTAAAGATCATTTAACACTTTCAATCTGCAAAATGTCAATGGTCTATTAAGACCAACTCGACGGTCTTGGTCTCTGTGCAGTGTAAAGTGGTCTGATGATATGATGATATGCTTTGAGAATATGGGAATTATGTCATTAGTCTGAGATGCTGCTATACCTGCATGGTTAAATTATTGGGAGTTATATTGTACTGAATTCACTGTGTGAGATAATTTCATTAACAACTACCACTGGATTGCTTTGGTGCAGAAGAAAACATGTTGTAATTCTCAGGTAGCTATAGTTCTGTGACCTGTGAGCAGATTTATGGACACTGACTGCTGAGTTACATCTGTATCCTCCATTTATTCTCCCATTCATTCTGTGTTTTCTTCAACTTAAATGCCACTAGAAGTTTTCCTTTTCTTCCATTCCACCCCTCCATTATTTTGTTTCCCTGCTTCCTGTCTTTCTTGTCTAGACTCCTCTCAGAGGCGTTCAGAGCAGAAGATAAAGCCATCAGGCAGTGACTCATCGCCCTGCTGTGGGACCGGGGGACGCGGCTCATGTTTTTCAGGGTTTGGAGGAGTTGTGTCTGTGTAAATGTTGGAGTACGGCCTCTGCTCCTCTGCTCAAACTCAAACCTCAGCTGAGAACCTGACTGATGAGGTCAAAGAGCGCAGAAAGCATCATATTAGGATTTACAATAAAGATAACCGGATGTAACCACAAAGAAGTGTCACAATGGAACAATGCTGCAGCTGCTCCTGTTGCTCTCTGTGTGAGTATTTAAAGACTTTATTTGATGTATTTTATTTTACTACTGTGAGACTGACTGTTTTAGGACCTGGCTTTGCTGGGCATTTCATCAAAGAGATGCTCTGAAAACAGCATCCAGTGTGATCTCGACATCAACTCTCAACATTCACATTTACAGCAAAGCACCGAATTCAACTGTAAGAAGAAACTCACGATAGGATAAAAAAAAAAAGCTACACTGTTGAAAAATTGTATTTCCACATATTTAAATCTGTACAGGCTGTTATTTTCTCATTTTCTCTCTTAACAGATCTTAAACAGTGAGAATTCACCTCTAATTTAACTGCTCCAATGTCAGAGTGCAGAAAAATGCACATTTTAATAAGGGGTTAATTTAAAGGAAAACTTCTTTGCTAAATATAAATATATAAGTAGAAATGAAAAACATTTTAAACCAACAACGTCACACGTGACTGCTGATTACTCAGTACTTTCTTAGTAAATTATACTGAAAGGGTTAAATCATCTTTAATTGCGAGATTTGAGAGAGAACAGACACATTTCCCTTTTAACAAATCCTCTTTTTCAATTGGCTGTCGTTTACGAGTGGGTTTCAGATTAAAAAGCACAAATCTCTGTGTGATTATAGTGTCTTTAACATTTAATTATTTCTATAAAGAACTTTACTGTAGCTCAAACAATCACAGTGAAAACTGATGCAGTCTGCACCATGTCTTAGGTTCAGCTCAATCAAATCACTGCGCTGGCTTCTCCACATTCTGCAGTTGCTTCTATGGGAGAGAGACAGTGAGGTTTAGTTATAATTTATATTTAGCTGTCATGTGAACACAGTTTCCCCATGTTTTAGAATTCCATTTTCTTCTCCCGACTTTAAACTTGTGTCTCTTTAAATACAGTTGAACTTTGTGTATGAACCTCGGAGGAGAGAAGAATCCCCACTGACTTCCAGCTTTTCACCAGATCAAGCAGCCAAAATAAAAAGAGAAAGAAGATGAGAAAGAAAGCTGAAGTGAGGAGAGAGGGAGAGTGTAAGAGAGATGAAGCAGACAGCTAAAGATTTATTTTCCCCTCAAACAACTTCACTCACAATAAACATTGTTTTCTCTCAAATAGATGAGTCGGCTGTCTGGTTTTCAGGTTTTTCAGAGCCAACACACACACGCAGACACACAGACACACACACACACACACACACAGACACACAGACACATTACTGATGCTGCTGTCAACAAGGTTGCAAGCGTGCATGTGTGCTAAAATTCTTCTGTCGCCCGTCCCTCGTTTGTTCTTCTGAAACAGGAAGCAAAGAAGGACGAGAAAAAAGGAAGAAAACTAAGAATGAAAGAAGAGCTCCTCTGTGTGTGTGTGTGTGTGTCTGTGTGTGTGTGTGTGTGTGTGTGTGTGTGTGTCTGTGTCTGTGTCTGTGTGTGTAAGCGAGAGATAGAGGAAAAAACTGAAACGAGAGGGCTAAAGGCCTGTCGGGGGAGCAAGCCGGCAGGCTGCTGATAACACACACACACAGAAAATACACACTCATAACACAAATGACAAAGCCAGTTACTTTCAAGTCTTATTATTTTACTGGTTGTTTGCTGTGTTGTCAATAAATTGATTATTGAGGCCATTAGCGAGCTGCTGCGAGCCGATTGGCTGCCTGAGAGTCTGTGCTCTGCCGATCTGAAACCGCAGGCGTCACACGCTGGTGGATTAATCCACGTCAGGCGTTCTGATAAAAGACTGGAGCATTAATTTATCTGCAAGTGTGCTTGTGTGTTTTAATATAACAATTATTGTAAAGAGATGACATCACTCTTCAGGGGGCGGCTGTGGGTCAGGAGGTAGAACCCACGCTCTGCGTGAGATCTGTGTACATGGGTTGTTTAGGAATAGTTTGGCACATGGTTTTGCTGCTGTGTTCATGTACATATGTTCATATTTAACATTTTGGACAGATCATACAACTTACTGTTTGGCTATTCTGAAAGTGTGACTAGCAGTGGAATGAAAAAAGCTTTTTTTCTGACATTGGTGCAAAAGTTGAGACCTGTTGAACTCGTGACTTTTCTCAGTGCATTCTCATAATGTCATCTTTTCAGACCAACACCAGAAAGCCTAGTAATGTTAAGACCTTTACCAGACTTCTGACCAGCAAAAAAAGTTTCTGCATTTAGTGCTTGTTCATCTTAAAAAAACAAAACAAAAAAAAGGACGATCACATCATTGCACGTCTCTGCCAACCAGTGAGGCTGTAGTTTACATGCATGTCTGTCCAGGCTTGTTTGTGTCAGATGTAATAAAATTCACTCCAGGGATCTCAGAGATAATGTTGATGAGAGGTCACGGTGACCGTAATCTTTGACACCAAAAATCTAATCAGTTCAAGTGGGTACAAGTGGGTGTCTGTGTCAGATTGAAGAAATTGTCTCAAGGCATTTCTGTGGTATCATATGAAAAGGTACGAATGTGAGGCCACAGTGACTGTGACACCAGAATGTTAATCAGAAGACCAAGTGGACATTTGTGTCATCGTTTCAGAAGAATTAGACGGAAAGACGACCTGAAAACATGCCTCCAGCCACAGTTATTGCTGACGCGGAGGCATATGAAGAAATACTTTTGCAGAGTATTTACTAGAAAACGTCCTGTGTTGCACGTGAGCAGCCTCGTTGCATCCCCTGAAGGACACCAGGGAGACGCTCAGGTTAGCCATCAGCCATCTGTCAGACAGCAGGCACACACCAGAATTCACTGGATACCTTTCTATCACCCACTAAGTAAGACTTGTGGAACAGAAAATAACCTCACGGCAGCAGTCGGTTACCTGCCATCTGGCAGGAATCAGTGGACAAACTTTGTGTCAGTCTGATCGAGTTCGCCATCACAGCTCTCCTCCTGCCGCCCGCTGATTCACACTTTTACTCTTGATATTCAGCCCGGCGCAATACTTTCCTCCATCATCTCATAAAGCAGAAAGTTTTAAAACCCTTTTCCTAGGAGGACACCACACTTTAAAAACAATATTCCTGGTGGTTTAAAACTCATTATTTCCTCTGCTGTTGACTCTACGAGCCTAATTTGCTCTGCAGGAAGCCAGGAAAGCTCGGCAAAACAATAACCCCGCTGTTAACTTTTGGTATTGATTTGTTTTCCCAAATAATTTAAAGATCCATTTTAATCTGCTTGTGACCAGCCTTGGGGAAATAACAAATTACAAAACAGTTCAGAGTGACTTTACTTCGTGTTTTCACTGTGTTCCCACAGCATCTATTTAGAACGGGGACAAGACGACAACATTAAAAGAGAAGACAAATCATCACTTGGTCTCATTTTTCATGCAGAACATAATTACGTCTGAAGCCAGAGTGTTTAGAAAACGACAAGACATTTCAGAAAACACGTTTTCAGAACTTCCAGTATTCAACCTGCTGCTGGAGAACTGATCCTCATCTGACCGTTTTCCTGCCTCAGCTGACGAATGGCAGCAGTAACGTGGCTTCCGACCCGTCAGACAGTATTTAGTGTTCAAACACCTTTGCAGGTTTTTTATGTTTTTTTTTTAACAAGCTGCTGTTGACTGACAGGCTCGAGATGAAGGTCAGGACACTCGGATACCTGCATCGATCAGCTGCCATCATCTCACTGAGATGGCTGATTGTATGACACATGGGTTGGCTGATAATGTCCTGCTGCCTTCTGTGTGCGTCTTTAACAAGCATCCCAGGGTCACAGACAGTTTAAATAGTTTCAGCAATTATTACTATTGATGGAGGGACCATGTGTTTACGCACATTGCCAAGAACAACATTTCTCAAAGATACATACAGAAACTGCAGAGTTGTTTAAATGATAAATGAACCGTTGGAGGCCGATTTTCTCTTGATGGACTCAGATTACTCGAGTAATGGATACTTTCAACACGTATTCTAAGGGGTTCAGTTATATTCCCAGATTCAAATGACTCTAAATGAGTCTTCAACAAATCTCCATGAGATGAGGACCAATGTAGTCCGTTTCTAATGGTTTGGTTCCAGTCCTTAGTTCCACTGAAACTAATCTTAATGCTACAGTCTTTAGTGCCGTTTGCAATGCCAACCAAATACTCAAGGAGCATAAGGTGCAGCTCCGACATGTTATCACCACCACGCAGACCTGAGTTCACCTTCACCACCCAACATCTTCTCTCATTAAAGCCTCGATGCCCCGGCTGCGTGGCGCGTGTTTGATGGTGTGAACTTCTAATTGCAGTCTTGTTACAAAGAGGATTATGGGACCAGTTAGGGACCCCGACTGGCCAAAGACAGATTATACTGGACATTATCGCAAAGGGAGGAGGGATAAAGAAACATGCTGCTGCCAGAGAGCTTAATTTGTTCTACGACGCCTCGCATGCATGAACATGCTATAAATCCCACTAATGAGAAGGACGAAAAAATGAAGAGCAGAAGAGAAGAGAGGAGAGAAGAGAAGAGAAGAGAAGGCGCCAGGAGAAAAGAAAACAGAGAAGTCAAAAAGGTGTGAGAAAGAAGGGTAGAAATGAAAATGAGGACAGGGATGTGTGAATAATGAGTAAAATTACAAAAGAAGGGAGAGAAAAGGACAAGTGAGAAGGAAGAAGCAGGTTAGGTTGTTAGAAGGAAAAAAGAGAAGGGAGGAAGATACACACACAAACAGAACACACACACACACACACACACACACACACACACTAAGGTTAACTAACTAACTAACTAACTAACTAACTATCCATGCAGAGAAATTAAATGATGGACCAAATCAGAAAAGTGCTATTAAGGCATTTTTGGGGGAAAAAATCCCATCTGGAGTTTGATAATGAAACTGAAGTAAAACTGAGTGGGAGCTACAGAAAAACTGAAGCTGAACCTGTTAAAAGACAACCTTAAAAACATCATTACCCACTGAGGTGGGTTTCTCACAAGTCACTTTTACTTGAATGTTTTTCATTCCCGATTAAAATTTACCTTAACGCCACAACACATTTCTTCAAGGGTTATTAAAATCAATATCTGCCATTAAAAAAATAATTTTAAAGTCAATTGATTTTAAATCAAACTTAAATGTCTTTCTTCCTTTAAACATGTTGACAAAGGTTCTCTAACTTGAATGAAGTTGTTTTAAACACCAATTTCAAACCAAACCATGACATTTCATAACCTTAAGGTCTCGGTTTGCCTCCAGGAGTGCAGAAAGTGATCAACATGCATGTTTTACTACTGGTGCTGCAGTGAACATTACATTAGTGGACAGCAGGTCAACAGGAGGAGAAGTTCATTTTTACTAACCCTGACCAAACCTAAACCAGCTGCCTTTGTGCCTAATGCAAAACTAGTTCTATATGTATTTCTGCTGTTTTGGTTGTAGCATAGTAAGTGTTACCACCATTATTGTGGCAGCTGTCAAAAAGGAGCAATTTAAA
The DNA here is from genome assembly GCA_034779795.1 of Ctenopoma multispine. Lineage (NCBI taxonomy): Eukaryota > Metazoa > Chordata > Actinopteri > Anabantiformes > Anabantidae > Ctenopoma > Ctenopoma multispine. Next base: position 17,045,860 of record JAUYWH010000011.1, on the reverse strand, counting down.
CAAACACCTGCCTCCATATGTGGAAGTGTGCTAAACAATCAGGTCACATGAAAATGTCGGGACAAATCTAGATGTTTAAGATTAAAGGAAGCAGAGTATGTGTTCTAAATAATGAAGCAAAATGACTTTACTACGACATACTGAAGTCACATCAACAATCCACCTTCATCACTCTATATTCACCATGTTAACTTAGTGCTGATGAAAGTTCAGCAGGCCTACGCGCACACGCACGCGCGCAGTGCTGCGTCCGCAAACACAGAGATGCTGAGCTCACTGTGTTAATCATTCAGAAAATAATTAAAATCAATAAAGCAGAACAGATTGAATGAACAAAGAAAAAAAACAACCCCCACAGGCTGATGTGCGTCTCTGATCATACAGAGAGGAAGGTTTACGCTGAGCAACAAGAAACAACAACCGTTGGTCACAATTTTTTTTACGACGTTACCGTTTTAGCGACCAGACGTTTCTGTCAGTGGATAATTGTGCTGCTGGACGGCATGAAAGTTTCTCACGTGGAGCACGACATCCAAGACATTTTCTTCCTCTGGCTTCCAGACGTCAGGTGCATATCTCTGTTAATACTGTGTGAAAAATGTTTTGTTCTTTATTACGTTTGCTGGAACATGGCTTCATGCAGCACGTACTGCAGATGTCAATTTCCTGGTAGATTTACTGGAACATATTTCTGCTGGTTACCTCACGTCTTTGGTGTCTGATGAGCCTCAAAACTCACAGGTCTGTTACTTAAGTTGGACAGATTTTCCATGTCTCGTTTCACTAGCTGAAGCAACATACATCATCAACACAGCAACATGTATTTTTTTTTTATAAAACAAATATCCCTCAGTGGCATGAAATGTATTTCAGCTTTTACAGCGACGAGAAGAAAACCAAGAAATGCAAACAGTTCACTTACTGCTTGACGCCTCTGTAACTGGACCTAATGATCCAAACGGTTGAAGCCGTTTCACTGAGCAAATATTTAACATTTCACAGATGTTTCTTTTGTCTTTAGTCTGTTGGTAAGAATACTGAAATAATCTCAAAGTCCTGTTTAGTTACTGCGGGTTTCAAGTGAATGCTCTTGATTTGAGTGACCCGTGTCCTTTCCACCAGCTTGGATAATAATAATATTCTGGGAATGTCGTCTACAGATCAACTGCTAATACTCTTTGGCACTGATGGACGAGTGTGGATGGCTCCTATTATGTACATGATAGGTAACAGTTTATACCTAAACAAAAACGGAACAAAATTAAGAACAGGGAAAGTACTATATGGTCCTATTTGAAAAGAATCATGAGATAGTTAAATTCTGGCTGATAAAAGCAGGAAAATTTACACAGAAATACTCCTGGATTCAGTCCAGCAGACACAGACAGAGCTAATCTGCTGCAGGGAAGTAGTCCACTAATAAAGAGTGGAAGTACTGAGGAGAACAGATAAGAGGGACAAGGAGGAGGAGGAGTAAAAGATAAGCAGAAGAGAGCAGTGTGGAGGGGAGAGGCCATCTACAAGAACAAAAGAGTAATTTGAAGAGCTGTGAGCAGAAAGCTCAGGGGTCTAACGTGGAAAAGTTCAACAATAATCAGAGTTTTTAAAAAGTGACTGACAGGTTCCTGAGATGATGATTTAACATTTAAAGCTTCAGTTCTATTTCTGTCTGAGACAAGTGAAGTCTTCTGTTCCACCGCAGAATAAATATATCGCAGAGCTTTGTTCTGGGGCCGGATACTCACCGTTTGAAATGTAAAATAAGTGACAAAATGAAAACACTGGGAGACTGATTAGAGACGATGAAAACTTACCACCACCACCACTGCTGGAACCCAGAAATGAAAAACACACATCAGATCCACTAAAGGAAAGAATCTGTAGTTTTGTAGTATAGTATAATATGGATACACAATGTTTGACTGCATTTACATGACAGATACCAATGTTCAAACCTCTGCTCTTACCAACAACTCAGGTAGTGCAATGCTGAAAAGAAAATGTTAACATGTTCTGTTATTCTGTTGACAGTAGATCAGCAAAAATGTGTTTTCTGAAAGTCTCATACTGCTCTTACGGCTAATATTAGGGAAAATGGGTCATGTTAATTCATTTGCACCTTAAGAAATACTTGTTGTGTGTTATCCACTGATTGCTTTGATTGTCCGTGTTTTGCAGAATGATTCCAATCAAGTGTTTTCGTGCTGGTACAGTGGCTTGTCTGGCCAGTCATGGACAGACTCTCAAAGCTTTTTAAATTCTTCATATTATGTCCAGTGTTTCGTTTGCATTTGGTAAAAGAAGGTAGTTGTCGTTAGCTGCCTCTGTGTTTTCTAATCCAAACCCCAAACTCCATGCGAGTGTACCTGGGAATAAGACATTTAGAGCTAATTTTAAAAAACTGTTCTAAAGATTCTAAACAAAACTGAATTCACACACAAGCTGAACCCAACCAGCAAATGGTCCACAGCACGTCACTAAGACAACACACTAAAAACTACCACTACGTCTACCATTCTAAGAGGAAACAAGCAGGAAGGACACAATCCTGTTGATCACGGCTTTCAACCAAAGCTTCAAACAGAAACATATCCCTCGGGTACCCACGCTGATCTCCACGCCTTTCCATCACATAAATTTATTTTTTACTCCATCACTTTTTACTTTTACACACAATTTACTTCTGCTTGGTAATTGAATTCCTACAATTCCCATGAGAGCTCTGAACAACTCAGTCTTTGTAGAAAATGGTTTTATGTGTCCTTTTCTTTTATGATTTCTCCTGCTGGGATTGTTGAACATCACTGTAAAATGTCAGAATTTTAGACAGACAGACAAACATCTATTAACTGGTATCAAACCACAAGCTAACGACAAACGGTACATCACCCAAACTACATATAAACCCAGAAATACAATGTGTTTCACGCTTTCTGTTTTGTTAAGTGATTCAGGTTGGAATCTTCCTTTCAGCTCATAAATTTGATGCCTGAAATCCACCACAGACTGCCAATAAAGAGAGAAGAGATTATAACTGTGGGAACAAGCAGAGGTGTAGAAGTGAGAGCGAGGAGTTATTAAAGATGAATGGGAGCCAAGCGCTGACTGACAGCAGCGTGTGTGCTCCCAGCAGGCCCAGCATGAATGTGATTATCCCAGGATAATGCTGTTTCCTCTTAGAATAAACCTCGGCCGTCTCAAAGGGTAAAGGATTAGATTTAATTAGTCTCTCGCTCTGCCTCTGAGTTCAGGATGCATCCCGATGAACTGTGGAACACCTCCGTGTCACCAACAAACCAGGCGCTGATGGAGGAGGCAGTGAAGCCAGATGCCAACAGAAAATGATGGAGGAAGTGGAGACACCTCTTGGCCTGCACTGTCATTAAAACCTCTTTTTCACCCTTTCACCATCTATCCGCCGCAGTTCCTTTGCAAAACCATCTTTCCATTTTGTAAGCCCCATCAGTCTTTCATGCTCAATTAGTACAGAGTAAAACAGTACAGGCCACAAAAGGTACAGATCAGATAATGTTTAAAGTCTTTATCTTTTGGGTAAGACACTGCTTTCTTCTTGTAATAGTTTCATGATCTGTCCGTTTGAGAGAAAATTTGTTAATTTTCTCTTTTTGACTATAGCAGTCACAAAGTGTTTCCACTGGGACATAACCCAGGACCTTCTGCGTGTGGTGGCTGATCAGCGTATATTTACATCTATTGAAAGACGAGCAATCATCTGTCACAAAGGCTTCAAACCCTAAAACCGCACATTAACATGCCAATCTGAAGAAGCCACTAGAAACGTAAGCCTGACATAAAAATACATCAAATACATACAAGTTAAATATGAAAGATGTCTGTATTATGTTGCACAGCTGAAACTGCCAAGTGTGTGTTTTGTGTTTCGCTGCTGATATTTTGAGAGGTTTATTTCTCTCACAGCGAGGCAGTAAGTCTAATTGATTCTGATTTGGCAGTTTGATTGGATTTCACACAGTCACAGGCAAATATGTTGGTAATTACCAATATTCTGCTCATGCATTTCAATACAGCGTTAGCGTCCCCTGAGGCGCCAAATATTTTCCACTACGTCGAGAACAAAATTCTGATGTGAACACTCAGCAGCATCAGACATGAATAAGTCTTGACATATACAAACACTGATCCACACACCGCAGGGTCACTTTTGAAGCAGAGGTTCAGTCCGTCCTGTGAAACCACCCAGCTGTTCTTTTTCACATGAGATCTGTGAGGTGAATGAAGCTGATTTGCCAAATCAATCTCTGAATATCACGGAAGACTTTCTAATCTGGAAGAAGCCAATTGTGCCTGTCACACAGACAAACTGACAGCTCCAGTCAGTCAGCAGGGAGGTCTATTTATAGACTCAACACACAAACACACACACAGTGCAGATATGATGATTAAGTGCGCTTACATCAAATCAAAGCACCTCACGCCAGGAGTGTGATGAGGTCAAAAGCTGAGTGTATTTGTGTGCACATACAGTATGTGGCCGTTTCACTCTACACACTGTATAAATCACCTTTATTTGCTCATTTTATCTCAGCTGTGAAGCATCTTTCCTCACCAAGAGAAGAGAGACAGATTGTTAGCACCAACTCACGAAGCTCACGTTTATCTTATATCTTATATAACTAACTTATATCACCAGCCTGTGATATAAGTTGTAAGGTACAATTTTCTGGTCCATGTCTGACTTTTAATGCCCAAACTATGGCCATGAAGCATAAGTAGCCCCTTTTTAAAGGGACATACTTCTTGCCCTTTCTTGGATGGTCCTCCTCCCTGTGCGTTTTCTGTTCTGTGTTTGGTGTCATGTGGTAAAAAGCAAAGTGAAAAATAATGCTGCAAGTAGTGATTTGCAACCACAAAATATTTTATATATTACATTATTATATTACATATTATATTCATCACATATAGCATTGTGATACCAAGCCCTGCTGTCAGTCATAAAATCAAATCAATTCATTTACATCTTTTCATTTACAGTTTCAGCTTTCAACAAAAATAGCATTAAGCATTTGTGAAAACAGCTTTTGTCAAGACGCAAAGATGTTTGATGAAAAGTCAAAAACATAAATATTCTGTTAATACGTTTGTCTATAATGATCACATGCAAGTATTGATGCATGCGATAACAATTTTTCATCCCTTCCACTTTCCCAAGCTGCCATTCACGTCTCGCTCTCTCACACACGCCCTCAGAAACAGTGCCTCTGGGAGTGTGAGAGTTTCACAGGTTTGACAGGATCAGAGCTGGAGACCTTATTTAGTTCTTTATCAAAGATGAAAGGCAAGCAAATCACACACACACACACACACACAATCCATCGTAGTGCCCACCTCCACCCACCAGCCTCATCTTCTCTTTGAAGACAAAACTGATGATGCTAGAATGTTTTATATGGGAGTCAGATGTGTGTTCAGGTACACATAATGAACACACACAAGCTCAAGCAGACTTGTATTTTTAGACTTGAGATACGTTTTACGTGCCCGTACAATAACAGGTCTCTGATACTTCTTTTGATCCAAGAAGCAGAAAAAACTAAAGTCATTTAGCTTCGTTTGTCAGCATCACTTCATCACTTATTGTACTTACTTAACCAAATCCTGACAATCAGCTCTTAACTGCAGTCACGTCACGGAGCTATTGACAGTTTCTGCAGAAACAAAACCCCCGAAGGATTAGAAAACCAGATTAACACAACCAGATTACCACCAACACAACCTGATCTTTCTGCTGACATTCTGCTTGGTTTCTAAAGAGGCTTGCATGTGTTTGTGACTTCACTACCTCCACAATATTGTTTTAATAGCAGGTAAATATAACCGTATTCCCACAGGAAGTGTGGAGTGAGCAGCACATTAGCAGATCAGTGCTGTATGTGTGTGATGTTCAGGTCTTGTACAAAGCTTAGGGTATATGTGTTTTGGTTTACACTGTGGTTACATGCACAGGAAGGCAAATGGACTTGCAGGTGTAGCCAACACACAGGCTGTGTAGACAGCTGGACTGATTAAAATAAGAGCAGGTACAACCAGGTTCACACTGTGAAATGCCCCCCTGAACCCCTCTGGGGAAATCTCGATTCTCATCAGTCTGAAAACACCTTAAGATGGTGGAGAAAAAAAACATATGAGCAAGAGCTGACTGGTGAAGCAGCGAGTAGGAGAAGACAGAAGAAAGAGTTGATAAGAGAAGCTGCACTTCTCCATTTGGCTTATCGACTGAAGACCAGCCGGCGATCCTCAGTGGCCCCGTTCACACAAAGAGAAATTCAGACTCCCTTGACACTTGTGAGCATGCAGAAATCTTATCTCTAGCGAGGAACGATATTTCCTCCATGTTAACTCCTCCACTTCTGCTAGCACGTTGTCATCAGTCAAACCGCAGTGAGTGGTATTTGTGATCGCCTGGTGGATATTGAATAACTCTAAATGAAGAACTGAAGAGAAGACTCAGTTGAAGATTGTGTGGTGTTTTTTCCTTTTTTGTTATTTGCAGATACAACCAACCTAAATGAATCCATTACACTCAGAAAGATGACATTTTGTTACTCAGTCTCTGCACTCACAGCAACTTACAAGAAGCACAGTAGTAATAAAACAAAGGTCACAGTGTACTTAGAAAATTACAGCTTTCAGAAGAAGTGGGAGAGGAGATAAAAATCTAATTGTACAAATATCTATAGTTAGATATTTAGATGTTTGACGAGTCACTGAAGCTTGAGCATCTCAGTATTTCAGTATCCACATGAAGACAATTCAAAAACCATCTAATAAATATAGAAAAAAATTGAATAAAATCTATTACTTCATGAATACCTTTAATTTATGTGGGGCCAAGTCTGCTAGCCTCCACTTGCAGGGATCAGAAGGACATTATATAAAAGGTAAGGTTGAAGCATTTAAACAAGACCGATGTGCTGCTATTATTTGATAAAAGTCAGTCTAAGCAGCTCAGGATGATTCTTCATTGTGAATTTCAATACTGTTGATCGTCCAAAATTGGCCGCCAGTGTAAATATAAATGAATTATAGCCTCGTAAAGTCATTTATGCCTTTTAGCTTTTAAAGAGTCAATTTAAAGCGAACAGAACAAAGTACTTTAGAAGCTACTTATGAAGCTAAAAAAACAAAGTGTCTGAAGAAGACAGTCAAATAATGACTTTCACGGTGTATTAGTATAAACGTTGGATCTACTCGTATCAGCGTCGCAAACCCCATTTAAAGTTTTTGGCAAATCAGGTAGCCGTCTGAAAAAAAGCCAAATATAAATGAAGCCAAGAAGCATTGGAGAAAGATTTATACTGAATTGAATATAGTGTTGGAAAAGCATCTATCACTCCAAGATATATACTGTATGAAACTTTTACTTCCATCAGTCAGTATCAGATCTGAGTATGGCCTCCGAACACCAGTCTCTAAAAAAAAAATGAACACAAATACAGTTTTCTGTCCGGAATTCGACTGGATTACTTTCTATTAGCATAATGAGAATCTATTGTTAATTTACATAAATGTCAAGTTGTGAATATGTTAAATGTGATATAATGTTACTGGAGTGCTCTACCATATCTGCCCTCTGCAGGGTCTTTACTTATGACAGTGACAAATGACGTGCTAAAATTGGAGTCAACTACCAGTCGTGGCTCTGGATTGGAGGATGGACTGCCTACATAACATGCTGTGGTAATCTGATCACTGATCTGTATTCAAGTGGAGTGAATGGCAGCTACGGTGAATGAATTTGAGTTCACTCTTCTCTGAATCCCTTAAATTTGCCCACATCACTGACAACAGTGAAATTAAAATGAACACTTCTTAAAGAAGACTGACGCACTTCCTTAGTTAGCAAGTCCTCCACAATCCAAAGATAAACACACAGCTTCCAGTAATGATAATCTCTCAGAATGAGTCGGAGCCCCAGCAGTGATGAAGCTGTGCTTGACAGATTCAAAGGGCCTTTGTTGAGGAGAATAAGGGAGATTATTAATATGCAAACCCGACTTGTGGTGCCAGAGTTGTTTAGGAATACAAATTATGCAACCTTTTGCAGATGGTGTTCATGTTCAACATAGAATGTAATTATGTTTGTCTTTGGGTCCTTTACTTCCTTAAAGTCGCCTCGTGCTGTTTTCGAAGGATGAATACATCACCAATAAACTAATCTCAAGACCTCAAATTCATTTTTACAAACACATTAGATCAAGCTGAGATTAAATGTTTGTCTGTAACGTTAATGTTGCAGCTTCTCTACATTAAGACCTCCAGTCACATAAACCCTGTTGCATCCTACAGCACCTCAACAGACATGTCGTACTGGCCGGTAAACAGGTCCAACATGTTCAAAGTATCAACAGTAAATCATAATTTCAAGTCGGGAGCATTTCTATAAGGAATTTAACAGAACACATGGAGCATAGAAATTGTCTATCTGCTCTAAAACTCTAAAGTGCTGGTAGAAATCTTGCTTCTATGATGACTCGTCTATCTGCAGTATTCATTGACATGTCAGTCATGTTCCCATCTTTGTTTTAGGTCTGTGACAGCACAGCTTCCTGAGCTCCAGAGGTTTTAGATTTGCGGTCTACTGTGAGATTCCTGCCACAGATCCTCCTTCCACTTTCAGGAAGAACTTCTCTGTGTTCTGATTATTATTCTGTCCATGGTCTGACCTACAGCGTGCCCTGCTCTACTGCAAACATCAACCAGGCTCTGTGTGTGACCCCAAGAAGAAGCCGTTACTCAGAACAACACGATGGATGGGAACATCCAAAATATTAACCTGTCACTATGGACTTGGCAGACACCCTGTTCAGAAATCAGTCTTCAAGGCTCGTTTATGTGCTCGATGTTCTTTCTAATGACACCACAGATATTTTGGAAAAAGTTTGTCATGTCTCATATAGTATGAAACTCAATAAATAGATACTTCTATAACTGGGACAATTATGATTCACATGTTCAGTTTATAATTTAAGGGAAAAAAGGTCCAAACCTGCCTGGTCCAATGTGAAGCACTGTATGGAAACAATTCTAGTTCTACAATAAACTGCTGAACTCTAATTGAATTAGTTTGAGATTATTCCCAGATTAGAAATAAAATCAGGGTACAAAAAAAACAAAACAAAACACATGGCTTTAAACTCACTATCTCAAAGAGAGCGTATCAGATGTGAAATGTGTCGATGTATAGTCATTTCCCAGTGCACAAGTCTGCACGTATAGATACAGAGCAGAACAGACAGACAAATAACGCTGCATAGCCAGAGCCAAACACTTGCTGCTATAATATCCAGTTCTATCAGGTTAGAGCAGGAATCAGATAATGACTTCTATCAAACAGCCCTCCAGAGTCAAATAAAACCTCCTCTTCTTCCTCCACAAGTAGCTCTAAGTGTGTGTGTGTGTGTGTGTGTGTGTGTGTGTGTGTGTGTGTGTGTGTGTGTGTGTGTGTGTGTGTGTGTGTGTGTGTAGGAACCTCAGCAAACCAGAGTCTGAGGCTGTCCAGTGGCAGCTTATGTAGGTGGATTTGAAAAAGCATAAATTCTCCTGGAATTTGTGCGTGCGTGCGTGCGTGCAGACTTATTTTACTAAATTAGCTTGAAAATGAACTGTTATTGATTCACACCCTATCAATAGGTTATCAGGCTTATTTGACTTGTAAATTGATGCAAACAATAACTTATAGCACAGCTGACATTGGATTTTTGACACTGCAGTCCACATCTCAGCCTGACTGAGCTGATTTATTGTCTGCTTTTACCTTTTTATTCCAACTGAATGGATCTGACCGTTACATATAGCCAAATTAACATTTATTACTGTACACACTTACATATACATGTTTTAGGTCTGTCAGTGTAAAGGCTGTGACACACCAAGCCAACATCGAAGAACCAGCTACGACGCCTCACGTCACTTTCAACTGGGACAACTGGGATCACTCCAAATTAAAACTTCAGTGGTTTTGTAAGTGAAGTAAGGTCGCTGGCAGTGAATAAAAAGCAGCACATTAGGATTTACACTACACATCAGGATGCAAACTACATCAAAGTTTATGCCTCCTCTTTACACACCGAGCTGTTTCACTGTCCAGTGATTCTGCGACAACGTCTGTGTTTTGTCTCTTGTAGCATATTTATGGAAGGTAAGTAGCCATCATCCCGCTCCATTACCCACATGCAGCATTTATTCTGCTCAGGTGCCCTGGGTTTGAACCAGGTTTTCTGCTGAGTCAGCCTGCCGTCCTTCACCCGTCCTGCTGAGACCAAATGTGACATGAACAGAACCCCATCTGTTTGAGGAACGTATCAAGTTAACCTGCAGTATGTACCTAAGAAGTGCTGAGGTGGTGTGGTGTAGTGAAACAAACATAATTCAGGTATTAAAAAGAACATTTGTTTGTGAATGTCACGTTAGGGTTTTACATGAGGTTGAAATCTTCGTCCTGAAGGTATGCAAACATCTAACTAACACTGGATCCAAAGGCAGATGAACTGCATGTACTGAAGACACAGATAAGAGCATCCGTCAAACAAGTGTCGTCTTGTTCCCACGCACTTTTTCAGAATGATGGCAGAAGAGATGGCCATAACAGAGTTAGTTAGCTGACCCATACATCTAAAATACAGTATATTCAGCCAACACAGAAGTCTTGACTTTTAAATAACTAAATCAATGCTTACTGGACCGAGCATAAAATCACTTTTCAAATACAAGGAAGCAGCTCAGAGTCATTCAGGTTTAAAGCTACTAATTACTGAATATAAAATCTTTTCTGAGATGTGACTACATCAGTGGTCCACACAGAAAAAAAGAAAACTAACTACCTCATACTGCATTTCAGAGAATGACCTTTAGATTATACTTTATGAGTGGTGTGACTGTCTACACAGTGCTGCGGGAAAGCCTGAAAGTCCTATTTCACTTCCAGTTTCAAAAGAATGAACTTGCATTAAGTCATATATGGATTTTGGAACAGCCATTAGCTGCGTTATCTGGTCCACTGCGAGTCTCTGGAAGCGATTTAAGTGGTGAATCTTTGTAGTGAGTTTCAAGCGCAGGACTTAAAAAAAACCATTTCCTATTTATTGTTGGAGCTCAACTAACTGCAAGGAACTACAAATACCATTCAAGTCTTAAAACGCACATTCTAGGCATGTGGTGTATGCTCATTAGGGAGAAATGTCTTCTGCACGTTCTACGTGGTGTCAAAGGTTCCACTGAAAGCCGCATGACAGCATGAAAGATGCTGACACATGGGTTTAACACAAATATATCACATTATTAGGTCCTCACACATTCAGCCAGCAGACAAACAATATTTGTCAGCATCTTGTAAGTTAGACACCAAGAGCCTCTCAAGCGGGATCCCACACAGCACTTAGAATAGCCTGTCAATCATTTTCCTGTATGAAGAAACAGTAACAGCGGTTTGTTGAACCCAGGAATCTGTACAAAGTCCACTTCTCCGTTTTGTAACTGTGTTCTGGTTTGAGATTTGATAAAAATCTCACAGAACTATCGTAAATATGAAGTCGACTTGGACATAATGTAAATGCCCGTAATGCTCAGTTCTCACCGTTTCTCCTGCTGTCGAGTGCCTTAACTTCTTTTACTTTACTCCACAATGTAAACCTGACAGTTAACTGTACACATTCCAGAAAAACTGCGAGTGTGAGAAGATTTACCATCTTCTGAACTTCATGTTGCATGAGGTTCAGGCACTCTGCTGCCAGGACCACTCGTCTGTGCTTGGATTTAAGGACCGACATCCTGTGGAGCTCTCCATGAAGATAGAAATTCACATTCCTGTGAAAGTCTTTGACAGACGTCTGTATGAATACTATTAAAACTGTATTAAAGGCTCTTCCTTGGAGTCAGAGAAAATGAGAATCCCTACCATTTAGAAATAGTGGAGCCTGCTTTTAAAAACTGACTGACACAAAAATTTAAGAAATTCTGGTACTTTTAAGGGATAATAGGTAACTCAGCTGACAATATGATTACACTTTTACAGACTATGTCCTCTAAGCTTTGCACCGACTTCAAGGGGAATTTTGGATTTTTCTCTAAAGCTCTTTGAAAAGGGATCTGCAACAATTTTGAGGAGATATAAAACGGAACGTCCGTCATTACCGTGAATGTCTCCCACCAGATATTCACATCAGCAGGGAAAATACACAACTTAGAGATTCTATTCATATTTTCCTTCATCTCTCAGTCACCGACTCCCTCACAATTACCTGTATCCTTTCCTTTCCTACACCTTTCTGCCACCATTACTTAATTCTTTACTTTTGTCCACCTACGATTTCTCCCGTCCGCCCCTCATTAATAACGAAGGCAGATTCAGTTTCCATAACCTCACACTCACCGCGCTCTGCCTTTCCTCTCTTGAAGATCTACAACCGGCTTTCATCGATGGAGGTTAATTGAGGTGCTGTGAAGGATCACTGAGCGGTTACTGCTGTGGTGACTCTTGGGTGTCGGGGTCACCCTGAGCAGGGCTGATGAGCCGCCCTCTCTGCAGCTGTAAACACAGTCACAGTGATACTGCAGCATCTTTACATTAAGGTTCCACCGACAAAGCGACTCGCAGAGAGAGGAAGTCACATGAGGAGGCTGTTCGAGTCTGCAGCAGGCCCACAGCCTGTAGGCCCCATCAATATTTAATATTCAATTAAATATTCAATGTATGTTTCCAGCCAAAAATGTAACAGTTATGAGAAAACAATGAGACGTGCTGTGCTTATGAAAAGATTCCTGGTGCTTCTGGGTGTTAATTACTGCAACTTCCGATAAACCAAAACATGAGACATTTCAGCTGTGTGATAAATCATGGAAATAATAATAATGTGCATTTTCTTAAACCACCTTAAAAGAGGAAAAACTGTTCACACCAACATAACGATTCTCAGAAGTACGGCTATTGCAGTTTTGATGATTAACAAATTACTTTTAAACTGTTGTAGCTCAGTAAATGAAGAATTTGCTGCTCTTCTCTCTCTCTGTGTAAACAGAGTATGTTTAGGTCTTTGACTGTAAGAAGACATAATGGTATCCGAAGTCACCTCACATGCACCTAGGAAATTGTGATGCCCAACTTTTTGTAATTTATGACATGTTATATGCTAAATTATAAAAAGATTTGTCTGTAATGAAACAAACTGAATCTCACCATTTAAGTAAAAAAATTGACGGTAGAGGAAAACTGCTTTGGGAAAAGCAGCTCACCTCTGAACATTTAATCAGTCATGTTTTTCCAGTTGTGAGACTTCCATCACCTCACTGGTTTCTCTTCAGCCGAGCAGCTGTTCCACTCAAAGCTCTCGTGCCTTTTCTGGCCTCGAAATTTTCAACATCTGCAGCTTTTATTAGTGAAAGGAGGCAGCAGATTACTGATTCTCTACCAGTGTTTTAGCACATGAACACAGCCTCAGTCTGCAGCCTCCCACAGCACAGTTCATTAAGGATTCAAGAGGGGAAGCACTGTGTATGTGTGATAAAGGGAGCACGAACCAGGCCTTGAATTTATCTCACACACACACACACCCCCTCCAAGAGAGTGAAGCACACACCCCCTTTCCTGCCTCACCCCTTATCCAATCACACTTAGGCACGATGATGTTGTCCATTAGAATTAACTAGCTCTGCTGATGCTAGCAGAAAAACGGTAGCAGCCCACAACACACACACACCAGCCTACCCTTGGGAGATTCATTAACAGATCACAGCGGATGACTTGACTACAACGTATGTTAGGATATGAAGGGGCAGACACCACCAGGAGCAGGGAGTAATTTGTAATTTACTGGAGAGAAAGATTATTTGCAGTATTTGGTTTGGGGCAGTAGAAGTACTAAAGTTGTACTAAAAACCTTTATTTGCCTACCTTTGCCTGGATCATTGCTTCATCTCTCTGGTAACAAACACTGCACCAACACGGTCTGCTGTATTAAACCCAGGGCTGGTTTCAGTCTGAAGGATCATCAGGTCCTTTAACACTTGGCCTCAGATCAGAAGCAGCAGCAGCGTCTCAGTTCTGAGGCTGATTTCCTGTTTGGGTCACGCTACAGTCATTTATTTCCCTCGTTACTCCTCAGATTTGGGCCTGAACAAGCACACAATGCAGTGAAAGAGGGTGCTGGCAGACACTGCAGGGAAACTTATAATACACTTACACGGTGTGATGTACTTGGATACACACTGCTAAGAGCCTAGAGAACCTCTGCTCCGCTTTGACTGAACGCCTGTGTTTGTCGTTTGTTCTCTTTGCTCGCTGCAGTTGTGTAATGATTTGGGCTGAAATAGACAAATATGTAACCGATGCGTGTTTGCATCCCTGTGTGTTTTATTTGAATTTACTTTTTAAACGCGTGACATTTGAGCACCATCCCAGCACATGTGGCTGTGTGTGTTGCTGTGGTGACGCCGCAGCATTATCACTGTGTCTGCTCGTGGCAATGTTAATTAAACTAATACGTCTGAGTGGAGAGACACATCCCGCCTACCGATGAGGAGAAAGGCAGAAGGGAAGAGTGACGACACCTCTGGATGAAACACAGAAAGGAAGCAGAGCACAAGAGGAAATTAAGTGACGCCACAGAGCCTGTACAGGGACACCAACATGCATCTCAGAGAGTGCAGGGATTATATTTCACTTCTGTTCAGCTCCAGACAGCAAACCAGAAATTTGCAGACCAATGCCAAAGGAGGCAGAGAACAACAACAAACCTTTTCCAGCATTTGAAAAAGTGATGCTGATGTATTATTATCTGAGCATCCACTCTGACTGGAACTAAATGGGAAACATGATGCAGTGTCGCTGTCAGTTTGCAAACAGCTTTAGCGTCGGCCAAACACCATGTTTCATGTTGAAATTAGGCTCTAAAAGCCATTTCATGAAGCCTTTAAAAAGAATTCAGAAAGAGACAGAGGAGGTGCTGGTAAATGTTAAAATTACCATTATCTCCTCCGCTCAATGAGAGCGTAGTGTGAATGTAGGAGCAAGTGGCAGATAAGCAGGCCCTCGGCCTGCAGTGGTTTGATGTATAATAGCTGTGATGTGTTATGAAGCTCTCTAAGCATTCATTAGGCCTTCATGCCTCCACAGTTTTTGCAATTATTGTTGACCTTTAAGAGGAGGGATTGATTCTCCGAACGAAGCGTGTGGCTCCGCTGCTCTGGAGGCAGAGCGCATCTGTTATACCGGAGTCCCATCTCTGTCGCACGCGCACACACACAGTCACACATACGTACAACACACATGCACAAATTCATCTCCCACCCTGAGGCTCCTTCCATGCTTAAGTCACAAAATATCACACTGATCAACTGCAAACATAGTGAAACGCACATCCGCACTGGTTTATTTTGGTGAGAGTGGATTGTAAATTGAGAAAAGAAAACGAAGGAAGGAACAAAAGCAGTTTTTAACTTCAGATCTGAACCTCAACTGTGATGATGCTGAAGCTCTGTAAGAGCTGGAACCAAGTCTACAGGGAGCAACTGTGTATCACACACCTGAGACCTGCAGCAGCAGAACTGGACCAGGTAAGCATTCATCAGGTCCTGTATGGTAACAAGTGTCAAATTCATATGAAAATTTGGCTTTAAGAAGGAAAAAATAAAACTGCAGCATGAAATGAGTTAGAAGTAGTCTTTGTAAGTTCAGTTTCATTCTGATCTTAACTGATTTAATGGCTACCTGGAAGAAACCTAAAAAAACAGAAATGCACACAATTTAAAATGACTGAAGCACAGTTCAAAACAAAAAGCAAACATGCAGCAACATGCTGAACATTTTACTATCAGGGGAGAAAGTCATTCACAATAGCAGGGATTTTAAAAAGTGAAATTGTCCTTTAACTATGTGATGTGTGCAGGATTACAATGGTAGAGCACCAATGTTCCCAGCGCTCCCAGCAAAATCACTGCCTCCTCCTCCTCCACCTACTCCTCCTCCATCCCAGCATGACCGGGTCCATCACCATGGCAACAGGCTAAACAGCGAGGCGGCGTGGGTTAAGCATTACTCAGCCGATATTTATCACCCACTTAGGCTTTATGGCCTTTTGATGGGAAATCATCACCGCTTGGACCCGTGCGTGTGTGAGTGTGAGAGTGCGTGTTCATTTTCAAGTTTAAGGTTGCAGGTGTCCACTGTTTATTACAGAAGTGTGAGAGAGACTGTTACTGGATTATTCCTGTTCTTCATTCTCTATGTCCTCATCAAAGTAGGAATGTGATTCAGAAAGAGGAAGCACTGATAAAAAGAAACGTGACTTCACCTTTCTTTTAATAATCTACGTGTCAATGCCCCGACATTCTTTGTGGCGTAGCCGCTCTTCTACATTTGCGTTACCCTTTCTTACACTCTGCCTGCTGCAGACAAACCTTTATCTGATTTGAATTGGTTTGACTGGTTTCTGTACTGATTATGCGTGATGCAGCTACACTTAGGCCATTCTGATGAACAGAGGAGGAGAGAGCGTGCGTGCGTGCGTGCGTGCGTGCGTGCGCTTGGCCCACTGGTGAAGTAGGTTTTGATAGATTGTTCTGGACATCCGTCTAATGACTCGTTCAGGTTCACTCCTGGCGGTGAACCCTGTCACTTCCGCTAAGCGAGGCCTGTGATTGGTCAGGAGACAGGCTGTGCACTGTGAACCTGCAGCTCAGCTCTCAGTCCTTCCATCTCACCAAACCATTTCAAAAGAGGTTAATTAAATGACACATTAGTCAGATGAATGACGAATGAGCTGTGCTGCGTGGAAACAAACGAAGTGAGCACAACTTTGCTCCCGCTCTTCTACTGTCTGCTGCGCTCTCACAAAGTGAAGGTCTGTGCACGGCTGCCAGGTTTTTGTGCGAGCAAGTTCGTCCAAACACGGGGAGAACATGCAAAATAAAGGCACGCGGCTGACCTGTGGATTCAAACCTGGGTCCTTCTTCCACTGTCGAGCAGCCCCAATAGAGTCACACGAGCCAACTTCAGTAACGTTCTGTACACTGGGACGTGCTGAAACATCCTAGGAAGACATTTTAAAACTTTATCATAGACACACTAAGCTGTCAGGTCCACAGCGCCCCCTCTCAGTTTCATTAGCCTCCGGGTCTATAAAGCTGATTGGAGGCAGACAGGAAAACGTGCTGAGACTAGATGTTCTCTGACGACTTACTCCCCAAAAATACACACGAGGGCTAAAAATGGAGCAGGACTCAGCCAAGAGAGAAGGGGGGACGATCTTTAAACACACTGAGCCTGATCTGGGTTATATGGACTCCGCTGTGCACCCTCACTGTTTGTCCTTCTGTTTAACGGTGAGGCATAAAGTCAAGTTGGCACAGAGTTTGTGAGGCAGTTTCAAGGTTGGAAAGATGAAGTTTGAGGTTTGGACAGGAAGCAGGATGATAGAGAGAGAAAGCACTTAGGTTTTTTTGGCAGTTGTCTATACTTTCAGCTAATGTCCGCCGTTCTACTGAGGATGAATTAGTATTACAATGAAGATTCATTATCAGGCATCATTTTGAGTCATGTTCTGTGCCATTACAAAGGCTAAAACTGTAATCTTAACAGTTTCTGAACAGCATGAAAGATGATATAATCACACACAAATCTCCACATAGAAGCTTTTAAAAAAAGAAAAGTGCAGCATTTACTTGTCTCCAAGCAACAGCATTTTCCCATGACAAGCTTAAAAATTTCACATTAGCATCAAGGTGTGTATGAAATAATTTGGAGTCTATGAAGGTGCACACTGAGGTATAAAATTAAGCATTTCACAGGAACAATGGAGTTAATATGAAGAGAGACTATCTCCCCTCCCTCCAGCTTCTCTAAGTGAAGGCATGATCAGATAAGCCTCGTAAGAGCTGTGCGTGAGCTTTTTATTTTGTTTAAAATGAAAATGTTACTGTCCACGGATGTGGCAAATCTCCTTTTATTTTAGAAGATGAATGAAATCTGTCTTTTGAACATGACGGCACAAAGGTAAGCTGGGAGTGGGTGTTGAGGCTTTTGTTCCCTTTTCACCAGTTGCTGATGCACTCATTTAGTTCTTGCTCAGTTATAGTGCTTAAGGCCACTGTTAACCTTACACACACACACAAGACAAAAAAAAACACATAGTACCTACGTCCCATTCACCAACACTCACTCTAAACACAGGCCTGACTGCTGTGAAAGTACTCTACCTGATTACAACATATTATTTTCCTGGCTTCAAAGGCTATTGTAAAGAGCTCTGGAGATTCAAATTAGTAAGAGGAACACACACCTCCAAAGCCTTTAATCAGTTTTGCGCCTCACACTGGCCTATTCCTCTGTGATTTTGAATGGAAATGAAACACTGAAATGTGACCTCTGTGGACAATCGAGGTGGCATTTACGGCCTGTCAGCCCAACACATCAGCAGTAGTGGATGCTGACGTTCCAAACTGAGATTCCACGTATGTAACATTCAAATCAGAGGGTCTTCAAAAGCAGTCTCACTGGAGCTTAATGACAGCAGCTACAATGACTGAAATTACATGTTCCATGAACACGATGTGTCTGCAAATACTGTACGCTTCTGTTTGTGTGTGATTATATAAGAGCCCATGCTGTGATATGTGATATGATGTGCTTTGTTCCTACGCATGGAAATTAGCTCTAACAGACCAATGAGCTTAAGAGCCGAGAGTGGGTGTACAAGTCTGTGCGTGTCTGCGCACCCCATCACATCTGTGCATCTGAAGATTCTGACTGCTGCGTATAAATAAACGTATTTAAAAATCAAGCCTACACGAGAGTTTAAAGCAGTTATGAATTATTTAACTTCGTTTCCAGTTGACGATCATGTAAAACTGTCGCTTACTGAAGGGCTGCAAATAAAACACTCGCACGTTGTCCACACGATGTTGACAGACCATGGCAAAGTGTTAGCTGCAGTAATTCAATCGACCGCTCTCTCCAAACTGTTTTTGCAATAAAATAAAGAATACAGTCAACATGAAGCTCTCAACACTTGTTTTTTATCATGTTTTAGGAAGTTTTGCATAGCCTAGCCTTTTTGTGTGTCTGTCATACTGTAATAAACTAAATGCCTTGAGGTTTATAGGCTTGTGAAGAGGAATTTAAATACTATGGATCACTTGTACCACTCTGCACCATTATTACAGACAAAATTATAAATAATCTGCACTTTCATCAGTAATTCAACTCATCTGCACAGCTCATGGCAACACTGTGGTTGTCAGTCACTGTGTATAATCATGCAGTTATTCTCTATACAAACTGTTAATGTGAAGCATATTTTCAGCCAACACACTGGATCAGGAGTACTCCCCTCCTGGTCCTGTGTGGCCCTCGCAGTGCATATTTTCAAATCGCTCCTGCTCTTCCTACCACTGATTAGCAAATGTAGGCGTTCAGTTGATCGAGAGTTCTTCCATGTCATGATGATAAGCAGGAACAGACAAAGCAGGGAAAGATTCAAATATGCAGATGGAGCTCTCCAGGACCAGGAGTACCGTTGTTGTACTAGCTTTCTAAGATAGGAAACAGTGTAGGTGATGCAAAAGTGTTTGTACAGAGCACCTGAACTGATGGTGAACACACACACACGGGCATCAAAAGCTATTCTGACTGAAATGAAGGTCTGGCTGCTCATTTACATTTAGCACCGTTATACCTACAGAATAATTTCACATTTAATTCACCACAGCTGCACACTGACCTAAGCCAACTTTTGTACAAGTCAGTTACTTTAGATTTAAGCAACGTAATGGTTTTAACTTTTTCATGGTTTTAATATCCAAACAAAGTGGGAAACGTCTGATATCATGAGTTTTCTCTTCAGGCCTGGGGGAAACCACAATCGTGTAGACTTGAAATAAGACGGGGGGATGTACAGTACATGCATGTCTGCATACAGTTCACCTGGAGCACTTGGTCTCATTATTTCAGGACTATTTTGTCAGCAAAAAGCTAATAGAGATCCTGGTGCAGACACCGTCTATTCATATCCAGTCACTTCCAGTTCATTACTCATTTCCTCAGTGAACACAGACTCTGAACGACCTCTGGAATTATGGGAGATAATGATAAAACGTGAAAGAAAAAAAAAGATTTTCAAGTGGAATTCAAGGTGTTAACTGAAAGGGATGAAAGAGTAAAACACAGTGCAGAAAGTGGGGGTGAAGAAGAGGAGGATGAAAAGAATGATGAGGAGCAGGTGGTGGAGAGGTTGGGGAACCCTAAGAAGGAAGGCGAAGACACAGAAAGTTGGCACAGTGTCTGCCCACTAGGTTTCACAAAGGAGACCTTTTAAAATGCAGCCTGGAGTTGAGTTTCGAACCAAAACTAAAAGAAGCAAAGATCTCAGCTCTGGCTGGTTTGTGAGAGAACATAATTAAAGCTGTGAAGCGATAAATGGGCAGAATAACAGAAAGGACAGCAGGTTAACCCTC
>JAUYWH010000011.1:17007059-17024412 GCA_034779795.1 Ctenopoma multispine | reverse complement strand
GTGTCTGCCCACTAGGTTTCACAAAGGAGACCTTTTAAAATGCAGCCTGGAGTTGAGTTTCGAACCAAAACTAAAAGGTTTGTGAGAGAACATAATTAAAGCTGTGAAGCGATAAATGGGCAGAATAACAGAAAGGACAGCAGGTTAACCCTCGGGTGACTAGCTGAGGTCAGATCTGACTCCAGGAATATAATTGTCTTATTATCTAAAAGGAAGTTTGAGATCCTTCTCAAATTTCTTGACTTTGTTAATGACTTTTCTTCTAAAAAATCCACACCTCATCTCCACCTCGTCAAGTCAGACGAGAGGTGGTGATGCATCTTTTGAGATAATTAAAAACAGCTCAGCTCAGGTCATACTGAATATTTTAATTCAATATATGATTAAACTACATGAGTTTCTCCACACTGTCAAACAAACTGTAAGCAAAAGGCAGACGTTGAAATGTGTTAATGACGCAGTGTTCTTGTAACTCATTAAGCTCTACGAGTGAAGTCATTTTAAGAGTTAAGTTATTCACGTCTGTTCTCGTGTCTGATTCCATGCCGTCCTGATGACGCACATTAGCTGCATTTATACATGTTCAAATAACAACTGCACATCGTTTTAATGGACGTGTTCGGTGGAAAGTATTTTGAGGGTTTTAAGCAAATTCAAGTTCGAGTGCCAGAAATAATACTGAGGGCCTCAAGCTGCCGTGTTAAGTGAATCTCTGTCAGAAGTAAAAGTGAGACTAGCGTGATATTTTCACAGAGCCACAAAACCTCTTACATACTGGGTCAGAGCGGGTACATCTACAGTGACTGTATTCCAGTCTAATTAGTTTTTTATCGTTTTCTTTTACTGCAGGTGGAGAGTAAAAGTTTAGCCTTTAACAAATAAATGATTAATGGATTAACAACATATTTACAGCAGCAACCGAGCACGTTCAGAAGCAGGTTTCTTTCAAATGTATCAGCGTGAAGCGACACAGCAGCAGAATAAAAAGAATGGAGACACATTTGTTTTTTTTTTACTTTTAGAGGCAAAAGAAAAATTACACAGAGAAGGAAAAAGCTCCCACCTTTCAGTGCTTCCGGGGGGCTCTTGGCTGTAATTGTTCTTTGCAGTAATCCAGCTCTGAAGGCTACTTATCCTTCACGGAACAAGCAGCAGCCATCTTGGTAATGAGAGGCCATGCCGCTCACTCCGACACCTAATGGTTTTGTCTTGTGAAGCGGGAAGCCCTCACCTCCAATTCCGACCTCCATCGTACCATTTTTATTTTTAATAACTAAGTTTCTCATGTGGCACTTGAAATCCTTGGTTATTTTTTAGCCAATAAGCACAGAGACTGTATACATCCTCCTGCCTTTGTGACAGTTTAATATAATGAGGTTTCCTGCATGAATGACTAAAACACGCGCCCAAAAAAATATCCCCAAATTGCAGCATTTTTCCCCCCATGAGCACAATGGAGGCACAGAGAAAAGAAGAGATAAACATAGCAAGGATTACTGGAAATAAGAATCTCTCTGGGCTCTTATTGACTTATTCAATAAAATGACCACAGTGACTTTGTGAATAGCAGTTGGTGGAATTGACGAGCTCATGTTCCACGGCAATCTGGTGAACCGCTTCAAAATGCAGCGAGGAAAAGAAGCGGGGTCACAAAAACACCCGCCTCAGCCTGTGATTTAACGGAGACACAAATGGGTTTCAGATTGTAATTTTCCTAATTTTGTTCTTGGTTCATGCGCAAAATACGACGCTGAGGCGATTACTCTGTGCGGTAAAGGAACAACAATGCACGTTTGCACCGGTGCTCGAAGTGTCGACTGACTTAAAGGATCAATGCAGCTTTGTGCATTACACATCACATTTCACTGCAATAAACTGAGTGGAGGATTTGGATAGTTTACAGAGGGAGAAGCAGAGAATGTGTTGTTTCCTGCTGGCTCTCTGGAACTTAAGTATAAAAGTATAAAGTACTCCAAACAGTGAGAAGTTTCCATCTCAGGTGGTCGTAAGGACCTGAACTTTCAAATGTTCACCTAATTCAGTCTGAAAATATCCATGAATAATAAAAGTTTACATCACTCATCATTAAGAGAACAAACATATGGAAAGTGAGTTTTTAAACTTAATTTAAACTCCACCATTTTTGCTCAGAATTTGATTTTAAGCCTTGACATGAGCATAAATTGAGCAATTACCTGCAAAAGAAACAAACAAACAAAAGAAAAGGTGGAAATGTTTTTTTGTGGGGGTGCACCTAAGATAACGGGACAAAATTAAGCTTGATCTCTGACTGACTCTGTCTGTCAGCAGTTCCATACATGTTTTTATTTGTTCCCAGCTTCATCAATCTCTGAGCTTACTGACTTCTCATGAGAGAATTTTAATGACTACAAACACGAGGCCAATATTACTGCCTGTGCAGCTTTTTTGCCATAAACCTCTGTCCAGGCTAGTAAAAGTCGAGGTATTGAAACGAACAATGAATGCTGACATGACAGCTCTCTGAACACACACTGTTCTCACTGACAATCCCTCCGGCATGCAGAGAGTACACTGACATTATGCAGTTATAAAAACACTCTCATGACATTATGAGTTGGTTCCTTGCTGCGAGTGAAAGGCCAGCTCCTGCTGTGTGAGTGCATGTGGTCAAACACTGGTGGTAAACCACGGTTATGATCTGTCATTTCCAGACACGAATAGAGAATATAGAATATACATTATACAGATAAGCTGCTGCAGCTTCAGAGGGATTACATCCAAATGCATTATCTGGTCTCTTAAACGCAGAGAACATCTGAATTCCCTCTAGTATTTAGTCTGAGCCAACAACTGAGGCATGTGAGTCATGTCCCAAAAACTGTGTTGATATGTGCCGTAATTAAGATAATTACACCATTTAACAACATCATTTTATTTTTGTTATGTCAACTTGCATGAATTTACAGTTTACCATTACCGTCAGTTGTCACTATGCATGTAATAATCCTACAAATCAAGTCAATCATGGTCAGAGTATTCCACACAAATTGATAGATTTGACCCTGGTGTAATGGCCCTTTAAAAGACCCTTAAATGATAAATGATGCAAAAACTGCAGCATTTTTGCTACATACTGAAATAATTAAAGACACTGAACAACTAACTTAGAGAAAAATTATTTTTTATTAAAGGTGAAAAACAAATATTTTTTATAAATGATTTAAACTAATAGCTGGATTTATAGACATTGCCATAGCAACAGCATCTGACAAAAGGTAATTTACTTTCTTTGTGCAATAGAGGACAAAGTGGATAAAATGGACCTCAGTGTGGATCTGCTCCTCAAATAAAACTGCTAAAAATATTTCCAGTTGTTAAAGTGTATAAGAAAGAGGAAATGAAAACTTAAAGACAAAATCTTTTTTTGTTTGTTTGTTTTTTTTAAAACAAAGGTTGAGAGCACTGGTTTCAACACTATATTTGAATCCATAAATGTCAGGCTGTGAAACCATCCATCAAGACACAACCAATCATCAGTGAATGGAGCCGCACAAAGAGTCACTGCAGCTCGTCCTTGGCAAAAGTGTTGACACATGAGGAAGGACAAAACTTTGCCTGATTGTCTGATCACGGCTGCTAAAGGAAAGGAAGGACGCTCAGGACGCCAACAATTACAGATTTGTTTGCAGATAATAATGAATGAAGGTGAGAAACAGAAAGGATGGTTTTGTACGTACAGAAGCAGACACGCCATTGTTGCCGTCTGACCTAGGAGATAATTTTGAGCATTGATTTAAAACACTCAGCTAAATGAAAAATATTAACAACTCTTCCTGCAGAGAACATTGAAACACTTCAAACTCATGATTAATATTCAGCTAATTGTTATGCTAATGATGGACCTATTTGCAGTCTGAATGAAGAATTACAGGAACTGACTGGTTGCCCACCAAACAACGGCTGCACAAACACGAGTGTGTGACTGAAACATTTTCTCTAATGGCTAAAACAACTGAGATAAATGTGCTTTGGCTTGTGGCTGATTTTTATGTTTAACAATTTCACCGTTTCTGAAAATGTATTTAATTTTGAAAACATGGCTCATACAGGTTCAAGAAAATCGAATAAAAACTGTATGTTGACATTTTAATGGGAAGGGGAAACATGTTTTTTATTAGATTAAATGTTTTTTTTAATTCAGTGTTAAGTCTTGACATCAGACTACTGTGTAAACAATAATGGGAGACAGGATTTTCTGCAAAAGTTCAGATTGATCCGCACTCCAACTCACCTTTAATGTAACATTTTGTTCTGTGGAAGTGAACTTTTACTCAACCTTTACAGTTGCCAAACAAAACAAAAAGTCAGGTTGTTTCTGGTTGTGTGTGTATTAATGTGGACAATAAAGCACAACAGGAGACTAATGCCAGAAGCAGAAAATCAGAAAGACAATGTGCCATACTAATCACTCTTGTCGGCCTCTTCTGCCTTTTCATCCAGATAATGCACCTCCATCCAAGGCGAAGACATCACCTGTGACGAAGCCCACACTCTCTGCCAGATTAATTTTTGAAGACTATCCCTTTAAGTGCCCCTACCTCCCAAACATCAATCCAGACAGAAACTGAGCAATGGCATCTTCGCCAAAAACAACAAACACAGCTATCAGTACAAATCAGGGCAATTTAAATTCAGGCACGAGGACGAGCGATGGTGCATCTCCCAAACACCACATAAATCGGCAGCGTCCTTCAAGGTGCAGCGGAGGAGGAAATCGGCGACGGCTTATTAAAGAATTTAAGTGGCACTTTAGTTTCAAGCCGAATGTCATTGTTTGTACGTTTTGAGGTTGTTAGCAGCAATGGGAACGTTTAAATGCACTCAGAAACCCTGTTAGAGCGCGGTCGGCTTAGTCACAAGGTCGACAGCTCAAACAGCCATCTGAGGTGATGAAAGCAATGGAGAAGTACTCCTGGTCTCTGGGAGACCATGGGAAATTTCTGTATTTACTCATAAATTCAAAGCTCCCAGCAGTCCTCCCATCTCTGAACATCCATAGATACAGCACAGAGAAACTCTCGAAACCCCAGATCAAACAATCCCAACTTGTAATTATATGCACTGTACTGTAGTAGATGGTCATCGAAAGTGGAAGTTTGAAACCTTTGAAAGTCAAAAACTGATTCACTTTAGGGTTTGTCAGTGTGCCAACAGCCCTGCCAAGAAAACTGTGCAAAATCTTCAGATTGGTTTGGGATTTCTGAATTACTGTGTTTGAATACAATCACTTTAAAGGAGGGACGTGTTCAGCAAACTGAAAAAGCACTCATGAAACATAAATGAAGTCGTACACCAGCAGGGAACCGTTCACATTAATTAGTTAATATTTGGCATTTAATAGTTTTAGGCAATGAAGCTGGAAATGTCATTTTTCTGGCATCCAATATTTTTTTTTAGTTTAACCTATTATGGTTTTACGGCTTTCAGAAGTGAACACATTAGCAAATGAGGGAAGAAAAATCTATCTGAATCACACTGCAATAAAAAAAATAGTGCCATTATAATGCTTAACATAATGGAAGGACATAACTGGCAATCTGTGTGAATTATTAAAAATGATTAAGATGAGCAAGGCACTTAACCTATGGATGCTGCAGGAGGCAGAGGTCTGGTGAGATTGGTTGGTAACTGGTCCGAGGCAGCGTGTGGAGGAAAATTTATAGTCCAGTATATTAGTGATGTGTGGGCAGAGTGGATGGAAATGTGTCTCTGTGGTGTTCGGGTTATTATCTGATCAGCACTTTGCTTGTTATCGTCCTGCTCCATTTTTATTCATGAGCTCGGCTGACTCATAGGTCAACAGGACATGCAATAGGTCAAGCTGAGAGTGAATTTTAAAAATGACCTGCACAGAAACACAAGGTAAACCACTACACACGGTTCGACGGTTCAGTTCAAAGAGGTGCGGTGTGTTGGTTACAGTCATCACACAGATCTTATTTTAAACCATTTTGGATTACAATAAAAAAGCAGACCGCATAATCTATTTCAACAACAGCTTTATATGCTGATGATCTGAGTTCACGTCCACAGTTAGATAATGAGGGAGTAACACCAGTCTGTGTGTTAGTGTGTGTGAGAGATGGATAATGGAGTGAAATCACAGGAGACTGCTTTAAAACAAAGCTGGACAAGATGTCAAGCCATGCTGAAAATATCTCTGCCAGAGCAACATCAAAAAAATACACATTGGAGGAGGGCGGGACAGAGACCCCATTCTCTTTTTTCCCCTCCACATGCATTCCCATCTTTTTATTTAATCATTCTTGTTTGCAAGTCTGACTCTCAGTTTCTCTCCACTTCCCAGACACACTCACTCTCTGCCAAACTTGCCATGCTTTGCTGTATGCTCGCTCTCCCTCTGTCGTGGTCCGTCCATGAAGTCACTTGTCTTCCTGCTGAGCTTCGCCGTCAATCCATCTCCAGTAATGAGACCAAAGGCTAAATTCACTCAAGGCTGGCGGAGGTTGTGTGTACGTCTTTCTATGGCTGTTTGGACAAATTTTAGTTCAATTAGAATCACAACAATTAGGTTTGGTGAAGGTTAGGGTAAGGGGCTAAGGAATACATCACGTCAGTGACTGTCCAACTTCAAAAAGACTAATGTGTGGCCACTGGATGTTGTGTGTCTGTGTGACACACGTGTCTTTACAGGCCCTGAATCACACGTGGCTGAGTACTGTGTGAGTGTGTCAGCATCCAGGCTAAATTTAATTAAATTCCTCTTTATACTAAAAAACAAATCTATTAAAAACGTTTCCTGCTGGCAGCAGGTTGAAGTCCTCAACCCATTTACCACACGGTTTTGTCCTCTTTAAAACAGAACAGTGCTCAGACTGGAAAGTAAACAACTGTATGCAGGATGTTGGATCCAAACTTAAAATACACGTAACACAAAGCAACGCATCAGTCAAAGCCAAGCAGGTGGTAACGACGTGTTTGACTGGAAGCTATCTGAGACGACTATTTGATCATGTTTATTTTTGAGTGGGCAGATTAAGTGTGAGAGAAGAGATAAAAAAAGGCCCTAGAATTTGCCGCAGGAACTCCAGTCACAGTCAAACACATTTTAGCTCATAGAGGAAGCTCTGACTCGAGTAATCAACACTTTATTTTGAAGCTTAGTTACACGTCTCAGCATTAGCTCCACTCTGTTTAACACCAATTCTAACCTTAACCCTAAATCCTAGTCTTAACCCCTGAAACACAACTGGAAGTTGTACAGACAAAATGTGTCCACACGATGAAATAAAGACATGCAGTGCGCACACACACACACACACACACACACACACACACACACACACACACACACACACACACACACACACTCCCTCTTTATATGGTTAACAGCCTGTTTTCATATGACAAACACAAAACGTCTCCTCCCATTAATCCCAGATTAGAGCAACAAGTGTCTGCACATTAAAATATCAGAAACACTGAACATACTGTCTGTTTATGCCTCATACTCAGTATTTCAGAAGAAAATGTTTCGCTTTAAAAAAGGTTTTAACTCCCGTCACTTCTCAAATGATCATTTTTACTCTGGTTTTAATTGCTTTAGTGTAAAGTGATGTTCTTCTTCTCCATCTGCTTAATTGTCCGTCAGGCTGAGTTTATAGTTTCCCAGCTTGAGTGTAAACTCAATCAAATATGGCCGGTGTGTAAATAAAGCCGGTCGGGTCCAGCTGGTTGTCACTGCCCCGAGACTTGCAGAGCCAGCACATGTGGAAGAATTTACATGTAGATTGAGTTAAATGGATGGTGGATAACACCCACACACACACACACCTGTCCTTTCACTTATAGATTTGGATATTTGCATATCAGTCCATCTGTCTGTCTCACACACTTGAAGCAGACCTTCCATTCCTAACATTTACAGCACACACACTCAAATCTGTATCAAATAAACACACCCACACACTCACAGATAAATATGGATTTGTGTCACTGCAGGCATATATTTGTCAGATCCAGGCACACACACAGACATATGCAGCCGTTATTGAGCAGCCCGGTCACGCCACACAATAAACAAAAACAAGTTTTCATCAAGTCACAAAGCAGAAGTCAGGCTGCAGTTTGCGCAGCATATGGCGGTTTGATGCTCGATGAATTCAACCATTTTATAGAGGCAGACAGCGCACCAGTCTGTCGCAGGGTCTCTCACACCACACACACAAGAACACTGCAGAAAAATGACAAGCCACTCTACCAAAAATATCACAAGAGAAAACACAACCAAAGTACACACATTTCAGTGTTGACAGCGCCCTCAGTGCAGCAGTTCAGTGGGTATTTGTGTTTCATATTTGTTAGGTTCTCTGGACTTTTGCTACCTGTCCAGAACACTGCCAAACCATCAGGCAAACACAAAGAAAGGCTCACCTACGAACTAGTTCAGATGTCCTTGAGACTGTAGACATGGTTCTAAATTTGGAAGGCCACAACTGTGGTCATTTGAGCATATATGAGGTTAACAAAGCCCTCGAACCACTTGGACATTTGTGAACTATGAGTGAACTGGGTGTTTTTAAGCTGATTCTTTAGCTGTGTGGACTATGACCTGTCTTACATTAGCAGAACAGCTACAGTCTTAAAGCATTCAAGACTCAGAGATCAGCTAACAAAGACGTACATTAATCCCCTGGCCCTTGTCCAAGAAAGTCAGAGAGGCTTTGTTTATTATTTAAAAGGGTTCAGACTCAAAAGGAACGAGACGTCTGATGTTCTGAACTTTTTTCATTTCGGTTCCGTAGAATTTCTGTTAAAGCATTATTTTGCTTCACACAAATACCCAAAAGGTTACGCAGTTTTGTTTGAACTGCAGCTCTGAAAAGAAGCTGTGAACACAAAGTAAGCACGGTGCTACAAAAGCACTGCCTTCCTCACACCTGCCAACACGTTTCTTTATCAGGACAAAACGAGTACAAGCGATAATTAGCAACCTGTAGATACATATGATTTCTCAGCCTGTGGGTGGTTGCTGGTCAAACATCATACGGATGTATATGATGGTTAAAATGTTTAAGAAGTCACTGAAACATTCTTTTCTTCAACCAAATGGCACTGGAAGGCACAGATTTCATCATGGCATCGCTGGAAAGTGTTGCCAACTCATTACACTGGAGAATGAGGCCGGGGAGTCAAGTCAGTGTGCCGACTGTACAACATGTCTGAAGCTGTGCGGTGAAACAGACGTTTTCTACATAACTGGACAAAGTAAAGCAAATTCATGACACACCATTCATTGGGCTCCATTAGCTCATTGCTTTTGTGTTTCTTTGCAAGAATAAGCTCCTAAATGTAGATGGCATTACGCCCCGTTTAGATATTCCCAGCAGCTTCTGAAAAGGTTTTAGTTTAAAGTAAACAAGAGATTCTGCAGCAGCTTTTCAGAACAGCAAACATCCATGAGAACAGAGAACAAAACAAACTCCAGTGCAGCAAGACCGTAACTGAATAAAGAAATAAAAGTTTACCACAGTGTTCCCTCGCCAACACGATGAATGACCACTGATGTGTTTCTGCCAAAAACACCCACTTTACAATCAACTGGCTACTTGCCAAAACACTGTTACTGGGGGGTGAGTGGGAGTCGATAGTGGGGTAGAGAGGATGACTGGTCATCACCACCTGTTTGCCGTAACAAGACTTAAAAACAATGAGGCAGGAAATAGATCAAAATCATTTCTTTATATCTACATGGAAAAACTCCAAGTACACCAGAGTCTGCCCACACACAAACAAGTTTGTTCAGCTTATCTAAAAACTGTCAAAATAGCTCCTGGAAAACTCACTCAGCACCAAGGAAAGTGGACTGAGTGAGTTTCAAGTGGCCATATTATGCTTAATTTAGGATTTAAATTTTATTCTGGGCTCCACTTATACAAGATTGTGGTTTTCAAGTTGAAAAAGTGCAAAAACATGTTATAACGCCTCTTTATGCAACATCTCCTCTGGTATCGAGATTTTAAAAAAGTTTGTTTGAGCTCTTGTGAGCCCCCCTTCACTCTATCAATCCCTGTTCTGATTGGCCAGCTTTGGAAGTCTTCCTGTGGATGAAACCATGCCCAGTTCAACAGCAACAGTCTAGCCTCAAATCCAGCTGCATATTGGGACATGTTGTGGAAACCCTCATCTGTGAACAGATAAAAACATTATTTAAAGTCGGCTGCTGGCCTGAAACTGTATCCATTGTCGTTGCTCCACATCCATTACAAACACTCAAAGTGGCACTAGCCATGAGATAAGCAGTGGCAATTAATCTGACGGAGTGGGGGCAGGGCGGCATACTTGGACAGTTACGGATTTCCATACAGCTAGACGACAACCAATGAAGTATTTTAGACAAATTGACTTAGCCAGACTAAAACCTGGGTGTTTCACTACAAAGCCAGCATGTAAACTCACATTCACCTTAAGCTTTGGGCCTCTGACCATGTAACACGAGCACCCAACTTCACAAAGGTGTGTATGTATTATGTAACATCAGAACTCAAAAAGCTCAATGGAATATGGGTTCTCGATGAAAGTAAGTAACTCATTGCTAAATGACCACAAAGTAAACAAATGACATTTTAATGATTAATTCATTAATTGCGACAGCCCATGAAGCATCTATTATAAATCTTGAATCTTGATTATTAATAGCTTGTAATGTTGCTGAAGCGCAGGCTCAGATTCAGCCGGAAACTAGCTCAGTGTTGCTCAGTGTAAATGATCCTGTATTTCAACCATAATAATTACAGGGCTCCGCTTGCATCTTGACTTGCTCGGCTGAAGACATTTTCCAGCTCACTGACGTGGTTTCTTGAAACCGATCCTGAGCACGAGCAGAAAGAGAGCCTGTATTTCCACATTGCTTCCAGACACTTCAGCCTGTCTTCTGAAGCTGACAACTGCACAAAAACAACTCCATGAAAAATTTAAAAAAATAAAATAAAAAATAAAGCACAGTGAGTAGGAGGTCATTCAGCGGACAGTCTCGACAGCTCCCAAGAGATGTTATCATCGGATCGAGATGCATTTTCAACATTGGTGTGACACAAAGCTTGTTTGGGAGTACAGGCTCACCCAGGCATTCTGCAAGTCCTTCACAGCCACTCAGTGCGACTTGGCTTTCATCTGTTCACACTTTGTTGGAGAAGTGCTGAGCAAACAGCGACATGCAAAGTCAAAGGTCGACTTTATTATCTCATTAACTTTATTTCTGAAGGTCTTTTTAAAGCTGTGTTGTAATGGGTGTTGCTTAGAATAAAAATGGGAACAAGAGGAGAGAAGAGCAGGCAAAAAGACTAAACTACTACAACTGATATAACCACCGCCACGGGTAAAAACTATTTGCTTTCTTTTCTCACACACAAAGGATCAGGTGAAAGAGATGGGAAATTTCTCCGAATGAAATGGTTCAAACAGATGACAATTTGTTACAAACGTCTTTGGTTCTGTTTGAGTTCAGTGGACAGGTGGGAGACAAAACTTGGAAAGCAGAGAATTCCTTCCTTCCCCATTCAAAAAGCCAAACCACCATCTTTTCCCTAACCAAGTAGTTTTTGTGGCTAAACATAGGCATGTTCTTGATCTGCCATGCCGTGATGAGCAGGGACAGACTACCCCATCTCTAAAATTCCAAAACCACCAGGTCACCGAGCAATACGGAGCAGGTGAGGATAAACATGTATGGAAACATATGAAGCAGCACATAGATAATTACCATCCCAGTGAGACTATTAAAAATAGATCACACAGCCAACAGAATAAGATTTCACAGTAAAACTGTTTGATTTCAAGATCAAATGGATTTTTTGATTAAAAGACCATTAAGTCAGCCAAACAGAGTCAAATGAACAATCGGGAGGATTTTTGAGTGTCCAAGTTCACGGCAGGATCGTTTCCAATATGTATAAATGGTCCTCATTTGAATATTCATACTGTGAGGCAGCAGCGGTGTCTGACTGAAACTGAACTCTGAATATTCTGAGGAGGCAGACATCACAACAGATCAGTGAAGTGCATTCATCTGCAGCTCCTGCAATGAAAAACAAGACTTACTTCTCTTCATAGACTGACCAACAGTAGGTCTACTTTCAGTGCTGCATGACATTAAAAAATAAAAATAAAAAAAAAGGGAAAGGTTAAGAGAGATGTTGTGAATACCAGCTTTGTGCAGTGAAATCCAAATGTGGCCCACACATGCATGGTGCCCATTGGAAACAGAAAGACTTGAAACTGAAATTTGGGCTGCAGCCAAGTGAAAATGAGATGTAATAATACAGATATTTGTCTTCATGCTTTGGCGATTCTTCTCTGAACTTTGATGCCAATAAATCACTACCCACTGAATTTTAAATAAGAAAAAACAAATAAATCACAGTAATTCTGTGCAGTGATGACAACAAGAGCCAAGGAGCTACAGACAGAAGTAAATTGTTTTGTGTGGATTTAAAGAGCTGCACTGCTTTTTTTTTGTTGAACAAAGCGTACTCTGGCAGGATGACAGCTGGCATGACAGTAGAGCACATTTCAAATGATTGATATGAGCCAATATCTGCTGTGGCTAATGAAGACTTCACACTGTGATTAGAATGACTGAGAGAGGCCCACATTCATTTGATGGCTGAGCGTGTGTGTGTGAGTGAGAGTGAGATGAATGTTTATGAACTATGCTTCTGTTTCAAGTGCGTGTCGCTGCAGACAAATTTAGATTTAACCAATAAAATTCTAAGTGTGTTTTTTGTGCAGTAGGCTAACAGAAAGTCTAACAGAAATCCTGCACAGATTTCAGTGTACACTTCTCCCGCCTCATGATGTCTGTGCCGGCAGTCTAAGAAGTGAAGTACTCACTTTAACAAGCACTAGACACAAAGTATTTTACAAGCTTCTGTTATTACTAAAGACGTGTCTTATTTCTGTGGGTTAAGTCCAAACCTCCCACTGTTAACCAGCGGTACAGAAACATTCTTATTGCTTTGCCCCCAGACTGACTGAGCTCAAACCCAGAGGTTATTTTTTCTCATAAAATGTTACAGACTATGAAACAGTCAGTATGGCTTTAGTGGTGTGAGTGAGAGTTTCAACCAACTATACAATTGTGTGTTTGCACCGTTGTGTTTTTTTGTACCTCCATCCCCTGAGTTTTCTCCATTCTTCACCTGCTGAAAGCAACAATGACATCTTGCTTTGTCATTTCCTCATCTCTACCACCTTTCCTACAGTCCTTTCCTTTCAGATAGAGACCCTGCATATGTCAGGGGTAACCATCTAACAGATGGGCAAAACTAATAAGCAACAAATAAAGAACGAGGAGAATGAAGAGCAAACCTATCACGCTCACAGTTGTCTGTCACGCAAGTGTCTTAAGAACAATTTCCTGTATTTTCTGCAAATAGTGTGTTTACATACACATGTGGCTAGTTACCTTTACACCAAAGTAAAACAGTGAGGTTTATATCCTCTCTTAATTATGTTGTGAGCTCCTGCTGTCTTTGTTTCACCACAGAATAAAAGTCAGAAGCTGTGAAAAGAACTAGATTCTTACTTATTCTAAAAGGATCTTCTAAAATGAACTCGAGTAAATTAGAAGTTTTGATTGTAGTGATATTTCAGACACACTATTGTCTCTGATTCTGAATCTTCTGTTCAGTCATTCACACACCATAGTTAGGTCCTCCTTGTGCTTTTTGGTGGCGGCGTGAGCACCACTGTAGATTATGTGATTGCAGTGATTGTCTCAAAATGATGTATGAAATATTAGGTCAAGGGTTGCATCACGGCTGTGAGTTAACGAGTCGCTCTCACGTGTAGAAAAACAGTGCAGGTGATTTTAAAACATATATTACAGCGACAATGTTGGAATTACCACTTTTCAAAAGAGCGTTTGTGAGTTTTGTAGATGTGGACGAAACCTAATTGTATACACCCTCTGATTTGTTCATTCATATTAAAATGATTCCACAACCCACTAACACCAGCTTTGACTTAGTTGAGAGGAAACATTGTGCATTGGTACAAACATTTCTGTCTCTGCCTCATTCCATACAGTACCTGTTGGCTGTGTGGGTGTGTGTGGACCTGGAGTGGAGAATGATCTAACTGATCAAAAGAGCAAGGATGAGCCGGGGAAAAAAAACTAATTAAATCTTCAGCAAATTCTGCCATCACTTTCAGCCCAATCAGGATGCAGATAAAGGCATGAAGTGTGCGTGTGTGCACGCATCTTTGTTCACGTCGCTGAGAGGGAGACAGACACCAGCTGCATTTGAACTCACTGGCAGTGTGCAGCACACATGAGGGAGACTGTGTGAATACATGTGTGTGTGTGTGTGTGTGTGAGTTTGTGAGTTTGTGAGTTTGTATGTGCATAGTGTGTGTGGGTGTGTGTGTTTTAAAGCTCTGAAGTATAGCTGCCTTACTTCAGGGAGTCAAGTAGCTCAGAAACTGCATTCAAACATGTCAACAACCGCATAAACACACCCACAAAGCAGATACTTGTGTGCACTTCAACTGCAGACACACACACACACACACGCCTGAAAATTAAGGGTGACAGGCAGCCAAAGACAGCACAGCAGCACAGTGAGGAATAGTGTTAAAGCTTGTGTGGAAAGCTAAAGCAGTGTGAAACATTTCCCCTAAAAAAGACAAACTAAAGTCTGCCGTCATCATTGTGCAAATGAGATTCTGTTTGCATCACAACAAACATCCAGACAGGAACTTCAATTACTAAAGAGGCACAGAGAGCAGGATGAGATCAAACAAACACACACTGAGAGCGATCCAAGGCCAACACACAGTCTGGTGTTTGAAGGATCTATATTTGGATGTGGAGGCTGCTTGGTTGGAAGCTTCTCTCGTTCGTGGATGGAACAGAGAAGCAAAAGAAAAAAACGAGGATAGTTTGTGACAGTGCACCTACAGGGTTAAAGCTGCACTCTGAAACCTGCTCGTCTCTCTCTAAATCTGATCGCAGGACATCAGAGAAGATCACATCTCCAGATTTACTTTGGCCAAATTACAGCTCTCCCTTGGTCTGACACTGGAACATCTGAGGGGCCCGTTCCACAAAAGTTCCACAGACTCAAACTTCAGAATGACATCATTTATGAG
Organism: Ctenopoma multispine; assembly: GCA_034779795.1. Taxonomy (NCBI): domain Eukaryota; kingdom Metazoa; phylum Chordata; class Actinopteri; order Anabantiformes; family Anabantidae; genus Ctenopoma; species Ctenopoma multispine. Next base: position 17,009,256 of record JAUYWH010000011.1, on the reverse strand, counting down.
AAATAATTCATCACAAACTGGGGCTTTAAAAAAACAAAAAAAACGCTATTCTCAATCTATTCTAAGGAGAACTAGGAACAGGCTTCTATGTTTGCTTCTGCTGCACGTACACACCAGTGTTTTCCACACAGGCCGTGCCTGCACATTCCCACATCACACTTACACTGATGACATGAAAATGAAGGAGACATTTTCTAGGCTCTGGGAAAGTTTGCGTATAGAAGGAAGCAGTGGAACAGTCTGTGTAAGTCAACACTAAGAACACTAGACCAGTTACAATATCTTAACAATCAATGGTATAAAAAAAAGGTTTGACTGTTTTGCACACTACTGTATGTGGTGCATATATTTCAGTCTCTATTCAGAAACAGAAAAACAGCCGAGGGTAATTATAGAGCACTAGGCAGCAAACGGGGAGAGACTCTGGAAACTGTGATTTACTGGTTGCTATGCCAACGCTCGTGCTGACCAGGGAGTGAGTCAGAAAAGTTTATGTTGGACTTGAACTTGGACTTTGCTTCTTGCAAAAACCCTGAACAGGTGAGCGCTGATAAATTCTAACACAATGACACCGAGCACTGTTTTCAATAATAAAACACTTTGCATCACAGTTGTTGCAAAATTAAATCCATCCGTTTGATTTCCTCTTTAATGCTGTCGTTCCTGATCCAAGCGGAACATTTAAAATGCTCGATTACTAATTCACGGATGATTAAGAAATTATTTGTAAAACATAAACAAAGCGTCGTGTCAGGGTCCTTTATGAAACTGCAACAGCTGTTTATAATTAATACATGGTTCATAAAAGAGAAATGAGTCCTTATTACAAAAGCCACAGACCATGATTAATTCAACATTTATTAATGAAGCTTCTTTTAAAAGTCACGTCATTCTGCAGATGAACCATCTTGAAGAGTTCAGATAAGACTCATCTTTTCAGTCAGGTTTATATTTTCCTTTCATCCTTCTGCCCTCTTTGTTTTCATATTAATTTAATTTGGTCACCTGATAGTTGGAGGATGGAAATGAGAAATAAATAACTAATGGACACTGACACAGAGACAACGGGAAGAAAAGTGCCAGCAGACATGAAGAAAGAGAAGCAGAGCAACAAAGCCCCTAAACTCTGTTTTCTTTCTCAGATGCTTTTTTAAAAAATGTTATAATAAAACAGTGATAAAGATTTATGTTAATATCTGGACTGAAAAAGTGAAAACTGTTCGGTGCCTCTATTGATCCATGCACATTCAAAAACAACAAAAGCTGATTGCTGCAAATTTAGAAACAAGGTGATAAAGTGGGAGTACAGTCCACATTACTGACAATCTAATCCTTTTATTGGATATCAAACCACAACATTAAAAGAGAGACATGTCCTGAAAGTTAGCACTGAATACTATGTTGGATAATGGCACCGTCACTGATCATAAATCATAACTTCTATTTTTTTAATCATTTTTTTTCTTCAGACAAAAACTTTGTATTGCAGCTTATTCCTAAAGCTAAAGCAAAAAATGGTTTGCAATCCGTACCAAAGCTCAGGTATCACAACTGGCAGTAGACGTTACACTGAGGGCTCCGAATTCAGATACAATTCAGTCACATTTAGATCCAGAAATGTGTCATGAAGATAATCATATATTAGAAGAAGTTAAGCAGGAGAGTGTTGGCAGCTGATTGGTGACTTTTCTAAAGGTCTTATGTTACATTTAAAAGACTTTACTTTACTTGCATGTGAACTTGCTGCTGAAATGCTGCAGCGTCAACATTGGTATAATGTAAGCAGAGTTTACACACTGAAGACGAACCTGCAGGTAAAATCCTCCAATAAATGCAAACACACTTAAATTAGTTTCTGCTCTTCTGCTCTGACAAGCGTGATTCTGAGCCTGAAGAAAGTGATGCTGTGAATTTTCTTACATCCAACTCTCTGTGATTATGTGCGTGTTTGTCTGTGTGCGTCTCTTTTTGGCTCCAGCGTATGTGTTCTTCCTGTGTCTGTGATTACATATGCCTGATACACACCACAAAGACCTGCCAACAGGTGGCTCCCACAAGGACCGGTTGCTCTGTCTCCCTGGAAACTGTTGTCATATCAACGGCAAAGTAGAAGAGAGAGAGAGTGTGTGTCTGTGTGTGTGTGTGTGTGTGTGTGTGTGTGTGTGTGTGTGTGTGTGTGTGTGTGTGTGTGTGTGTG
>JAUYWH010000011.1:16972659-17006303 GCA_034779795.1 Ctenopoma multispine | reverse complement strand
TGTGTGTGTGTGTGTGTGTGTGTGTGTGTGTGTGTGTGTGTGTGTGTGTGTGTCTGTGTGTGTGTGTGTGTGTGTGAAAACCAAAAGTCTCACTTTTACTTGGGGAGAATCAACAGCGAAATGATGCTGAAGCTTCAGTCATTTCAAGGACAAATCAGTGGATGAATTTTCTTGTGCATCATTTCTATCAAAGACTGGATTGATCTGATTTAAATTTCATCTCTTCATGCTGCTTCTGCTGTGATGGCAAAGTTCATGTTTTTAAGGCTGGAACTTGTTAAAATGTCCCATGTCCCTGCCACAGCTTGATGTTTTGGATCGAGACTCAACATCAGCGAGAACATACGTACAACAGTCACTTTCATGTCTTTGAGGTAAAGTGGGGTCTGACACTGATATTTTCTACTCTACATTTATAATGATGAACACAATTCAACAAACCTTGGACTTCTGATGAAAGTAGACGTGAATAGAGGTTTAGCATAAAGTGTAAATCAACAGATGTTGCTGGATTAAAACTAAACAGAAGATATATAGCAGGAAAAACAGGGCAGAACTAACTTTACACAGCTGTACGTTTCATGTTGTTAGGATTTTCATTTTTTATTTTAGAAAGAACAACACCTGGCAGGTGAATTCAGTTTCCTGTTTCTTTCTTTTAGCTAATGAACAAATTCATGCCAGCTGTTCATTTGATAGGTTTAAATCTAAAGTACAGAGAATAAAAAGTAGAATAAAAGTAATGGTTAACTTTTCCAGCAAACGTCAGCAAAATACATTTAATTATGGTCGAATGAATGAGCTGCTTCTCACCACTGTCCTTGCTTTATCATGTGTATTATTCCATATGAAATAAAAACCAGCAGCCTTGTTTATGATCTCTGTTGTATTTTCCAGATTTGCCAAAGACAGGAATTGAATTTAATTATTTGCCATCTCATACACAATGAAATCTGTCAGTCACCGTCTCTCAGAGGTTTCCAACGTCTGAGAGTCTCTCCAGCACTGATAGTTTCAGAAAGACAGCCTGCTGTGGCTGAAAATACTCGAGATGTTGACAGAAGATGCAATCACGAAGACAAATAATCATAATTATGCACAATAAGCAGAGCAGGCAAACTGCAGAGCACCTCAGGTATTCAACTACCACACACGCTCTTAGATAGAAGTTACAGGAAAAAAACAAGTGTGTCATATTTATGAGTGACGTTTCATAAATGTGTGAGAAGTTCATCAGATTCTCTAAAGTTTACACTGACTTAAGAATCTGATTGCTCCTTTGACCACTGTGCATTTGAGTGTGAATTTATCTCTGTGTGTCTGTACACACAGAGTGTAGACGCGCTGCTGACAAATGACATGACAGCCACTAATGGAAAAGGTGGGATATTCTCTTACCCTCTCACACACAGAAATGGTCACCTCAGCTCGCTCCACTTTTGCCTCATCAAGCAACATCTGTCTGTGCTACCTGTTCCCACCTTTAAATATTCACATCAGCACATGGTGCATAATATGCTCTTTGTGAAACTATTTCCACACATTTCCCAGCATTCAGTTCTCCATCGTTACGTCTTCAGTCATCTGAACTGGAGAAACATGGAGCATTGTTTACATATATATACGATTTCTAAATGTGGGCGATTTCTTGTAGAAATAGTAAAAATAGGTTTCGGCGTATATGTTCTGACGTTGTATTGCTACAACACACTGAGCGAGTGTGTAGGAAACAGGAAACAGGTAAATTACACAACTAGCGTGTGCAGCTTCAACATGCATATATTACAACTCTGCTGGTTGCTGAAGGTATTTCCTGACCCTGTACTGGGCTCAGGAGATGAGAACAGACTGCAGACATGCATTATAGTGCATACTGACTGTGTGTTGATGCCCGTGCCTACAGACCGTGGATGTGAGAGACTGAAACCCCAGCAGAGTTTCTTGGTAACATTATGTGTAATGTTTCAGCAGCACGACAGTGTGTCTGCATATGTAACCGAGACCCGGAGGAGCCAATCTGTGAATTGTTACTCATGTTTTCACACAGCTGCCTTACATAATTCATGCAACAGTGGAAGAACATACATGATGTACGGCATATGTAACGTTCCTGGTGAACTGAGCCTTTATAGTGAAGCCGTTTTCTCCTCCCGTGTATGCAGGCTTTTTATGTTTCATATTAATTATTAGTTTGTGCTCTAGTAATCCAAGCATGTTCATACACAGAAAAAAGAAGTGTGGGAAGAAGAATTTGGGAAAAGAAGAGAGAGTGGGTGAGACACATAGGTGCATCACAGGAGGTTGGCTGGTCACTTGTTTCGTCCCTTTGCTAATGAGCAGCTCTTTTAAATGAAGGAACGGGGCTGAAGGAAACAGATGAGAGAGATTTGTTCACGGATCTCTCTCATCTGTTTCCTTCAGCCGTGAACAAAAGAAACTCAGGAGTCCGAGTAAATCAAAAGTAAGAGACAGGGACTACATCCCCAAATGTATTAATGCCATTTATGAGTGAGTTGGAAATGTTTGCATTCTCAACTTCTTCTTCTGCCTCCATTTAGTCAGCTACATCACAGCAAATAAAGAGTGAAAAGTCTAGTTTCTCTTATGAGTGTCAACATCTGTTCAGTCCCTTCCTGCTCTGCAGTCTCTGCCTTCTGCATTGTGCATGCTGACTCCTTGCCATGGCTCATTGGGACTAAAAATGAAACAGAGCCACTGTTAATGTAATGACTTACACCTGTGCTTCTCCTGCTTTGAATCAAAATGTCTGCTGTAAAAACGTTTCTGCAGCCAAACTCACTCAAGTTCCCTCTTCTCATTTACATATCTTTCCACATTCGACGACTGATCAGCATAAAATAATGGGGCATAAAAGCCACCTTTTAATTCCTGAGCCGTAGATGAAATCACTGTTTTCTGCTTTAAATCTGTAACAGAAAGAAAGCCGTCTGCCCAACTTTAGTAGTTCACAGACCTAAGCAGGGTTACACCAACATTTTTCAAACTTAGTTTCTGCTGTGATATAAATCAGCTTTCAGGGATCCGAAGAGAAAACGTGCCTTCAGTATCAGCTGGCATTGTGGGGGTGTGATATAAGAGAGGCTGGGAAAAGGGATGAGACCTGAGACAGACCTTAAAACTCAGCAGTAATCACCATTTCTAGAACTGCAACAAGCTGCTCTATTCATCCATCCATTCATCTTCAGATTAGGTTTCTGCATGAGTAACAGTCATGGTCAGAGGCATTTTAAGGATTCCATACATGTTTGATAGTCAAAGGTGAAGGTCACTGTGACCTTAGAGAAACTCATGCACACTGATTAGAACGAGATAATACGTCCTAGCTACCTCTCGTCTCAGTTTCTTTGTGGGTGTAAATAATAGCATGTTCTGTGTTGCTGTGTTACTTAGAAGAAATGACTTTTAAAACTGTATTGTATGTAATTGTATTATATAGCAGTGACGTGCCTGCTCTTTTACGTCTCCTACCAACAATGAATCATGATAGTTGACTCCTACCGTTTGCTCCTACTGCATCTGAGAGGTTAATAAATCCGAAGAGGCATGTGAAGACGAGGAATGCACCCTCCGAGCCTCGCTGAGGTGACGACTCCATCTTGCTGATAATTGCACATTTTAACCGGCGGGGCATGTTCTGGATAATTGGAAGCGCTTGCCTGCTAAACGGCAGCAACTAAGCAGCGAGGTAATTCTTGCAATGTATTCTTTAAGGCGTAATCACTTTCATCTTATTTTCTGGGGTGAGCGTGCTGGCTTATTGTTCTCACCAAGGACTGAGTAAGCACAAATGAACGTGCCTTTGGCAAAAAAAAACAAAAAACACTCAGACGACATGGAGGTTTATCTTCTCCAGATCTGAGGCCTGGTGGGATTATCTCATCTGCTGGCTCCAGCTCCGAGTCTTTAAAACTCATAACTGCAGAAATCTCACTTCATCCACTGACCATGCTTGGTGTATTTTGGACGTCAGCTAGGGACGTGCAACTACAGTAGTACAAAATAGATTTATGAGTTTTTATAACAATATTTGTAACAAGTCAAAGGAAAGAGTCCATTTACTCTCTCACACCCCCTTGGATATAACAGTTGGGAATCTGAGACCAAAAGAATGCGTTTCTCACGTTCCTCAGCACAGCAGGACGTACCTGCTGTCTGGGATACAAACACAAACATAAAAAGTCATCCCTATCATCCCTATCATAATGTCTGAAGTCCTTCCTCCTGCCTGCCTCATTTACTTCAGTTACCGATTTCATACATGACAATGAGCTTCTTGATCAGTAAGTTAACTCTTCACACATACATAAAAATCAGAGCAAACCAAGACGCATCAGTACAGCACATGTGAGAACAATAAAACCTAAATGCAGATCAGATCTTGGCATTTTAAGTTCCACATTATAGGATTGTGATTATTCACCTTCTGTGACTGATGGGAATTTGCAGACCACTGTATACCTTTCAAAGTCTCTCACTGTGCACCGACAGCTCTGACTTCGTTTTTTATTGTGTGATGACAGATCTGCTTAGTTCTTATCAGACCCTCAGTTACAGTACGTCAGCTGAAAGTGTGCCAGAGCAGATCTGTCAGAGGCATCGTGGACCTCTAATCCATTTCCCCTGGTAAGTCATTCACTCCTGCTGGGAAGCAGCAGAGCTCACCATGACCGTAAATAAAGATTTTAAATTATCCTAATAAATTAACAGAGGGTTTGGAAAAAAAATAAATAAATAAATAAAATCTTGCTGGAAGGCAGAGAAATTACCACCAAATATGAAATATGACTGTCTGGTAAGTCGGCCCAGGAGGTTCCAAAGCAATATGTCATTCTATCCTCTTATATTGTTCACTGAATTTACCCCGAGTACAATCGATCCGTTTGCTGAGAGAACAGATATGACCTAACTGACCAGTCTGCTGGGTCCAAAAAGCTGAAAAATATTAGGCTTTAAAATCTTAAATGTTCTGACTAATAGAAAGGGATTTGTTTCCAATACAGTTTCAAAATGTCCAAAATCATCCAGGACCGGATCATAAATATTTGGACATTTACATATTTGTTCTTCAGGCTCTGTGCTTCAATTAGCAATTTGAAAGCCAAACACTTGATTTATGCTTCTGCATTAAATCTACACGTAGGCATATTACTAGAAACAGAGATGATGGTGTGGTCTGTACTGTCTGGAGTGCACCAATCAGAGCAGTTATTTACATTTCTGTGGCGGTGCACGGCGTATAGTCCACGGTTATATGCTACCTGTGGCACAGGCTACATGGAAACATAACGCACCCTCAGCTCCTGCCTGCTGCGAGTTCACTGCTCAAATCTGGTCTTAAGCAAGTGGAATCCAGCTCAATGAAAGAGAATATTTCTGTTACTGTGTTGTATTTTTGCTTTTGTGACACTCAATGAGTCTGAAGAAAAACAAAATGTTGAACTGTCCAAATGCTTATGATCCTGACTGTAGCTGATACATAGAGATCCTACGCAGCTCATTATTTTTTAACAGCCTCACCTTTACAGTTCCTTACTGCCAACTCTGCCAATACCACCAGAGACCGCCTGCACAGTTTTCAACACCACCACACTTAATATAGAGGCCATTCTCTCCTGTGGTCTCTCATGCCTTTCATCGCCTACAGATATAATTTGCCAGCTGGGTGACTGCCGTTTGAAATAAATAAGGTAATTGTGGTTTTGATCCTGGGTTGTTAACATTTTGAGCTGTCTCTGGCTATTGCAATAATACACCTAATTGTCCCTGCTGTGGGAATTGGCAAAAATCAAACCCATTTAATTATATTAAGTGTTTAGTCGCTGAATGTATTTCTGTGCAAAGTGAGGACAATCTGCTGCTTTCCAGACAAACAAACCAGATCAATCGACTCTAAGAATAAAAAAGAAAAAACATATTTTATTCAGTCATAGTGTAGAGTCTTCGTCTGGCATCGGCCCTCTCCTCACCTCTGGACAAGCTCCTGGACCTTTCCTGTCTCAATGTACTAAGTCAATGGTGACTTTAAAAGAGACAGCTACATTTATGTCCCCAATCACAAATGACAAGCAAATGGCCGACTGTTGATCTATAGTACCACTGAAGCTCTTACTGCTGTCATCTCATCTCCTGTTAGCTGTGATGAAAAGGAAAAATTTGCCCATTGTAGATATCTCAGTCTTAAAGCGGTTTGATGTAAGTTCCCCACGTATGAGTGACTTGGGCACTTTAGGACAGGCTGTTATGGCTACTGGTATTGACAGAACAGGATTTATGGACCAATGTATTGGACGAAAGTGTAGTCAAAGAATGGTGCTGAGAAGAAGAACAAGGAGCAGCATAATTGGAGACATAAAGAGGAATCATAAAAAACCCCAATAAATATCAGGACATGCTAACACTTTGCACTGATAAGTGTTAAGGTAATATAAGAAAAAGATAACAGTAACTGAATTACTGAATCATCTTTACATCTGCTTTATAAGATCAGTTCTGTCAAATTATCAACCTCCAAAATTAATCTTTGCATCAGCTTCTAGTACAAAGATGTTTGCATTCATAAAAAGGCACATGTGCTTTTTGGACTACGTCATGTTCGTCATCAAAATTCCGTGTCATCCCATCCATGACATTATTCCACGTTGCTGCATTTATTATTATCGATTTATCTTTTATTACAGATTTAAACAAGCGCTTAAAACTAAACTCAGGTTTAGAAACTTTCCTAGGTCATATTATCTTTAAGTCATTTGGGTGTATCCATCCTGTTCCGCCTTTAAGTCATTGGTTAAACCAGAAAATGGCAATAAAATGCATTAGCATCATTACAAAGCAGAAGTGTTTGTGACTTCCATACTTGTGCCCATGTACTGGCAACATTGTGGCTCTCTGTCAGAAATATCTGTCCATGCAGAGCAGGGCGTGACAGAAGTTAGAGGCTTCAGGACAGTTATTAGTAATTCATTCACGTCCAGAAATGAATCTATCAACACAAACCAACTTTTGTTTTAAATGTTTGCTCTGAAAGAAGAAAAAAAAGCCAGGCTAAGGTTACATTTTTCCATCACTAATGGTTTAGCATATTTAAATATTAGCTCAAGGAAAATGACTACAGTTCGAGAGCAAAGAAAATACTGAACTTAATTAAAAGAAGCAGAAGGTTAAGGAGTAGCATTTTCTATTAAAATCATAATGTATAAAATATTTCTGACTCATAATTAACAAATGCCATTCCATGAGAATGATGAATCAGTCTGAAAGTATAATGACTTAGTTTTACCCTTTACTCAACTAAAGGTTGGAGTACGAGTTTCGTAGCTGCATTCGCAGAGAAAAAGTGAGATGTAAAGAAAGAGAGAAAGAGGCAGGTCGGTTTGATTGAGCAGGGGTCGAAGGAAAGAAGTTCAGCAGAAACAGAGACCAAAACTGACAGGACGAGATGAGCTCGGGGGGAAGAGAGCACAAGCATCTGAAAGACCTTTTCTTTCTTTTGCTTGCTCCTCCTGCAGAAAGTCAAGCTCCGACTCCCTCAGATCTGGAACAAAGGCGTCCCCCTCCCTCTTGATGATTCCCTGCAGATTAATAACAACGGGCAAAGTGAAGGAGTAAAAGCCTCCATCACAGAGAAACAGATGGCACTTTGAATTGAAGATAATTTAGTTGTTATTATATTGTGCCATCAATAAACTCCATAAAAGCAGCTAATGGTGAATAATTGCCCTGTGAAAGAAGAGCAAAGAATACTAATGAAGCAATTTTGTTCGTTCCTCCAGAAGACCTCTGCCTCGGTCTTAGAGCGTTTCCGTAGACTTATAAAAAAAAAACTGCTGAAACGGCTCTGCTCACTTTGAGGACGATCATTCTACAAATGAGATCTCAGCCGCTGTAAATGTGTTACCTCCTCTTACAAAATGATTGTTAGAATCAAAGTGGAGCCCATTAAAGGTTACGAGAGGATTTATGGTCTCCTGTAGGACCTTTGCTTACAAAGGCGTTACAGGCTGCAATAAGCAGCACATCTACATTAATGAAAGACTGACTTAGGAACTTAAGGCGAGAGCACATGCTGCCTTAACTGTGTTGAAATTATGCCAAAGTTCTGCTGGACTTCACAGTTTAAAAGGATTATTTTGTTCATGTGGTAGATCTATTTGACAGGAGGGAACATGTTGGATGTTACTGAAATCAAAAGATCCTCACAAAGCGGTAATATCATCCAACACTGGCTTATCTTTACTTGATCCAGCTTTTCCTGTGCAACACCCTAGAACTATTTTTATACAGTATATTATTTATTACATATACTCTATATACATTACACCTGGGGAGTGATTCCATGAAAATATATTAAATCACATTCAACACAAATATCATCATATTAAGTAGCCTATAGAATTGATGGCGGGTTTTATTCACATCACCCACACACGTCTAGTAATGAAATGACAGCAGCTAGTAATTAGTGACCACTTGAGTTTAGTGCTTTTGACATTTCCCCAGCTCAAACTTGATGATGTTAACTTTAATAACCCTAATTTTTTCCAAATGCATAGGTAGAAACGTCGCAGACCGAGAAGAGAAGGGTGCTCAGATAGACAGGCTTTGGCCACAATTTAAGACTAAGTGGCATCTACAGTAGCTGAGGTGCTGCGATACAGTCAGCAAAACTCAGATCACCAACCACAACCTCTGCAGCTGTGTGTGTGATGCACGGGAAGCAGTGAAGCAGGAGTTGGAGCTCAGCCTGCGGCTTCATCTCTGTGTCCTTGTGGATATCTTTCATCCTTATCTTGCTCTCCGTCCTTCCCATCCTTCACATGGCCTTAAACCCCTCCACCCCCACTACTCACTCAATACAAGATGGTAAGATGAGCAGTGTCTCCTTCTGCACATATCCCTATAGCGTCAACATGTTTGTCTAAATAAAACCTGAAGCCACATTTCGTGGACACTAAATCAGCTTTTCACAAAGTTTGAGTTGGAGAAATGTGATGAGGTTCAATATCTGAGTGTTGACAGTACTAAGTAAAGAGTCAGGAGAGGATATCAACGTAGGAAGTAATACTGTGCAAATTGATTTAATTTTGTTTTTTAACAGGTTCTATTTTTTGTTTTGTCTCACTGTGCATAAATTTATCTGTCAGGACGAGTCACAAGTGGCTTTATACAACAAAAGATCACAAGAAAAACAAAGAAAAATCATATCTGAGATGTTTTCAAATGAAAATTCATAATTAAAATCAGCCAGTGGGAGTTTTTCACTGGGTCTAAACAAGCAGGGTCTCGACCTTTGTTGTATTTATAATAACCGTAATGCTGCATTTTAAGTATCAGGCATTCTGGGTTCAGTGTCTGTCAGGACACTTTCACACTTCACACCAGGAGTCAAACCACCAACCCAGGGGTTTGTAGACGACTGCACCAAGGTTGCCACTAAAAAAAATAATATTACAGGGAAAATATTTTTTAAAAACAAACACTTAAAATTAATTTGAAAAGTAAATGTACAAGTCAGTTTTCCAGTGAGGGAAGTTTCTTCTAATCCTTGTCTGTGACGTAAAGTTTAACCTTAAAGACTGAAAGTAGGTTTGTCAACCCTGGAGCAGAAGGATGACTTTGGTAGAGAAATGAAGTAGACAACATTCAGATGGAACTGTAAAATGACATGTATTAGTATTATTACCATCATTAATGCTCACTATTACAGAAGGGGTTATCTAGAAAGGAAGATTTAAGAAAAAGATACTGACTGTACTACAGAGCTTCAAAGCCCTTTATCATTGGCACACTGACATCTAACCACAGCAGAAGATTAGAGCGTCAAGTGATTACGGGCTGCGGTCTGCTGGTAAAAACAGCAAACATCAGAGCTCTAAGCCTGGACGAACACAGATCACAGAGTCAATTGACAGTTCAGATTAGCAGCATTACAGCAAGAACAAAGTCTCTTTTTAAGACGCTTTTTTATCAGGAACAAAATGCAATCGACAAGCAAAGTTACAACAGCAGCTACAGCAGCTACAGCATCTTCACATCGTTCAGACCATAAATCTGCTGCAGGACAGATCCGCCCGATTCCTCTGCTGGGATCCAACAGCAGGAGCTGCCACTCAAATAAATTCAGACAGGCAGGCAACAAACACACACACAGGTCAAACCAAGTTGCTCAGCATTTAGCAGCCATTATAACTTAACTTTCATCCTCTCATGCACAAGCTGAGATAAGAGCTAAAGAGACGTGGGAGAATTTAATTTTCTCCTTTTGTGCCAGTGTGTGCCTGTAAATTATTGTCTGTCTGGACTGAAAAATATCTTCTGTAGGCACTGGAAACATCAAGATCTGATCTCTGGAGCTGCTTTTAAAAAATGATCTTAAGTTTAAAAAAGTTTAAAAAGCACAATATCCTTTAGTTTAGAGTTTACAGTGAGAACCAGCTAACAACAGAGAGGTTTAATGAAAAAAGCAGGAATAAGTCAAACATAGTGTCAGCGCCTGGTCAAACATGACGCCAGGATTCTCGACTGACGATTACAAGAAGTAACAAAGAGAGAAGACCATCCTGCATCTTAAGGACAAGACTGGCAAGGGAACAAATAAGCAGCTCAGCTTCTTCCTTGTTAAGATGCTAATTGCATGAAATTGCATTTACTCAAACATGCATAAGACAGAGTTACCAAACTGACAAACACATATAATTAGATACAATCTGCATAAGGATGATGCTATATACGTCTAAAACTCCTTGTGCGCCCAATGTGAAGCATGTACAAAGAGAACAAGACTGTATATTGTAATATACTAAATCATTTGTCCATAATCACGCACCTATAAAATCCCTAAAAAACAGCTGAACAGAGAACGCAAACATGAAAAACCTATGATGTTAAATACTTTGGAAAGTTCATGGACCACTACATGACATCCAGACACAGATGAGCAATTAAATTATAAATACAAAGAAGAAACTGTCTCAGTTCGAAAAACAAATACACTTAGAGTTTTAACAATGTTCACATTCAACCCAAACTTTAAAAAAATAAAAAAAAACACATGAAAATGGAAAGATGAGAGTGTCAGCACGGAGGCATGAGCGCAGACACAGAAAGGAATAAAACATTATGAGATGAAGAAAATGAAAATGAAGAAAATCACCATGGCAAGACGCGTTTCTCCTCTAATTATACAGTAATTGAACTGAGCCGGACACGATCATAATAAGACAATTAGTCTAATTTGTTTGAATTGAAAAGCCAATTAAAGAATCAGTGAACAGTGTTGAAAAGTTCATCACGTTCTATGTATATTACAAATGAGCCAGTCAGGAAGGCTGCAGAGCCCGACTGTGCCATCAGTAAAGAAAACAAACACAGGACGTCTTTACTGAACACCCATACCCGTTTCTGGAGGAGCTCTGTCTTTGCCTCTTCATCGTAAAATCGAAGCATGTAATCCAAGCGGATTGGTTGGACAGATTGGTTCAGTGAGGTTTTTTCCCTCAGAGGCTTTGACAGAGGGTTTCTCGATGGCATTAAGGTGTTGCATATCTGCCTGTGGATGAGTTCAGTTTTATTTCCATAGCGCCAAATCACATAAACGTCATCTGAAAGCACTTTACAGTGCACAGTTTAAGACCTTGCAGAAACCCAGCAGTCCCACTTGAGCAAGCTTAAGGTGACAGTGGAGAAAAACACTCCCTTTAACAGAAGAAACCTCCAGCAGAACCAGGCTCATGGTGGGAGGCCATCTGCCTCGACTGGTTGGGGCGAGTTGAAAGAGGCTTTGCTATGAGTAGTGAGCAGTCGTCACTTTGGCTGTTACACTAAGTGTATTTTACCAATAAGTACCAAACTTGTACACTGTACTGTAGGAACATCCTGATTTTAAACTTCCTTCTCACCGTACACAGCATCACCACGAGTTAACAAAAATTAGTATTTTGAAGTTATAGTGTTCTGAAAATACCATGTGAGCGAGTCTTTACGGAACGTGTGTCGGAGAGAGAGACCAGAAAGAACACTGGAAAAAGCAACTGTGAAGACAATAAAAAAAATTCAATGTGATGTTTCTGTCAGATACAAGGGTCAGCGTGCAACACACACACAAAACTGTGTTCATTCTCAGTCATGCCAACCACCCCATGACACACGCACACACACACACACACGCACACACACAAGGGCGAGAATCCCTCTCTCATTACCCATAATCCACTACAGCCAAGGCTGTCAGCAAAGTCTCTAAGGACTGAGGATCATGGGAGCTCTGAGAAAGGTCAGGGCAAGCAAGTACCAGCTGGGTCGACACACACACACACAGACACACACACAGACACACACAGACAGAGAAAAAGTCATCTTACCAACATAGTACCAGAACATATTGATCACAGCCTCACTGCCACGTACGCCGACTTCCAATGAGCCACTCCCCCCTCCATTTCCTCCTATGCTTCCATCATTCTACCACTTTTTCCTCTCACTCCCTTTTTTCTTTACACCCCCCCACCCCTCCTTGCCATCGCCTCTTATGTTTCATTCCTCTGTCCTTAATATCTTTCTCTCCGTCTCTGCACATTAATTTACTTTTATGAAAAGAAAAATAAACACATTAACCTTCAGGGAGGAGGCGCAGGGGGGCCATTTCAAAGAGGAAACACCATATATTTCACAGCTGTGGCTTTTGTTTGCACTGTCTGGCTGCTGCTCTACATGTTCTGGGGGGGGTCACATCATTTTATATGAATTGGCTCAACATGTTTCACACTAGTGTATTTTCCTTGACGGAGTGGAGCAAACGGCAGGTACAGCTAATTGAATTAGATGACGTCGCTGGTGTCGCCATCAGGCTTTACACCTACTTAACATGGATCGGACTCGATTAACACATGTGTGGTCTGCATATGACCCACCTCCTTGACCTTTCATAAAGAGCAAGACTGATGCAAGACTGATGCAACACACAGACACACACACAGACACACACAGACACACAGACACACACAGACACACACACACACACACACACAGTCCTCCAAGTGTTAAAAGTTAGCATGCTATTGTTTCCCCAAGTCATCACCAAAACAGGTAGAAGAGCAGAAATGTTCTCTCCAAGTGAGAGAAGCAGTCACTGTCAGACAGTCTGCAGTTGTTCATTTGGATTTCCCCTCTACTATGACTGCTTCACCACCTGAGGTAGTCCTGTCTATGACTGCTTGTACATCAGTAAACAAACACACATTACCAAAAAAATAAGGAAACCCAGTTTTCTGACCACTGCAATAACACTTTTAAGTTCTAATACTTCTAAGAAAACAGTATAGATCAGAAAACTCAGTTCATTAGCCTCATTAGTGGAAGTCAGCTTTCAGATTAGTAGATATATTATCAGTCAACTCAGAAATGAGCTTCCTTCAGATCCAAGAGCCCGAAGCTACTAACAATTAAATATGGGTGAAACTGAGACCAACTCCACTCATAATATTTTTCTCTTATGTTTATATGTCCTTATTTGTCTGACACCTACGATACCGAGTGATGGATGTGCAGAGTTTGTCACTAACAGGGGTTTTCACATTTTTCTGCTAAAGGTTTCCTACATGAAAAGTCTGATTTCTGAATTAGGCAGAGAACACATCAATGTCTATGATAAAAATCCAAACCAATCACAGTTTAATATACAAATTCAGTGCGTGGCACTGTGTTGAAACCTGATATCTGGAACCACTGATCTGAAGTCTGATCAGGACCTGGTCAAACTGAACATTTAGCTAGAATTTATTTACAGACATCAAGCTCTGACCTAAGGATGAAAGACTGCAGGGCACCTTCACAGGGCTTTGATAAGAGACCAGTTGTGAAGGCAGATGCTGTGTGATTTATGTTGGGACACCAACAGCCAGCGGGTGTTAGCACGCAAATACTGTTAAATAAAAAATGTGCATTATATAACATATCTCACCATCGTTAGTGTTCACTTGCTAAAAATCTACATTTTATCTGAGTTTTGTGTAAATATAACTGTAGAACTGTAAAAGTACGATGCTTATCACTCTGAAACATCTACAAAACACTTTGATGAAAAACTGACTCCTGATCTTTGTTTGGTTCCAACTAGACGACCAGAATATTCATCTATGCCTTCAAACGTGACTGGAGGAGACTTTAATATATGTGAAACGTCCATGATATGCCACAGTGTAAGTGTTGAGGAAAGTGCTGGTGATTAGTCACATGTAATAAACTGTACTTCATGCTAGAGGCAAGAATTAAGGTCAGTACAGTCTTGACCGGTGCTTGTAGTTGCAGGTTTGGCCAGAAGGAAGTGATATTGTATTCATGAATGTGAAATGTGCTGCATATGAATAAGAAGATTTGGTAATACAGTATTACAACATGACTCTTTGTTCACATAAACGAATCACCTGTGCCTACGACACGCAACATCACCGTCATGTCAGTGCATCTTCAGTAGTAAGAAATAATCAGAGCTTCTAATGACGATTGCAAACGCTCTAAACGTCAGGTGATAAGATAACACTGATGACGATAAAGCATAAAAGTATAGAAAGAAAATACATCATGTCAAGCACTTAGGCAGCCTCACACCTGCTGCGGCACAGCCTCGGGTGTGATCCTTTGTGCTTAAAGGAAAACTCTTGAAACTGAAACTGCACTGAAGTGAGTTACAGTATCTCTGTGATCATACTCGCCAGGTCGATATCTTATAACATGAACAACTCTGAGCTGTCTCGGTGACTGGCTCTGGTTTCCAGCTGTGGACGAGATTTGTTCGGGTTCGATCAAAGTCGGTGCAGCAACACAACTGGTGAGATACACATTACTGTTTACAGCTTTAGTTGCTACGGGCAGGAAAACTGAGGAGCTCTGGACAAATTCAGGTTCAAACATGCTTGTGTCAAAACATAGAAAAGAAAAAAAAAAAAGTTTAAAAAGCTGTAGCAAAGATTTCAGCTCGGAGTTTAAATACATTAAATTACCTCAGTATTTCTATAAAATACAGAAAGTAAAATGTCATCATCAGCAGGAGAAAGAACTAAATGACCTTCACCACACTTAAAAACATTCATCTCAGTTACAATGGGGAAAAATCACCATCACCTGCATTATTATCATTATCAGTTACATCCATCACTTCAGCAAACATGCAGCACGATCATCATCAACATCGTCACTGCATTTTCTTCAGGTACAAATATCCTCACTTTCAGAAAATCTATTCATCACATTACAGTAGCTCTTCTCAGAGCTCGCAGGCCTGTAAGCCTCTTTACTGGTAATGATATGGAAAATTACATCTCAACAGACTGCAGCTCGACTCAGTGCTTCCCCCTAGCATCCTCTGCACAGAAGAGACCTGAGGCCAGGAAGAAAGAGGGAGAGGGAAGTATCTATAGTATGTGGAGTCTGAGATAGACAGAATCAGTCACAGAGGAAAAGATAAGACAGAGGAAAGAGAAGGGGAGGCTCTGCGGTGCAGCATCAAAGAACACCAGGCTCCTCTGAGAGCAGAAATAGGAGGAGGCAGCTGCAGTGATTTAAACAGCATTTAGGAGGTTGATACCTGGGTCATTAGCTGTGAGGATGTTCCACCAAGAGACAGAACCAGCGAAATCTTAAGTTTAACAATCCAAAGCAAAGCACTAAGATGAACACATCTATGGAGACAGTGCTGCAGCAACAAAAAAAGGCTCCACCCAGCATCCTTACCTTCCTGCACCGCCTGGAAAGGGTTGTTGGGCTCGATGAGTTTAATAGAGTGCGTGATCTTCTCGCTCTGCAGGATGTCATCGCTCAGACTGAGGTCAGACACGGCGAGCTGGAACACCTCATCGTCCCTCACGGCGTTCTCCTCGAATATCGCACCTGGACAGGTGATAACAGGGAAAAGGAAGGCATTAGTAGGACAGCTGGACGCTCGTATTGAAATCAGCCTAAATAACACCGTGGACTCCAGTCATCCCCAGGGAACTGAAGTAGAGCAGAGACTTGAACTGATAAATCAGTTTGTTTGTTTAAAGGGTTTTAATCTACAACAGAGAAAAATCCTCAAGAAATCCTCTCAGCAGACGTAGCAGTGACCGTATATATTTGAGAAATGTTTAAAGACGTAGAAGAACTGTTGTGCTTCAGTTGTTAAGTGGTTCACAATCAGGGAGTGACAATCAGCAAATGCAGCAAAACCACAAGGGCAACTTCTGGGAAGTATATGTACAGAAAGGATGATTATAGTCTGTGGTAAAGAAAGACAGGGCAGATAAAACTACATCGATGACACGGTGCCATGCCAATCATAAATGTGATTGCGGTGTGATTTACACAGGAAAATCAAACTCCAAACCGTCAGTCGAGGCGCTGCGCCCTTAGTGCCAACCTCTCAAAAGACCAGTAATAATACCCAATATCTCCATGGCAACATCATCATCGCGCTAGACCTCATCTTCGTCCCTCTACCTGTTCAGTTTGATGTTCGCCTAGGTAGTTTCAGAGCGCAGAGATAAAATTGGACCATCTGAAATTATACGGGGAACATTCTCGTTCATAAGCCAGGAGCCACTTCTCAAACACAGACCACTTCCACACTCATTCAGCTACTGAAACGTTTCAATGTGTTGGTTCTAGGACTGTTACTCTTTCTGTCACATTTGTTTTCTAGTGTCAGGTACGCACTGAAATAAACGTAACAAAAAGACCCTGCAGTGTCATTGTCAGGCTCAAATGAGGATCCCTGCAGGTTTCGGCATCAGTAGAGTCAGCCCCCGTTACCCCGGGTCTGGTGCTTGATGTTGCATGATGGAGATAAGAGGTTTGCATCCGCTGTGGAGGGAGTGTTGAGGTGGAGCAGATTGTAGGGGTTTGTGAGTAATCAGAAGGAATTTGATTGTGTAACAGGAACCAGCCTCCAGGTCCTCAGTGGGCCTCTGGCTTCATAACTTGTAGTGTGTCTGCAGGGGTTGGCAAAACCTCCTTGGTACACACAACTTTTTTTTGTGGATGAACCAGTAACAGAAACCTCTCAGACCCTGTTCTCAGCATTCATTTTAACTTTTAACATTTTTACATAAGGAATTCAGCTCGACTAGAACTACAACAAAGAGGGAAAGTGTGTGTGTGTGTGTGTGTGTGTGTGTGTGTGTGTGTGTGTGTGTGTGTGTGTGTGTGCGTGCGTGCGTGCGTGCGTGCGTGCGTGCGTGTGTGTGTGTGTGCGTGCGTGCGTGCGTGCGTGTGTGTGTGTGCGTGTGTGTGTGTGACCTCGGCCACACTGGCTGTAAGCAACACTTCGAACATATTTCTTAGTAGTTTTAACACTCAACGCATGAAAATGTCAAACTACTTTCTGGAAGAACAATTGAACAAAAGCTAAACCACAAACGTCTGCACGTCAGTGAATCTCTGTTAGTCTTTTCCATCCTCCGTCAGAGGAGCTAGCTTAGCTGTAACTTTAGAGCCGCCATGTTGTGCAGGTGATCTTTACCTTATCTCCCCAACAGGTGAGTCTGAACAGGACCCCCCCCCCCGTCCCTCTGTGTGCTTCTTCTGTTTGAATGATTCATCTCCTTTATCTCGGACCCTGTTCACGCTGATCTGAAGCCGACTGAAACGAACAGGTGCTTTATTGATCACGTGATCGGTAACCGCCCTGTCAGAGCCAGTCAGCCAATCAGCAAAGTGGATCTAGTGTGTGTGTGTGTGTGTGTGTGTGTGTGTGAGTTCTGCAGCATGTAGTGCTGCTGATGGGAAGTGAGATGAGCAGGGACCACAGCAGGATGATGTGGCCATATAGGCACCGCTGCAGAGCTCTAGTTTAGCTTTTAAACCAGCAGTTTGTTTGTTTTATGGAAAATGTGGGATCAATACAGCGGTGAATGACTGGGAGGGGGGAAGAAAACACATGCACCAGCCAGCTGTAAAACTACCTCATCTCTTCCTTCACAGGTTTCTGCATTCACAATGCTAATGCTGCTCACGTGATGTTCTCCACATCACCTGCCACTGGACTTTGTGGTTTGGTTTTCTCAGCCTTAACGTCTGCGTGGCCAAAGCCTCTGCAGCTATTTGGCGCAACAGATAGCAAATGGAACAGCCCAAAGAGAAATGGTGCTATTTTTATTAAACAATGCTCGTGAGTCCCGCACTTGAAATGATGCATGTATTTAATTTTCACCAACTGGCAACAGGGGGAATCTGTGCAAAGAAAAAGAAGCAAAAGAGACATTAAATTTACATGAAAATGTCCTTTATTGTTCTTATAAGCAGAGTTTAGTAGAACTGAGAAATTCTAAATGTGTACAGATGAGTAGAGAGGAACTGGCTGATACGTGGAGGAACAGGAAGGAAGACTAATAGACGGTGTGATGAATGGAACTTAGTTTGGACAATTTGTCATGCACAATTACGGAAACCTTGCCATCGAATGAGAATTCAATTTGCCAGGCTGCTTGCGTTCATTTCCGCTCGCCGAGCATCCAGATGAACTCTCCTCAGCACCGAGGTGCTCGATGGCCTTCCTCACAGGACGGCTGGAGCTCAATCAGTCAGTCATCCCCTTTTGAAATTGCAGTCAGTCAGGTGTTTTCAGTTCAGAATGAATCATGTGGCACCTGTCAGAGACATGGTGAGGGTTTATCCTTCTCCTCAGGGAGCCTCAGACTTCAGCAAGGTTAATTAATAACAGCTGCTGAGGATGGAGAACTATGGACTCATTGGTTTGTCTGTAAGCTCAGGACCAAACCACCTTGAATCTACTGGTCCTCAGAGTCTCTCTACTGCTGTCCGCCTTGAGAAAGAGGCCAAAAATTAAAGGATCAGTTCACTCAAAATATAAAAATACATGTTTTCACGCTTCTCATTTGTGCGTTTGCTGATAGTCTTGCCTCCGTTTAACACCTGGTTGCTGCATTTTTATACATTTTTTCTCAAATATTTTGATCTCCATTGTGTTGAAGTGAAAACAGAAATGCCAGAAACAGATTTCAAAATGTGGAAACATAACCACACGACTAAATGAGAAAAAGGTTTTGTCATTTGTCTTGCCAAGACTTGTTGAAGGAGAAGAAAACTCACATTCCTCAGCTGTTGATCCTTCTTTGTACATACACATTTGCAGACACCTACTGTTAAGGTGCATTCTTTTGTTTATTTTGTAATTCAGTGGTTGTCTTCAGTGACAATGGCGGAGCCAGTGGATGGCTGGGGGTGGCCGCAGCCACCTAACGCAACACCAGGTTACAAGCTGCACTGTTCCCCCGTTTCCCAGGGGACACCAACGCACCACCTCTGTCCTCCACTGCTCTGCATTCAGTGTTCTTGCTGCCTGCTGTGTGAAGTCAAAGAGAAAACCTCTGAGTTCTTCAGATGTGAAATAAAACTTACCCGTGGCAGTAAAATTACAGGCAAGCTTCAAAGATTTAACAAATGTATCCAGGATAGTGTAATGTTATCTTATGGCTCATGTTAAAATCATGGTCCCTGCACAATAAAACGGTTGTGACCCACTTCTTTGTTTTTTGATTTGTAGACAGAGTCAAAACTTGGAAAATGCATGAAAATATTTTTACACTCTGGAGACAAAGAATTTTAAAATACCAGATCATTAGAAGGATCTTTAGAGATTCATGAAATGCCTACAGAACTCCGGTGAATGTTCAAGTGAATGTGTAGTTTTTTTTTCAAACAATGCTGATGAATTAACTTTTTGAGAAGCAGATCACTGCCTCCATGACCTGAATGTAATGCTCGCTAATACACAAGGGAAACACAAACTGACTGAGGTGTTTTCTCCTAAATAATCTAATTTGCTTTATTCTTCTCCTAACAATTAACTTTGTCCTTGTGATAATTAAAACAGTTCTACTTGCAAAATGTGATATAGCAGTGTGTGTGACATTTAGCACTCATTTCTTCACATTCCTAATTAAATTATTTCAACATAATTATTAGCCTCCCACGAGCACGTTGTTTACACACCTAATTGTGGAGGAGCCAGAAAGGCCATCAGTGTGTAGAGATATTTTTGAAAACAGACCATGAAAACAAATTTCCCCCTGAGATCAATTTTATTTTTATAAATTCATGTTCTGTTTGTACTGAACCATTTTTTGCTTTTTGGAAAATAACTTCTTCCTGTGTCGTCAATCTTTAACTAAACTCTATGGCAATGAAGACATGAAGTTCTCAAAATACCCTGTGAGTGAATTTGTAACAGCACTTTGTTCAGCTGTCAGAGAACAACAAGGCTGTCTGTTGGCTGCAGATGAACACATACAGAGGCGGATGTGCACAGTTTCTGTACATACAAAGTAATGGCAAGACATTTTAGCATCTGCTGTAAATTGCACTTTATGAAAACTTGTTCTCTCTCTGCATACATATTCTGAAAAACCTAAGGTCAGATTATTGAATTTCCTACTGAGCTGAATAGCTAATAAATGCCAAAGAAACTGGGAAATCCTCCGTAAGTTGGAAAATAAACGTGTGATTTGGAGTATGTGGCCTTTCCGGCGTATTTGCAAACATCCCTACATCACGTACACGGTGGGAACTTCACACCATGTAGCAGCCAAATGTACTTTGTTTGCCACAGATGCAGAAACAATGTACAGTAGCTGGGAAGTTTATCAGGCCTCCTCCTTCTCTGGCAGGTAATCAAGCTGAAGTTGTAGTGCAGGGATTTATGTCTCTAAGCTCCAGCTAGCTGGAAAATCAGAGAAAGCAGTCGGTTTATTTGGGGATTTGATGACCTCTGTGATCTGTGGCCTTAAACGCTGGTTTCCTGCTGGACCTATTTCCAAAGCTAAGATCAGGACACATGAAACGCGACTCAAGTCTATCATGTTAACTCCCCAGGTCTAATCTTCTCACTTACCAGGACACCAGGTGAGTGTAATGTACAGTATATGCATGTAGAAATTGGTGAAAGTGTTGCTAACTTTAACTGGTTTCTAACTGAACCGTGCAGATTGTTGAGCTGTAAAAAAAAGGAGATATAATAAGCTCAAGCTTCAGTCAGTGCTACAGTCCCTTTCTGACTCATCCGTTCTTGTGGTTGCAAGTGTTTTGGGCACATTTCTGCATTTTTAGCACAGTAGAGTTAGATAAATCAATCTTAATCTTAATGATCCAGACCATGTGGGAAGGATTAATGGAGTAAAGGAATTCCAAGAGAAAACACATTAGTATATTTTTATAGCCAAAAATTAATTAGACACTGTTGTTTCAGCCGTCTTCTTTCAGAACCACGGACAGAGACAGAGTCATTCATGTTACTGCTGCCTCCCTTTCAGCACCAAGGACAGCGACAGGTCGGCAGGTTCTCTGCTGTGATTTGATTCGCTGACATAAGAGTGAGGATTTCAAAGAGAATCCAAATGTCATTATACTGAATTTACAGTTTTAACAAGCATAAAAAATATGACAATCCAAGACGCCTGACTGAGTCCTGTGTAAAGGAGACCAATCTACACAAAATGTTGATGAAAAAGAAACAATGCCATTCATAAGTAATAGTCCACAACCTGACACACACACACACAAAGATCTTTCTCTGATGGTATTTCTGAGAGAATTTTTAAGCACAAATCACTGATCACTCTGGTGCCGTTTAATCGACAGAAATGGCCAATTTCAGCACACAGTCAATGCAATTATACTTACTGGCCTTCTTCCTTTCATCACCCTCACACACACAAAAAAATCAATTCCTATTAAAGGCTTAATCAGTGGTAATACAAGAGGTGTCATTTATCTTCCAAGCTTCCCGTGTGGCAAATCACTGGTAGGTTAAACCACGAGGGAAATAAGACAGTGGTAGTAGCAAACCACTGAGGTAGCACTACACGCAAGAGAACACGTTATTCTTTGTCATTTACATTTTATTTTCCACCGAGACTGAAGACGTTTCCTTCCCAAGGAGAGGTGGTGACCTGGAAAGTTAATGTCCGGACAAGAATGCTAATGACTGAAAACTCTGGACAATTAATTTTTAAGTATGTAGGACATCATACAGTAACTCTTTTATTAGTTTGTAATTTTTTTAACTTTTATATAGTAGTATTTGCAGCTAATTATAAGTCTGGATGTTGGTAACTAGTTATTTGATGTAGATTAGTGTCTAATTTCTTTTTCAGCATCCTTTATATGTGCCTTGCAATAAAAGCTACATGGGACTACTGCAAAAAAAAACTGCTGCTTTGCTAATTTGAAACCACTTTATAACAAAGATTTTGGGATTTAGAGGAAAAGACATGCACACACGCTTTGCTCCTGACAGACGATAAATTATTAGAAGTGGCCAGTGGTCACTTTGTTGGGCAGGAGGCAACATGTGGGAAATAAATATATACCGTGCAGATTGGTCATTTTCATTTGAAGAGCAAAGGCTTCATTTATCAGTGATGGTAAAACTGAGAATGAGGGTGAGGCCTGTGAGGAATTAATACTCACAGTGTTTGCTTCATTTACCCACACTGTATTATTCAGACCCTGAGCCAGAAGCGATTTAAAGGGTGAAATGAATAATGTGGAGCTTTAAAATGTTGAGAAAGTACAACAACAACAAGATTTATAACAATGCGGATTTTGGATGACATTTCCCCTGAGTCCAAACAAAGCACCAGGGCAGTGACGAGTACAGCACAGCTATTATCATAATTAAACATCCAAATAAGTAATGTTTCGCCTCTGTGACCTGCTGCGAGAAAAGGGACGAATGTGGGAGAGGAAACCACAAAACGCTGCAGCTGCTTAACTCACTGTTTATGTGTTCCTTCCATATGAGCACAAAATATGGTTCCACACTGTCGGCCGTCATCAGCTGTGTGGAGCAGCAGACAGTTTGAGAGCTGCAGAATCCGCCTGAAGCTGAACTCCGCTCTCCGCCTTTGTCACCGACAAACCCACAAGCTTTCACACAAGATGTGAGATGCTGGGCTCCTCTTCCTTCTGTCAGACAGCCAATAATCATCAGACAGCAACCTCATGCAAATATAATGTGCTTTTGCTGAGATTACCTACACCACCGGCCACAGGCACGTACTGTGCAACCACAGTTAGAAACAAGTCTTATTCTACTACTGGACATAACGTAGTGAATAAAATGTCCAGCACACAGCCGCAGCTGTTAGACTGTTAAACATGAGCATCAAGCAGCGTCTAATGTGGAAAAACCAAGTCCAGAGAAGCTGAAAACAACACAATTAGACTTTGTAACCTGCTAATGTTCCACGTACTGCAGCTTCAGTATCTCACACCAGTAATCAGGACATGCTTGTAATTAAAAATCTCTGTCTGGCAAACATGCAGGCAAGTGTTGGCATAAGTCTGCAACTTGTAGAATTCATTAACACATTTGTGCCAACAGTTACCCAATCGGAGTCTGTGCATGTGGACGTGTGATGGCAGTTCACATCGGTTTCATTTGGAGGAAGACGTGGTAAAAAAACAACAACAGCTGAATACAATCAGCAGGAAAATGAGAATGAACTGCAATAAAATATGAAAACAGCACTGGTTTGGTCAAAATGTATGATTCTGTCTTTTTCTCCTTTTGAAAGAAAATAAATGGAACTGGTGATTTAATTAGAGCCAAAGAATTTTAGTACAAGTTTTAATATTTTCTAGCTGTTTTTGTAGCCTGTAATTAATAATAATAATAATAACTCAGTTCAGCTAAAGACAAACTCTGTTTGTTCCTTCTGTTAGTTTGCAAACACAAACTATTCCAAAATACAAAATATGACATTGTTAAGAAACAAGCTGACAACCAACAATGAATCAATTCAAATCCTCTGAACAGACGCCCAACTGTGAATAAGTGTTTTAGGACTGTACCTCCATATCTTCTATCCAACACCTGAGCTGTGCACAAACAGCTGTGTACATACTGTGATCAGCCAGATCATTAACACCACCTAGTGGGAAAAATATAATGCAACCATGCGTCACGTGTCAGAACACACAGTCCACTGACCCCTGTTCACCACAATGTCAAAGCCACCAGGTGGTATTAATGTTGTGGCTGATCCCTGCATGTACACAGCTCAGGTGTTAGATAGAAGATATGCACTGCACACACACTGTATGCTACTGTAAGACTGATGGCACCACGGCCTTATCTAATACAGTCAACACCTGTTTCTCAGTCAAACACAGAGAAGTAAATCACATCAGACAAAACTGATGTTGTCCTCTGGAAAGCCACCTGACCTTCTCTGTCTCCTGCTCACTCGCGCCCTCACTCCCTCTCACTCAGTTCAAACTTCTACTCCACAAAACCACATGTCCACCTCCTCCCTCTATGTTCCAGGCGGCGTTTAGGAGTCACCTTTGAACAACTGATCACATGTCTTAATCTACTCCCCTATTCTGCACTAGTATAGTGATTAAACTCTCTGGTTATTTTTAATTTACTAATCAAGTCATGTGAGGCGTCTCTGAGTAGCTAAAAATGCACTCGAATAAGACGTGTTAAAAACCAACCAAACATGATGTAAACATGTTGAGTGGTTCACGACGTCATCAGAACAACATGCAGGGAGCATGACAGCACGAGAAGCAGGACTACTGACTGATGTTCTGACAGTAAGTCCCATCAGCCTGATAACAAATCTAAATGACATACATGTTCTGTATCCACATTAATCCTAATCTGTGGAACCAAGCCTTTTCAGAGGCTCCACTCACAGAAGAGAATCTGTCACAATTGTCATTTTTGCTGTGAATAAATTTCAAGATATCCAGGATGAGCACAACCTGTTGTTAGTCTAGCCAGGTTCCTTTCCAAGCCTGTTCCTGTCTGTCTGCCCACACAGTCGCCTCTCATCATGTTTGTCACAGTGAATTTGAAGGAACACTAATGTTCCTAGCAGAGTATTTCAATGCCCTCGCGGGGTCAAAAACTCTACTGCATGCCATGTTTATTCAATCGACTGAATGAGGCTGCTGCATCATGTTGGAAAGATTGCTTTGCTCTGCTGCTCTCCGTCCATGTCTGCATCTGTGTGTGCAGGTGGAGGAGGGAAATGGCCTGGCTAAGCCTTCACTGAGACAGTGCAGGAAGCCTTTTGCGCTGTTCTCTAACTGGGTTAGTTTATCTTATTTAGCGGCAGGGCAAGAAAAGGCCGCAGCTGTTCATTTGCTTTGCCAGCCTCAACAGATTGGATTCCTGCAGTTCGAGCTCGCCTCTCCAAACCCAGGCGACGGATAAGCAGGGCTCCCCTTCTGCTAGCGACTACACAGACCCCGTAAATCATCCCCCGTCAACTGCTTGGCTCGTGGGATGGGGTAATCTCTCCCCCTCAGGATACTTCTGAAAAGAGACTTGTTATCCGCTTGGCCTGAGGGGCGTTTAGAGGACCTTCAGACCTGGAAAAAAAGCCTACAGGGAACAGATGGAGCTATAAGGTGAGTCTGATCAATAGCTTGTGCAGCACGAAACCAATATTTTTAGCGTGATCGCTAAGATCTGACAGTTTCAGCGTCTTCATTATGCACTGGGGTACATCATCAGTGATGTTCCTGACGCCGTTTGGGGCCTTGCAACATCAGACCCCCTCACTACTTCACCAAAGCAGGGTAAATAAGTCCTTAGCTTGAGCCTCAGACATGAGTCTGTCCTCTTTCTCAGCCTTTTTTAGCAGGCTCTGTGAATATCCGTGTGGCTTTCTCCTTTGTCTTGCTGGTGATCCTGAGCTCCATCACAGCCTTACAGAGAGAGCAAGCTGCAAAACCCTGAAACCAGCTTCTATGGGATTTTAAATAGCCCACCAGCCCCGTCTCCTACACTGTTCCACCGGCGTCATTGGTCTTGTTAAGGTTGTTTCCCACATGATCACCTGACTGGTGGTATCTGAGAAGATAACTACAGTCTGTCTGGGCAAAGCGACTTTGATGCTATGTGAGGTGGTAACTTCAGTTGTCTGCCAGGATCTGCTCACAGCTGCCAATCTGAAGCTGTGGTGAGGAGGTTGAGTCTTGACTAAGAGTTCGTCTGTTAGGAAAATCTGCTGCATTTTCAGTATTTAAGTATTTAAATTCTGGGATACACTAATAATCTAAGATGATACTAAACTATTAGTATTAAACTCACGCTAGATTTTCCTTCTTCTCTACTGAGACCAAATCTAAATAGTCCAAACTCTCCAAAATAAAACCAGGCAGTGGAAAATGTAATCAATCACAAATTTCATTCAATTTTCAGGCATACACCACAAAACTTCCTGGTTCATTCCAAAGGTGTTGGATGAAGTTGAGATCTGTGCAGGTCAGTCGAGTTCTTCCACACCAAAGTGGGCACTGACATGTTGAAACAGGAAGCACACAGTTGTCTGAAGTAACACATGAAGATTTCAGCAAAGCAAAGGAATCCTGTCACACAGTAGAGAGGATCTCCACTAAGATCGAACATAAAACATATTTCACTTGTTTTTTTCTTTCTGTTATTGCTGCATGTGTAATGTTTTCATGAAATAACAACCTGATAACATCTCAACACGGACGTAAACAGTTCCATCAGTTTTCAGGAGCGTCTGATGAGATCTGACAAGCTGGTATTGTTCTGATTTTCATAATGATTTTACCTTCCTTTTATGAAAGGAGTTATTGTCTGGAAATCGAGCATCCATCATATCAGAGTGGACCTCACTGACAGCTTGATATCTGATATTTAATTAAAGGCTAAAATGGATTGGAGGCCTGTTTGCTCCTGGCCTTCATTTAGACAATGCTCCTTCTTTCCAGTTCCAACCAAACACCACAGCAGCTGTTTACACTGATTTGTGCACATTCATCCCAAGAACTGTGGAGGCAGGACTAATTAAAGAAACCAGCTGCTGTCGTGATCAGAGGAGAAGAACTGCAGACTCTTGAACACTGAGGGTGCAGGATTTTGAACCTCTGACACACAGGAGCGCAGCAAGTGGGTCAGAGGCTGAAGCAGGTCAACTGAAGGTCCAGCCTGCGCGTTTTCGTCTGTATCAGCTCTTTTGCAGATCAAAACCACGCACCCTGCAACACCCACTGCCTGCCACTGATCCTCTACACGGAACAGAAGAGGGGAAGGGACAAACAAACCGGGATATGTCACAAGCGATAAAGCCACGCGGCTGGACGAGACACATGCTCGGGCAGGGGTTTTGGGGCCGAGGTTGGAACACTGTCACATCCGATCTGGATGTTGCATCGCGCTGTCCAGTCAGTCAGAGTGAGACTGTCAGTTGGTTCAGGGAAACAACAGAGGCTCAGCTTGGATCATAATATTTTTCCTATAGACTTATGCCTCCATTAACTTTCAGTTTTGGGAGTTGGTGAGAAACTTATATTTAAATAAATTTGACATTACGAAATGATCTAGTTATCATGCACATTGCCATTTAATAAGCTAATAAAGCAGGTTCCACTAATGATTTTTATTAAACTGAAAAAATGGCAATTAGTGTAAAGAGCCCATGAGGTGTAATTAACCCTGCAGCTCATTTACAGACATGCCCTTTGTTATTAGAGAGGTGTCAGTGGTTAGATGAGATGAATCAGCGGGTTACAAGGTTATTTGGGGAACAAGAGACGTAGAAAACCTTTGGCATGAGTATCTGTATTGTGTCTGTCCTTTTACTGTTTTTATGAAACACTTTGACTTCATCAGGACTTACCAGGCCCTTAGCATAGCACTCATGTGACAGTGTTATCCAGGAAGTAACTTGACCACCAACAGTTCAATGACAGTTTGGGTTTACTATGCTAATGCTATGCTAATGCTAATAGCAACCAATGTAGCCCAGAACAGATGGAGAGCCGTTTCAACTACTTCTGGCCAAGTACCTTCAGATTTCTGTTGCCTTCAGAGCATCTGAGAAGAAAACAACAGTTTATAGTTCACATGTTCACACTGAGGTTGTGACTTTTGGTCGGAAAGCACCTCAACCAATGGTTCTGGATTGGATCACACTGACATAAGAAACAGCACAAATCTTCCATAAGAGGTCAGTTTGACATGAAACCTGTGGTCTAGCACCTAAACAGAACAATGAATCCATGGTAGCTCTTAAACAGTTACTGCAGGTTTGGGCTTTTCTGGTTCACAATGGTCCAACATAACATTATTAGTATTAAAGTACAGATCTGTAGACAATGTGTTATTTATAGCAGACAGGCCGAGAAAACGCAGCTTAAACAATATCTGAAATCTGAGCTAGATTATTCAGAGACTACAAATACTACACATGCTGCTGGATCTGCAAGGACTTCATCATCCTGCAGCTGACGGTGTGAGGCTTCCTGCTGCTGCCGCACAGGAGTGAGTTCGCACATCTCCAAGCTACAAGCTGTGATTTGTGCTGCGAGAACCTGCCGGGATCCACTGCCTAATTGGAACGCTGACATGCAACAAGAGCCAGATGTTGCAGGTTAGATTCACGCTCATGTTCGTCTTCTCTTCGGGTTGAGAAAATTCTACGACCTCTAATGAAAATCTCAGTCTTAAACTGAAACACGGACATTAACAGTGGAGTTAGCATCTGTAATATGAACAGTAGATCTACACATATTTGCTCATACATTGCCTCAGTAAGTCAGTTTAACAGTCTGGTTTCAACACTTGGCTTCACCCCCCTTGTTGTCGTATTTACTGTTCTGTGTTCGTGATAATCCTGTATCAATGTTCTCTGTTGTTTCCATGTGTGGACTGAATGCAGACTTTCTCCTGAGGGACAGTAAAGCATCCATCCATCTGTTCACCCACTCATGAATCTGTCCATACTGTAAGATTCACTCTGAGGCTCCAACATTAGCAAAATGGTGTTTCCTCAGTGGGCAGCAGGTGCTGCTGCCTCTGATTGTCATCTGTGTGAGTACAAATGAAGCTAAGTGTGTAATTAGACAGCTACTATGAAGAGGAGAGTGAGGAGCTCTGGCTCCATCTCATGTAAAGCTTCTTGTTAAACTGATCTGCTGCATCAAACATAACCTGACATTTAGAAGCTGTCTGTCACAGCAGTCATTTGAAGTCTTTTTAGCTGAATGGCCCTCTCCGCCCCTCCTCCCTCTTTTCTCCCCCCACCCACCCTATCCGCTTCCTTCTCCTCTCTCGTCCTTTCTCCTGGCCGAACCACACAGGCCGTCGCAGTGCTGCCACTGGCCGGGTCTGAGGGTCTGAGCTGCGGCACAGATCTGAGGCGTGAGAACCTTGGATGGTTTCAGTTTTCCCTTCCTGCTTTTGGAAACGGGGTGCCTCTCCTGCCGACTGAGGAGGCCGCCTGCCGCATCCAACCATCTCCGGGCGAAGCGGAGCCTCTGAGTGAAATGAGTGAAACTGTAAGAGTGTGATCTCACTGAGTCTGCTCTAACCCCCACATCCCTCCGAGCCTCCCACACCTCCCGCTTTTATTAAAAAAGTGACTTGACGGGAATCACGGGAAATCAAACTGTCCTCAAATGATGGGAACAGGAGCAGTGAGCAGAAAGTGGCGCTGGCCTCCTCGACTCGTTTCAGAGTCCAAACAGTCGGCGTTTGTCCCTTTTGTCATCACTTCCCCTGGCACAGCTGATTAACATTTCACTCACGTCCAATTCAAAGTTCAGGCTTACAGATGAGGGGAGGCGAAGGAGAGAGGGGTAGAGGAGGATGTGTGTGTGTGTGTGGGGGGGGTGGATACAGCAAAACCTCACGTCGGACCAGTTTCTCCTGCCAGTCTCAGGTTTTCTGCATGTGAATGTAAATTAACAT
This sequence comes from Ctenopoma multispine, assembly GCA_034779795.1. Taxonomy (NCBI): domain Eukaryota; kingdom Metazoa; phylum Chordata; class Actinopteri; order Anabantiformes; family Anabantidae; genus Ctenopoma; species Ctenopoma multispine. The sequence goes on along the minus strand of JAUYWH010000011.1, from coordinate 16,976,554 downwards.
GAGCTCTCCCTGTCTGGGAAGCAGGGATGGATGGATGGATGGTTGGTTGGATGAATGGATGGGGGGTGGGGGGTGGCGCGGTGCAACACTTTGCGGGCACTTCTACATGGCTGCGTGCGTCTGAGGCTGGACGCAACAGCCTCCTTCCTTCCAACACATTATCCAGACACGGTTAGAAATGAGAATCAGCTCCTTCTCTACAGAGAGGAAGCGATGTTTGAGAATCAGTGCACGCACACAAATCCTCAACTTGGACACCACTAATTTGTGCATATTTGACAAACCCATCAGTAACCTGCTTCCTCTTGGAGCCGTTTCTGCATCCAGCCGCCAGCCTGCCTCTACCTACCGCCAAAGCCCCGCACAGCAAAACCAAAAAAAGAATCATCGTTGGTGTCTTACCGATGTGAATGATGGAGTCGGCGCTCACTGTGTTGCATTGCAATATCCACAGGGAATGAAATAACAATATCAGCATTTCCATCTCCAGTTTGAGCCAAAAAGGCGCATCCACGGATCCACCTCGCTGATTTTGTGCTTTTTTTCCACTGATGAGCAAATCCAAAAAAGCGTCGGTGCGTAAAAGCGGCAGCAGCAACGGGGAACAGTGCTGAGTGAAATCACCACCAACAGTAATAAAAACCCAAATCCCAAAGACCAAACTGTTCGCCGGAGTCGAGAGGGAGAAACGGGGCAGCAAAGGAAAGAAATAGAAGCTTCCAGGACTCCGGAGAGAATCAAACCCGGTTAAGCGAAGAGGGAAGAGGGGAAGGAAGAGAAAACACCGGGGGTTTGTTTCAGAGGTTGAGATCCGCCGGACGAGCAGCTCTGACTCTCCATCAGCATCACCATCCGAGTCTGAGACATAGAACACTGCAAACTGCGGAGGAGGAGGAGGAGGGACGCTCTCTCTCTCTCTCTCTCTCTCTCTCCCTTTCTCTCCCTCGTTCTCTCTCCCTTCTTGTGTCTCTTCTCCCCCGACCCACGTGATTGCAGAGCCTCTATCTACGGCGCTGGAAGCCCGACCGGAGAAAAGAGAGTCGAGGGATGGAGAAGAGGAAAGCTGGAAGGATGATGGGATGGATGAGAGCCGGTGCGCACCGCGGAGGACACGGGGAGAATGAGACGGACCGACACCCGCTCGGCCGGTAGGTTTGCGGGGTGACTCGGAGAGGTGGGAAGGTCGCCGGTGCCGACTTTACGTGTCACGCGCTCTCCGCACCGACTGAAGTGAATTTCTTCAGAAACATGAGGAACCGTCACCGCTGCGTCGCCGCGTCGCAGTGAAACTGTTGCATGTGTCGGACTTCGCAGGTTGATGGCTTGTGCGTAAATTCAACACAGCATTAATTCGCCCCGTTTCTCCTCCTTTCTCGCGGCAAAGGGAGTCGCAGCAGTTCGACAGCAGATAGGCAGAGCCGCTTCATTTTACCCAGAGCCGTGTACAGACATGTAGATATGCAGGAATCGACGTGTGACGGCGTGAGGCGGAATTTCACCCGTTGTTCAGGAAGGTTGTGGATGATGCGCAGCGCGCGGACAGGAGGTGTCCGAGCAGGTTTCACATTAACGGTGATGTGTCTCCGCTCGGAACCGGTAAACCTCCCACATGTTCACTGCTAGTGCTGCGCTCAGGCGTTCGGAACACAGGCGCGCTGCGGCTTGTGCGTAAAATGTTCCCAGCGCTGCTCGGAGGATTTTTCAAACAACGGAGACTGAGTGTAGCGTAAAAAATCAAAAGAGGTGAAGCGGGGCGACGAGTCGTGATAGTGGGAGGAATGTGGGGAATAGCTGCATGTGAATGAGAGAGATAGACTCCTCAGTTTGGGGGGAAAAAGAGATTCGAGACTTGGGTAAGCTGGCGTCCCGGTACAGGAGAAGAGGAGAAGAGGGAGCTGCGTTCACGACAGGACGCAGCCAGGGGAGTTTTCACCAAGTCAGCAGCAGCCTTCACGGCTGAACGCTCCCGCTGCAGCCCCCGCACTCTGATGAGGTTTCACCCAGAGTCGGACGTTTGTCTTTCGTAGCACGAGGCTTGTGACTGACGAGGTTACACAGATCCTGGCTGTACGCGCATGTGACGTCACTGACCTTTCCCGTGATGTCATTTCAGGTGACGAGCCCGCGGCCTGTGGGAGCCACTCAGCGGGAAGAGGACGGCAGCTGAAGATTACTACACCTGACCTTACAATTAAAGGATATTTCTTGCGGATGAATGTGACTCAGAAATATCTTTTAATTGTTTGGCCAAGTCTAGTTCGGCTAAAGTGTGGAGGTGACCCACGTGCTGCTGCTGATGGGCCGTGGACAGTTTCAGCACCACGCCGGGGCGGACAGCTCCTCTGGATTCAGCGTTCACAGTGTTTTCTATGGAGGCCTAGAAGTGTCAAATGTAAAGTACAGGTATCTGATGAGTCAGGGGATTTGTAAATGCAGTGAGCTATTGATTGAATTAAATCCTGGATATCACATAATTCAGTAGTAACACACAGTACTAACAAGAGTCTCTCTGTGCAATTTAATAAATAAAAGACATTTTAAAATTTGATGCAATATTTTCACCTCATTCTCTCTTCTACTCCACTGTCATCAAATCAAATGAAGCAACGTTGGCTGAGTTGTAATTTTGCTTGTAGGAGGCTGAAGAACCGTTATAATTTAATAAAAACAGAGAGAGACAGAGGAATATTTCATGTCTGTAAGTAGAAAATTGGCCTGAACATGTTTGTGCAAACAAAGAAAGCGACTCATGTTTGTAGAGGCTCTCAGCGTACTGATGCTCAGTAGGAAGGAAGGTACATGCTGACAAATAAGAAGCGTCAACAGAGCTGAAACAGAAACTGAGAACAAACAGTATGACTAAAACAAAGACAAACTCTGACTTTATGATGTTTGATCACAGAGAAAAACAGTGAGAACGTTAGAACCTGTAGGACCAACAAAGATTTTTACAAGCCAATATACTGAAAAGTCTGATGATGTAACTTATGCTTTGTTTAGTATTAGTGAGTTTTCCTCATCAGATAGTTTCTTCATAACATCTGGGGTCTGACAGAGTCTTACTCTGAGGTCACACTTCTAAACGTAATTCTTTGTTTAGCTTATGAGATTCCTGAACCATCAACCAACCAGAGACGAGGCAGCGTGACGCTGGCTGATGCTGGGTGGAGGTGAACACCTGCACATGCTGATCTACGTCAGCATTGTTTACTGTTCAAGCTCCTCTTAAAACATAATCGACCTCACAATCAATGTTCAACACTTAACATCAACCTTATCACACATCACCTGTCACCATCAACATACATTCACATACTTAAACTGCTTAATCTAATCAGTGCTCGTTATCGCCATCCTCTATCAATATGGATCAATAATCACACGAAATTAGACAAACAACGCTGTCATTAGTTTAATGTTAAATAATTATTATAATCATCATCATTATTCATACTCATTCATTCCATTAATAAAGTATTTTAATAATTGTACTAAGTTCCAAACTTGCAGTAATGTTACAAAGACTTGTTTCTATTTTATAGATGTCCAAAGAAATCACTTGCTGATTTAGATATTTTAGATCTGAAACGGTTGAAAGAATTCTCCTACTTCTGACAATTAATGACAAATAATTAATTTAAAAAATGTTTAATTAATTAATCACCACACAGCTCTGAAAAAAACCTTCTGGAGATATGTGCTTTTTTCCCCGTATTATTTTAGATATTAGATCTATATTAGAGTGTGTAATGGTATTATTTCTACATTTTATGTTAGATAATGACTGGAATCTTAATCACACACACACACACACACAGACACACACACAGACACACACACACACAGACACACACACACACACACACACACAGACACACACACACACACACACACA
>JAUYWH010000011.1:16958100-16970240 GCA_034779795.1 Ctenopoma multispine | reverse complement strand
GTGTTGGTTGTGTGTTGGTTGTGTGGTGATGTGTTGGTTGTGTGGTGATGTGTTCAGGAGTCAGTGTGGAGTTTCTTTGTTCCCCACACTCTGACGACCAGATGGAGAACATCACTTCCTGTCTGCGAGCCCTGCAGGCCCTGCTGGACGTCTCCTGGCCCCGAGCTAGGATCGGGAACGACCAGGTGAGACACCTCTGGACCTGAATCCAAGACTAGAACGAAGGCTGGACAGGAAGTAGCTTAATAATAAAAATGATAATTGTAGTTAGTCACACACAATGTTTGTGTGTCCTCAGGCTCTGAGTGTGGAGCTGCTCAGCGTCCTCCACAGACTGATGGTGACCAGAGAGTCGGCGTCTGTTCATCTCACTGTTTTAGATTTACTGCAACAGATTGTGACGGCAGCTCAGGAGCACGTGAGGGAGAAACGGCACAGTGCAGAGGGTACACACAGACAGACACACACAGACACACACACACACACACACACACACAGACAGACACACACACACACACACACACAGACAGACACACACACACACACAGACACACACAGACACACACAGACACACACAGACAGACACACACACACACACAGACAGACAGACACACACAGACACACACACACACACACACAGACAGACAGACACAGACAGACAGACACACACAGACACACACACAGACAGACAGACACACACACACACACACACACAGACAGACACACAGACAGACACACACAGACACAGACAGACACACAGACACACACACACACACACACAGACACACAGACAGACACACACAGACACAGACAGACACACACAGACACACACACACACACACACACAGACAGACAGACACACACACACACACAGACACACACACACACACACACACACACACACACACACACACACACACACACACACATAGACACACACAGACACACACACAGACAGACACAGACACACACAGACACACACAGACACACACAGACAGACACACACACACACACGCACACACACACACAGACAGACACACACAGACACACACAGACAGACACACACACACACACAGACACACACACACACACAGACACAGACAGACACACACACACACACACACACACACACACACACACACACACAGACACACACACTCTCGGCAGAGTCACTTGTGCCCATTGGTGGAACATCACTCCTCCTACTGGCGACAGACTGTTACTGCAGGGCTTTGTTTTTTAAGAGATGAAGTGATTGGAAAACATTTCCACCATAGTGAACAGTGAAATAATAAAAATCATTTCATCATTAATAACATTTAAGTATCAATCAATCGCAAGTCTTATGTTTTCATCCACATTATTGAGTCTTTGTCTCCGAATGGCTGATTCTAAAGAAAAACATGAGGAAACTAGGACCAGAAGAAGAAGATGTAGAGTCTGTTCTGTCCCTTTCTGGAGACAGGATCCATGTTAAATTGTCAGTGCTGACTCCAACAGGGGAGAGTCCAGGATCAGACCTTTAGTTGCTCTGCTCCTATTGACATGAGAGTTTCTGCCCTCGGTTAAATCATTAGGTTCACTAGAAAACAATGAATGCATTAGTATTAATCGGTACATTATAAATTATAGGGTAATCCACTAAAAATATTCAAGTATTCTTACTGTGGCTCAGTTCAGTAGATAACTAGTGTTAGCACAGAAGCAGCCTAATTAGTTGTTGGTGGTCTGTTGTTGTGTGTAATAATAACAGTAATAAAAATACCAGATTTCAGTCTAATGCATCTATTGTACTGTAATTAAGAGCTGCTTGATTATTGTATAAAAAATATGTCAACATGGGACTTGTGGTTTGCTAATTATTCTTGTGATCATGTTAATGTGGATTTGAGGTTTCTGGCTAATGTTGAAATAAAATAGATTTTTGTTTCATTTGTTAAAGATGAAGAATAATTGTAACAGGCCACTTCATCCCCACACAGTATTAATGTGCATCAGTTAGCTCTTTACCTGGCAAATGTGCAGGTGGACCGTCTCAGAAAGCCGAGCCCTGAAATTCAGTTCTTGGTCACGTTTAAGATCATGTGGTTCACTCCAGTGGGCCTCTGGACTCTGCTTCCTCTTCACCTCTGACTCCCCTGACTGTCTGAGAACTTCTGCAGGTGTTGTACTAAAAGTCAGAGGTGTACAGAATTAAGAGGAGGGATGAGAGGACGACAATCAACACCCACTGTCGTTCTCCTGTGCTGCTGAGCACCAGCTCAACACATTCCTGGAGGAGCAAAAACTCCCGTGGTCATGGAGGGAGGTCTACCTGCAGCTCCTCTCTCTCAGCAGGCTGAATGGTGTTAAAGGAACTGGAGAAGTCAAAGAACACGATTCTCACACTGCTGCCTGCTTTTATCCAGGCAGACAATGTCTTCATCAGATCTGAGCTGAGGACAACAGGCAGACAGCGGTGTGAGGGTTTGTGAGAGAAAATAGCCTGTAGTCTGTGGCACAAGGACGCACAAGTTTAACTTAAGCTTCCTGGTTATTATTTACATGCTATTAACTAGGATTCATATTAATATGAATACACATAAACCCTCATCACTTATTTAGTCTTTCTGGATCTATGATGTAAAACTCTGAGCACACTGAGTGACTTTGCTCCTGAACTGTACGTACCTGTAGTAAACGTTGAGCTCCATTTAAAGCCAAGTCTCACTTTTATTGTGTGTCTTCGTTTTTCTTTAATAGGATGAAGTGACTGAACAGGGCAAAGCAACTTTCTCTGATGGAAACGCCATCTCCCAGCTCCTCACTTAAAACTCAGCAGCCGAATCAATCCGGGGCCAACAGACGCACGATGACACAGCTGATCACACACAATAATCATCATCTCTCAGTCATTTGATATCACGTCAGACGTCTGCACAGGAATCAGCCGCTCATCCTGAAAAGAGTCCTCTCCCCCTCCAAAAATAAACCTCCTCTCCTTTTCTCTTCTTCCATCTGTTTTGTCGGCACTAACTCCAGTGTGGATGACAGTCTAATTGCATCCTCATCTCTCTGCGGTTTAATGGGCTGTCAGGTAGCATCATTACACACTTTTATTGCTTCCCTGCACAACCCACATATTGACAATAACTGACAATGTGTGTGTGTGTTTTTGGGACGGAGGGAAGCGTGGGATCGTGCAGCTAAAAAGTTGAAAAGTGCTGTAACATCAGGGACTGTGAGATGTGTATTATTTTTATAGATGAAGAGACTGGAGAGGGGGACAATACAGTTTAACCCTCCTCCACAGTCCAGCAGCAGGAAGTACAGGTCTGTGAGGCACAGGGAGCAGCTCAGACGAGTCAGACGTCTGAAGCCGACTGCAGGAAACCACGTCACAGAGCACGAGTAGAGCTGCAAAGCAACTATAAATATTCTCATCACTGATACTGAGAAGCTTTTTCATGTATTTGTTCAAGTCGAATTAATCGAATATTAGTCGAATAAATCATCCTGCTTTCATGTTAGGAGACGTTCAATGACGTACTGTAGTCATCTATTTTAGGAAGAATCACAGGGCACCTTGTCTTTGTGCTCTTACATCTTCAGTTCGCTCTGAAGGAGACGTTCTTCTTTTGGAGGGGGGAGATCTGTGAAGAAGAAAAGTTGGTCATGTGTTTGAAGCAAACATCACTCAGTTTAAAATAAGTTTCAATAAAATGGACTTACACAGTGTTAATGCGTGAAACTGACACTTTCAGGCTGCGTTCCAGAAGTAAGGAAACCTCAACAAAAACTGTACACAGGCCTTTTCAACAACATGTTGTCTGACTTTGTGTTACAATCAGTAGTGTGTTCTCCAGTTATAAACGGATCTGCATAGGTGTTGATACAGTTCTGCCTACACTTTTGGTACAAATATCCTCTTGGACTCACGTATAAAATGATAGGTCAAAGGTCAACGTCACTGTGACCTCATGTACAGTATGTTCCATTCTCATCAATGCTGTATCTCAAAAACGTATTACCACCAAACTCCCCAGAGATATCTGGTGAACAGGCGGCCGAGTGTGGGAACCACTGGTAACGGTACTGCAGAATTCTTTGTCTCATTTCTGTTGTTTTTTAACATTTCTGAGTCATTAGCTTGGAAGCACAGAAATAAACAACTTTTCATTCCTCCTTTCATTCCTTAAAAGTACCGGAGAATAAAGAGGAAAAGAGTATAAATAAATAAAACCTATAAATATGTATAAATATGTTATATGTGTGTTAAAATGCTCTCTTTAGTACTTTCTCTGTCATGTCTCACAATTTCAAAATATCAACACTGAAATTGTTGGATTTTAACAAGAAAATCAAGCTGTGAAGTTTGTGAATGCAGGAACATGCAGGTGAGGTCAGTGCCTCATCTTTATGTATGAGAGAAAAAAGATTTTGTTTTTCGTCCTTCGACTGAAGGCAACAGGTGCGACTCAGCTGTCGATACGCCGAAACACTTTCTGAGGTGTTTTTGTTGAAGTTTTCGGGCAGCTGAGATCTGTGGGGACGGAACAAGGAACACAAACCCTGGTCTCAGGGTTTATAATAACAGACACATTACTATCTTCACATTACAGGCCTTAATCAGTTACAATATTTAAGACAGGTTTCTTGTATTGATGCTCAAAAGCCACGTTTGAACTAGACATGTCTTCAGCTCTGCTATGAACACAGCACGATGAATGAAAAGGGAGTTTGTGTTTCACCACAAAAAAGTTTATTTGACGCACATTTAAATTTTTTTAAAACATTGTTTGAGTTAAATATTTTAACATTTACACTGGAAATAATCAAACTGCACATGGAGGTCAGCTCAAATATCAGAACACCACCGGCAGTTGTGTGGAGATTTTAACTTATAAAGGTTTTAACAGAAGACAGTTAAATGCTACCAGTGGAGTTTTTTTACCTAAGGGTTTTGAGCGAGGCTCACCCTTCTCACCAATCAGAGAAGGCCAAAATCAGGGGTAAGAGGACGGAGCTGTCAATCAATGAGTCAATGCAGTTCAGTTCTACTGCTCTTCTGGCACTGAGGTTTCAGACGGCTCGGCTCCTGATTCCAGTACAACATAAAGGATAGCATAGTTGGATATGGGATAAACAGCCTCAGCACATTTGGTGCAGAAGGAGTAGAGGTGACATCAAAGAAGGTCAGAGTCCCAGCAGGTCGGTCGAGGTACAACCCAACTCTGCTGCATCCAGCAGAGAGAACAGTGCCACATAACTGTGTTTGCTGGAGGCTAGATTCCAGCTCCAAAATATCTTTGTTCCAACTGACTGAAATCATCCACCTCTCTACAAATATCACAAATGTTTTTCCCACATTATGACATTTTATGGTCTCTATCTTTTAGTCTAATTTTGGACAGTATTAGGATCATATTGCTACGTAGAATCATATTCTATGATTTTATGCCTCTAAGCTCTAACATCTGCCATGTCAGGGTTGACTGACAGTTCACTTTCTGATCTCTGCAGCTCAGGAGCTGAAAAAATGCTATTTTTCTTTTTAGTTTTGAGGATTTTAATGGTGTCCTGGAAGCCTGGTGTAAGAGTTAATCACGACCTGGAAACGTTAAATATTAATCTTGCCTGACACATATAACAAAGAGCAGAATTTAACATCAAAGCTGTAGCTGGGCTGCCTTCACTTGACATGCAGTCTGGATCATATTCAGGGTTCTGTTGCCTCATTATGAGTTACTCACTTGTTTCTTGTGGTCTTCCCACAGACAGCTGAGACGGTGTTTATTTCCCTTCACATCCCTGTAGATTCAGTTTAGTTTCTGCTGTAAGGCTGCAGAGCCTGTCAGCATTGTGGTCATTTAGATATTAAAGCATCAACTCCTTACCTTTTAAGCTTGCTGTTGTTATCGCTGGCATGACAACAGAAGATGACAAATGGACTCCATTATGGAGGGATCATTATTGAGAAAAAGAGCTCTGAAGACTAAACTGAATAAACTGGAGACAAGTCTGGGAGAAGTCCTCCACCGTTTTGGTTATCAACCTGGTTAGCCAGGCCAAAAGTTTGCCTGCTGCCACCTGAATCCTAGTAAAGACGACCTGAACAACAGAGCCTGCACAGCCACAAATCAACACCTGATTGCTGTTTTCTCTACACAGCAGCAACTGTTACTGAACGATCCTGCGGGAGATAAAACAGCTATTATTGTGATTTGTCTTGTACATTATCTCCACTGTTTTACTTATCACAGATTAAATTTACCATATAATGCATTTTACAACTTTTTTCGTTTTAATGTATAACAAACTAGAACATGAATTAATCATCTAACAGAGAGGACTTGGATTCAATGGAATCAAATGCTGCAAATTCACAGCTGTGCTGAATGTGCACAGACCTGTTTTCTTGGAGTGTTTTTTTTATCCCACTGATTACTGCCAGACTTGTTGCAACAGAAGCTGCAGAAGTGTAGAAGCTGTCTGCCAAATTGAAGCAGCTTCAGCAGATCTTTGAAAGAAACACATCATGCTGCAATCTAAAAAAAAATTCAAGAATATAGGAGAAACGAAGTAAATGACATGTATCAGTCTCATTGAGCTTAAGCACACTTGTGCACTGTGACATGAGCTTAAAAAGGATGTTCACGCTCGGAAACCCTCTGATGTGGCTGACTTAAAACAATTCTGCAAAGAAAATTGCTAAATTCCTCCAGAGTGATATGAAAAATTCATTGGCAGTTATTGCTAATGCAAAAACCAAGGGTGGCATAACCAGGTTTAGAGGGTAAGTACTTTGTTACATAGAGCCAGGCAGGTTTAGACAGCCTTTTACCCTTAATAAATGAAATTCTCATTCAAAAACTGTAGGCAAATACTTCTATCTGGGACTTATTAAGTCAAAGAGTTAAATTTGTTCAATACTTTGATTTATGTCCCACATGGATTTTAATCATATTTAGTTTGGGATTTCTCTGGTTCTAGTTAAAGTGTCTTGGCCATTGTTTCATTGTTTTCACTGGTCAAAGTCAACTTTATTGTTAATTCTTCTATAAGTGCAAGACATACAATCGAAATTCTGTTTTTCTCTGATCACGGTGTTGACAATAAGATAAACTAGAAAGTTCCTGGGGAAACTGGGGTGCCTGCCATTTTGCGCCCCTGAACCTTTAAGCCGTCTCGCCAGTAAGAAAGCGGGATTTACAGATTTTGATGTAGTTGTTTTGATGTGTTATGTGTGTGATAGGAATCCATATTCTGTCCTGCGTGCTAATACTGTGTGGTTTTTGGCGATATATGTTGCCATGGTAACTCCAAATGCTAATTAAGCACAACAGGGTATGTGTCATGATAGAGACGGTCGTGTTGAAGTATAGTATGTGTGGTAGGAAACCCCAGTCTGTCCCGTGAGCTCATACTGCTTGGTTTTTGGCGAATTACATTGCCATGGTAACTCAAAGTGCCAAGTAATCATAACAGGGGCCATCACCTGACTGAGCTGGTCGCTTTGATGTTTAAAATGTCTGATAGGAATCCACAGTCTGTCCTGTGGGGCATCTCATGTGTGGTTTTTGCCAAATTAAGTTGCCATGGTAACTCAAAATCAGTGGCGGCTGATGAAATTATTTTTTTTTGGGGGGGGCACACTTTTGCAAGTCACTTTTCAGATGCACTCTAACCACATATCACCACTAGTATAAGCTAAAGCACCATTATCATGCATCACACTGCTTTAAAATATTGAATTAACGTGAAAAGTTATAAGATTTAAGTTTAACCCTACGCTAGGACAAACAGGAAAAGATACAAGCTGCACACAGGGATTAACTCCTCTTTATTGAATATTCCCCTATTAACATGTCAAAACACTGGTACAGCTCTATAAAATTAAGATTTTGCTACTCTCCTCAGAACCCCACAGTAATTTAAGTGAAAGAAATATCACACAGTTTTGTAGTATGAATATTCTAAATGCATTACACATATTTACCACACATTAACATTACTTGGCCATGAAAACCTTTCTACATGTTGATCTTTGTAATCAAAGCTTAAAACCCAACACATTTCAGGATGATTTCATATATCAGCAATTCCAGAAAATTACAGTGATGTCAACATAGCAAATGCTTCAACATTGTACCACTAATGCTGTTACTACGAGTAATATTGAAATTTTACAAACATTCTGAAACTCTACATAGAAAGCTATTTCTAAACTAACCCTGAAGCACTTAATGTTACATAAAGTCTTATGCTTAAAAATGAAGATGCACTCCCACTTTTGTTTTTATCTTAACTTTAAAAAACAAATGAAAAGTCAAACATTTAAAAGGGAATAATTATTTCCACCAGTGTATAAAGCTAAATGCCATTTTATTTTCATAAAAGGAGCCATCCTGAACAACCCATCTCAATTCAAAGACTAATTCCACCAAAAAGCAAGACGGAAGGTGTCAGGCATTTTTTGTGCCCACTGCCAAAGACTGTACAACAAGATCTATGCACCATCTCCAGAATAGCAAACACATTTATATGTGCATCACTTGTTGTGCCAAACCAAAAGCACATAACCATGGAACAACTATTTAAAACAGAGAATGTAATATGTGCTGTCATTGTGCCACTTTGTGTATCTAAAAATAATGCTAACACAAGCTGAGTGCAAAATGGTTCTTATTGCTTTTACTAAACTGGACACAATGCTGCATAGTTGGTAAAGTGATAAACCCAAAAGCCTGGGTAAACAGCCTCAATAAAGTTGGTGTGGAAGGTGTAGAGGTGACACAGTGTGTTAGACGTAACACTGTAGAAGGTCAGAGTGCCAGCAGCCCAGTCCAGGTACACCCCAATTCTGTTATATCCACCAGGGGGAACTGGGCCGCTCCACACTTGACCATTATGCCATGCATTGAGATACCCTTGTTTCTCCCCAAAATACCAGGATATTTCATTGGATCCAAGCCCACTCTCCTTCTCTTCCTTTTTCCTTTCAATTCTTTGGTATGTAACTGCCACACCAACATCATTCTTATAACATTTACTCCACTCTACCTCCCAGTAATGACGCACAGTCAGCCCCTCTTTGCACAGAACCTGGGGACGTGGATCAAACCTCTCTGGATAATCAGGATATTTTTGCAATTCTCCACATGTTGCTTTCTTGTTTCCATCGGAGAGACTGAGCCAGTTGCTTGCAGTTCTTGGGTCCAGGTTGAGATCACAGGCATCTGATGGAGAAACCAAAATACTGTTACTAGGCATTTAAAACAATACACACACAACATGTATAGCATCCATTATTTAATAGATAAATAGTTTAACTGTAAGTGGAAGACAAGTACTTACACCAGATCAAGTCTCTTCGATCTGTTACGGTCTTCACATCAGGGATCTCAGGCTTTGAGAAATCCTCAGTGATCAGAACGCCATCCTTGTAATGGTAGATGGTGGCACCTTTGTATTTCTTATTTGGTACAACTGCTATGAGGAAAGTGATTCTGCTGTTGTTCTTCAGAGTGTTAGCAAAATCATGGAAATCTTTGGCTTTTTTTCTCATTTTGCTTAAAATGTCTTCTGAGCTGTACCAATGGTCCTCTGTTGGTAAAGTGACATTTTCACCCCTGTGTGATCCATGTAAGTAGTTGGTCATTTGGTCAAGGAAGCGGTCATCACGTTCCACAGAGGTGAAAACAAAGCACAGAGCATGATCTACATCTGGAGCATTAATCTTTCTGTCCAACTCAGACTGATTTGGGACCATTTTTGCCTTTGTTCTTGTAATTATCTCTACACAGGACCTGATGGCAGTGATTTCTCTTTCTTTGTCTTTCATCCAGTTGTTTAAGTTGTCATTATTGAATGGTGACTTCTCCCTGTCCACAAAGATCTTTTCCACTGAAACATCATCTTCTTTACCTTCACGAATCAAAGGAAATTTCTTCTCCATGGTCAGTTGGAGCTGAGATTTGTAATCTTTACATAGTTTTTGGAAATTTGTCAACTTTTTGTAAATCTCAGGCACATTCGCCACCACTTTTTCTTCCAATGAATCGTTGCATCTCATTTCTGCCTGCCCTATATCTTCTATAGCATTCTCCGCTTTCCTCACTAGTCCAATGCAGATCTCACCCTTTAGCTCAACAGCTGTCAAATCAAATTTCTTGAGCGGCGTCAGACAGACCTTCAGTGGAACAGCAGTCTCTTGCTTTTGTCCCAGGAGTTTTGGAAGATGTGTGTAGGTCTTTACTGCATCTTCAAATGTTGCAGGATTGCTTTCAAGAATGAAGTCTCCATAGAATTTGCAGGAGAATTTGTTAGTCAGGGCCTTTTCCTCATCAGTCAGCTTAATGCTAACTCTTCCTTCGATGTCTAATGCAGGAATCTTCTTTATCACAGCTTGCATGCTGCCCCGTATGTCCTGAACACTGCTAGAATCTAATTTCTCACTGTCAAACACAAAGAAAGCATGTGCCCCATAAAGGATGCCAGTGACTACATGTGTTGCAGATTCCTTATCCATGACATCAGTATTTAGGTTGTTCTTGGCTTCTTGATGAGTCATTGACAACTGTTCAAAGGCGGTGGTAGCTTTGTACTGAAGCGTCACCCTGCTCTGATTTTTGAATTGTTTCTGATCATTCAAATACTTGGCCGAGCCTTCAACTTCGATTAATCCACCCAGGAAACTGGCCTTTAGAGATGCATCAACGTCAAGCAGAGAGGACTTGGATTCAAAAGAATCAGATGCAGTAATTTCAAATGCACTGCTGTGCTGTGCCTGCACAGACTTGTTTTTTTGGAGCGTTGTTTTATCCCACAGTGTGAAGCCTGTAGAAAAATATAATTAATATGAACCTTATATCAGGAAAAGTAGTTGTGATATTTCCTTTACTGTGATTTTACTTAAATGCTAACAAAAGCATGCTAAGAGGCTAACAAAATATAACTAACAAAGACAATTAAGAAGCACAAGACATAATGATGTGTAAAATGAAGAACCCTTGTGACCTTTAATACGATAGAGAGTAAAGATGATGGATTAATGGAGATTTTCAGAAATCCAACCCACATTCCAGAAATCTCCAGGACTCTCACACAAAGACTTGGCAATTCTCTGATGCCTGCAAATCATATACATTATGCAGAGCTGGTCCCAGGCATAAGGAAACTTAGTGCCAGCTTACAGCAAATAACTTTAATATGATTAAAATATAATTTTATTAATTTTTCATAGTTTTTTCTTCATATGTGAGTGTTGATTGACATATTATCAAAGGCATATTATTGTACAAAAGAAAATACAGTCTGATCCTGTAGCAGAGTTTACCTCCATTTCAGATTAAAAACCATTGATTTGTAAAAATATGCCATGTAAACAACACTGTTGCAACTGTGAGATTTTATGTATTGCATGTTGTATGTATTGCTGAAATAAGTTTACAGTAGGTGTGTAAATGATCAATAATCAGTATTACTGGCAGTGATAGTGTCCCAAAATTCTAATTTTGCTTAGGGCCCAAGGGCCCTGACAATATGACTCAGTGGCAACTGGATTTTCCTTCATGAAGTCATCCATCCAGAAGGCTTAATCAGTTCTGACTGAGTGCTTGTAGTAGCAGGTTTATAAACCCTGTGGAGTCCTTATTAGCACTTGACAATCACCGATGGGTTGTTCTTAACTCTGACTTTCGTGTGTTATACTGTGACTACCCTAGCCAGATTGTAAGCAACCGTGAAACAACCTGGGTATTGATTAAAGAACCGCATTGTAAGTGGGTGATAGATTATATCTAAGACCACCTCCTCTGCTTAACAGGGGTCATTCAATCTTGCAGTAAACTGCTTCCCTCACACCTCATTTAAACTAGTTGTACTCCCTGTCCAGAATATGTTTTGTCTTCAAAGGAGGGGCCCTTGTCTTTCAGGTCCAGATGTTATGCTGAGTCCTGTCCTGAGGAGCTTGCTTTTCGGTGTTGTGCCATGCACTGGTGAAGTTATTGGATCTTTTCTATGTACATTCTTCAATGAAGAATGTTGGTGACTCCACAGAGTTTATAAATCTACTACTCCAACCAGTCAGAACTGATGAAGCCTTCTTGTTAGGACATGAAATGTCTTCAAGAACTTAAAAACAAATATGTGCATTCTTT
>JAUYWH010000011.1:16946237-16958000 GCA_034779795.1 Ctenopoma multispine | reverse complement strand
TAGATATAAGAGCTGCACCGTCCAAAGTGGGATGGATGCCGTCTCTTCTAATCAACCCAGGTTTTCTCCAAAACATTGTCCAATTATCTATGTAGCCCACGTTGTTATCGGGACATCACCTAGACAGCCAGCGATTAAATGATGACATGTGGCTAAATATGTCATTACTGATCAGATTAGGAAGGGGACCAGAGAAAACTACTGTCACGATCTCACCTGGACTTTCCTGCTTTTGTCACAATCTCACCTGGACTTACTGTTTTATTTTGATCTGTTAAGCAACTTCCTGTTCTTCCCCACCCTTGTTTCCGTAGCTTCACCGGTAATCAACCTGATTGGTTTCACCTGTGCTCATCACTCTCACTATATAAGCAGCTCCTCAGTCACCGTTTCCCTGCCAGATTGTCTGTATTCCTTTCGGTTGCAACTCTCCAGTGGTTTTTTTGTGGACTGCCTTTAGATAAACTGAACTTGATTTCTCCCCTGGACCTGCCCTTTGCCTTGCCCCTGGAAAGACTGTCACTTTTCGGATTACCCTGGTATTTTGGATCCCGGCCTGCCTCTGGTTTTCCCCCTCTGCCTGCCCCCTGTCTGTTCTGGCTCAATTGGACTCCCGGCCCTGCTTTCTGGTTCTGACCCCTGCTCTGGACCCCGACCCTGGCTTGGTTTTTGACCTTGGACTGCCTTTGGTTTCCCCCCTCTGCCTGCTCCCTGTCTGTTCTGCATGTTCAGACATGAATGGCATGATAGTCACCTCACCGGCAGCAGCCATTTTGTATGCAACCTCCACCATTTTGTACACCCCGCCTACCTGTCTCTTCATCCGATCTGACACCATTGTTTGATTACACCGCCTGTGCCTTTAAAATAAACCACCAAAACTTCTTTAACTCCCTGACTGCTTTTCTGAGTCCAAGTACAACCCTCACAACTACAGAGTCCGACATCGTTTTTGCATAGTTACACACCAATGCAACGTTAATTTTAGTGAACTCCGACTGGCGTAGTCGGGTGTCATTACCTCCTGCGTGAATTATAATCTTACTGTACTTACATCTATTCTTAGACAGGACTTTAAGGTATGATTCGATGTCGCCTGCCCTGGCTCCCGGAATACACTTCACTATGGTCGCTGGCGTCTCTAGCTTCACGTTCCTGACTATGAAGCTGCCAATAACCAGAGTGGGTTTCTCAGCGGGTGTGTCGCTGAGCGGCGAAAACTTGTTAGAAATATGAACAGGTTGGTGGTGAACCTTGGGCCACTTCTTCTGACTATGCCTCCTGCAGCCCGTCACCCA
This sequence comes from Ctenopoma multispine, assembly GCA_034779795.1. Lineage (NCBI taxonomy): Eukaryota > Metazoa > Chordata > Actinopteri > Anabantiformes > Anabantidae > Ctenopoma > Ctenopoma multispine. Next base: position 16,956,702 of record JAUYWH010000011.1, on the reverse strand, counting down.
GCCAGCCTGGTTTCCTAGGTGCGTTGGGGGTGCCGAGGGAGCTATGCTATCCTGAGCTATGCTATATGACTCTTCCTACCGGGACCTGACTATCTGGTCTGTTTTCCAAAGAGCGGAGCATGCATACCACAGGCTGAGCAGGAGAAGGAGGGAGAGACACAGGGGGAGAGAGAAACCATAGCTAACAAGAGCAAAACAAGCTAGCAGAGTTAAGACAACAAAATAAAATACAGTTAGCAGTGGATTTAAGACAAGTACTTGAATAAACAAGCGGTTGATTTAAGTTTCAAATCTAAACCAATCTGTGTCTAAAAAAACAGTAAATGATAGATCTTGGAGTTTAGAAATAATTTGTAATTCAAACCCAACAAGCAGGAGCAGCAAACAATCTGTGTTGATACAGGAACCGGACTTGATTAACTCTAATCTGGGCCTTTTTCTAAACCTAACCACTTGGAGTTTAATGCCTAAACCTAAACAGGTCTCATCATCATAATGTTTGAACACCATCATGGTTTACCTTATGGAGAACGTAGTGAGCGTGATACCAGGGCACCAGGGAACAGAGTTACAATCCCTGTGCATTGCCTTTGGCTCTCTACACCAAACTGCTCTGGCCGTCACACAGAGTAGGGAGAGTCATTGAGAGAATTCCTACTCCTTTTTACTTCTTTCGAAAAGAAGTGTTGATGCAGACACCCTCATTATGGAAAACAAACAGAGAAGTGCATATGGTGCTGCTTTTAAGTTCAAGTCAATCAATCTGGCTGTCAAAGAAGGAAATAGAGCTGCTGCAATACCCTTAAAATTAGCCATTTAACGTTGTTGCCTCGTCAAGCGCTGTAAGCTTTGTTTTTTGTTATGCTGCACTACTACGGTACTACGACTGCAGGATGTGCGCTGAGAGCGCACCGTTGTATTATTTGTGCAGTACATGATTGCTGTTCGTCATGTCAAAGATGTGAAAGTTTGATTGATTGATTAAAAGATTTATTGTGTATCTCAAATGTTAATAAATGGGACGCTCTGCGTTCCCAAACAGCTGACTGACATGACACCTTCTCTACCAAACACTTAATGAAAACAACAACATTGGTTGTCTCTAACACAGCACGTTTTTCATTGTACATTACCACCTAACAACAAAATATAATAGGGATGTCCGATATTATCGCAGATATTGGCATTAAAATGTAATATTGGAAATTATCAGTATCGGTTTTTACTCTTTTAATGACACAACTTTTACCATACCACCTTATATTATACATGAAACTCTTCAGCTACTTCTCCTGTCTCTCATAATATGACAAATTCGAGGTATAGTTTTTGAGATTTTTTTGTTTGTTTGGCACACCTTGCAATATGACCTGTGGCTTCTGCATTTCCGAGCCAACCTTGAACTAGACGACTATCGCCGCACACTTGAGATCATCAAATCATGTCATCACCCTGCATATATTGGTATTGGATTACATCGGTATCGGAAATTAAGAGTTAGACTATATCGGTATATCGGATATCGGTAAAAAAGCCAATATCGAACATCCCTAGAATATAGGCTTATACTGTAAATATGTCATACTACATACCATTCTAATTAGTTGATACAGTCATCTCCATTTAATCCCACACAGCTGAATGCCATTGTTACAAAGTTATTATATGTCAAATTGTCAATTTGAACAGACATGGGGAGGGGAGGTTGGCACTCACTGCAAATGTAATATTTTAAATTTAAAAGAGTGAAAATTTCATTTTTTAGACTGATGATGTCAGGGGCTGGTTTGGACTGAGGACATAAAAATGCCAGTGAAACGAACTGTGGGTTTAGTAAAAAGGAAAACGTTTATTGTAATTAGGGCAATAATTTGAATGATCGTACCGGTGAGTGGAACCAGGGATGTGGTCACGGCTCGAGCCAGAGCGGAGAGGTCTTTGGGTGAGTTGGTAATGAGTCGGGAGAGGGAGTTGTGAGGTGGAACCAGAGAGCCGTGTTTGTTTGTGTGGGGAACAAAATCCGGCCAGACCAGGAGCGGAGGTGACTGGGGGTTGCTGGGAAGCGTAGTCCGGGGAGCACGTGGCTAGGGATGCCGACACTACAGCTGAAACAAAGACTGAAAGGCGAGATACTGAGGGAGAGAGCAGGCAGCAGTATACCAAGGGAGTGGCAAAGGCAGGTGAAGAAACAAACGAGTCAGAGCAATGTCAGGTGAGCGAGTCAGGTGATCGCGAAGAAGAGCTAGGATTGGTTAGGACAAGGTATAATATAATATATTCCATATTTATATAATTTCATATTCATATTGATATTCCCACAGACAGCTGAGACGGTGTTTATATCCCTTTACATCCCTGTAGATTCAGTTTAGTTTCTGCTGTAAGGCTGCAGAGCCTGTCAGCATTGTGGTCATTTAGATATTAAAGCATCAACTCCTTACCTTTTAAGCTTGCTGTTGTTATCGCTGGCATGACAACAGAAGATGACAAATGGACTCCATTATGGAGGGATCATTATTGAGAAAAAGAGCTCTGAAGACTAAACTGAATAAACTGGAGACAAGTCTGGGAGAAGTCCTCCACCGTTTTGGTTATCAACCTGGTTAGCCAGGCCAAAAGTTTGCCTGCTGCCACCTGAATCCTAGTAAAGACGACCTGAACAACAGAGCCTGCACAGCCACAAATCAACACCTGATTGCTGTTTTCTCTACACAGCTGCAACTGTTACTGAATGATCCCTCAGGTGATAAAACAGCTATTATTGGGATTTGTCTTGTACATTATCTCCACTGTTTTACTTATCACAGATTAAATTTACCGTATAATGCATTTTACTTTTTTTGTTTTAATGTACAACAAACCAGAACATGAATTAATCATCAGACAGAGAGGACTTGGATTTAGTGGAATCAAATGCTTCAAATTCACTGCTGGGCCGAACGTGCACAGACCTGTTTTTTTTATCCCAGACCTGCTGAAGCAGAAGTGTAGAAGCTGTCTGACACATTGAAGCAGCTTCAGCAAATCTTACAAAGCGACACATCATGCTGCGATCTAAAACACATTTACAGAGGAGAAACGAAGTTAATGACATGTATCAGTCTCATCGAGCTTAAGCCGCTTGTGCTCTGTGACATGACCTTAAAAAGGCCGTTCACGCTCAGTAACCCTCTGACGTGGCTGACTTAAAACAATTCTGCAAAGAAAATTGCTACATTTCTCCAGAGTGATATGTAAAACTCATTTGCAGTTATTCCTAATGCAAAAACCAAGGGTGGCATAACCAGGTTTAGAAGGTAAGTACGTTGTCATCAGTGGCGGTTGGTGGCTCCAATTATTTGGGGGGGCGCAAAGTCAGCAAGCAAGTTAGTTTTAAGTTGTGCTCTAACTACATATGACCACTAGTAAAAGCCAAAGCACGATTATCATGCATCACACTACTTTCAAAGACTTAATTAACACAACAAAACAAGTAAATTTCACCTGTCTGTCCTTCAGCTGAGAACATGCCGTCAATCAGCTCATCTACACTCAAACGTCCCCCTAAACACAGTAACAGTCTGCAGGTACTGCTGCTTCCAGGGATGTGTTCACTTTCAACATGACCACGCAACACAAGCTCAAACACATCACAGAATATAACGCAGTTAAAATGTGTGGGGTTTAGCTCCCTCCTCTTCAGGTCACCTCATTAAGTTCTATCCTGTAGTTTTCATTAAGCTGCGTAGGGATACACTTTAAACATTGCTAATCACTGTAAGACACGTAGCAGTTAGCATTTATCATGTAGCTGCTAGTCTGTTCATGTTTTCTCAGTTTATCAGGAAAATGTATTAAATGTGTTTTACCTGTCTGAATCCAGACTCGTTCTGTTCCTGACAGCTGACAGAGGAGCAGGAGAAACAAACCAAAGCTCCGGTGTCAGGAATCTTAACTTCTCCCTCTGTCTGTGTTAGTTGTTTGATTTTGATGTCCTGCTGATGAGGTCCAGATTCTTTAAGGCACAACTTTTCCTGCGGGGTTCTTCTGTGGAACAGTTCAGTGTTTAGCTTCTAAATTAGCTTTATTGATGAAAAAAAAAAGCTCCTCCGAATGACTAAACAAAACACGAGCGCTGCGTGAATTTGCGTTTGAATTTCCTGTTCTGCAGCGGTGACGTCAGTCATGTGGGCGGACTTCACTATACTTTGTATTGAGGGGGTTCCAGTGCGCATGCTCCAGGTATAGGGTAGGTCTTTGGTAAAGATTTTTGCGCCCCAAAGGAACAGGAAATACGTCACACAACCGTTCAGTCACGGTAAATGTGTCAGAACATTTTTAAACTACACTTTAATGCAAATTATACACAGTACTCACAGTCTGTATAATATATAGATCGTTTATTTAATCGTTTATTTAAGATGAAAGCAAAAAGGAAACTAAATAAAACAACACAATTCACAGTGAAACATCTCATTCTAGTAGCTAAGCTAACATCACAGGGACAGAGACAGCACCCCCTATTGATGGACCGCCATTGTCACATAGAGTCAGGCAGGTTTAGACAGCTTTTTTCTTGACGATCTGAAGCATTAAAATGTGACAAATATGCAAAATATAACAATAAAAATTAGGGAGGGGGCAAATGCTTTTATCTGGGACTTTTATCATAAAGTTTTGGGTTTCTCTGGTACTAGTTAAAGTGTTGTGGCCAGTGTTTTAATAGAAACATTGCCATAGTTCATTATAGTTGAAGATAAACCTGTTACTGGCCTTTTCAGACATGTGAATATATTATGGGCATATTATATTTATATTTGTAGTATTTCATCACGTAGCTTCGTGCAGCTATTGTTTGGTATTGCACAGTACTTGTATACACAATGTGCGATTTACCTGACAAGTTGAGTTTGTTGAAACTGTAATAATGTAATAATACAAAAAGGTTTGTAAATGTCTTGTCACAGATCATTTGTTAAGGTCAAACAGATCTACAAATGATTTGCAACATATTTACGTGGGATGAACACAGACTGCCGTTTTTTGACCCATGTTGAGTTACCAACCTCCTCTTCTAACCAGCACGAGAGGAACCTTACTGCTGGGTCAGATGTTATTCCACCATCTCCTTTGTACATCATTCCACACATCAGACATCCAGTAGGAGCTGCTGGTACAATGAAAAGTACACAACTCCTGACCAACAAACACTCACCTGTGTTCACTGTAGCACCTGGAAAAGCTGTGTTATTAGGTTGTATTTAGTTGTGTTTAGCACTGCACCAGCTAGTAACTATAAATGTAAGCATAATAAAATGTTGAGCACATATTGTAATAACTTGTAATGTAATTATGTTTGCTTTTCATAAAGAGATATACTGTATGTGCAAGAGCAGGTTTTTAAATGAAATCTTCTACTTTCTGAAAATATTTTATTATCAATGTCTTAAATTAGATTAGGACAGGTTATTTACAATTCAAACCATTCTCTTATCATTTTCCTTCTACTATTGTCACAATTAATTATTTTACGATATAAATCTTAATTAGTTTAAGTTTAACTTTAAGTTTAACTCCTCGCTGGACTTTAGAACAAACAATCAAGTCAGAACTGCACTTTATTGAATATTCCCCCAAAGAAAACAGCAAAAATGTTACAGCTCTCTGAAATTCTGACAATAGTTGTTGACAGTTCTGTAATATGAATCTTTTAAATGCAAAAATGGACAAGTTTACCTTCACAAGAATTTCATGATGTCTTCATGTGTCAGCTGTGGCCATTTAATATGATTTCAAAGAAAAACCTAATTGTGAGGTAAACATCGCAAACCTTTCATCATTGCTAATAAATGAGGCATGTTAAACTCAGCATAAAAAGGATTTACATAAAATAAAGTCCTGTGTTTAATAGAAAGACCCACTCCCATTTTTGTTTCTGTCTTAACTTTAAAAAACAAATTACAAATCATAAACATTAAAAAACAACCACCACTTTATCTAAACAATGTCCCGTCTTATTAAAGGCTCCCACCAGTTTATTTAACAGCTATTTAATTTCAGTGAAAGCAAAGAAAACATGTTAACTACTAGTCTACTGTCAAAACAACTGGGTGTGTGTATGTACAGTATGTCACCCTCCTGTGGTCATACATGGACATGGATAAGAATCTACAGGAATCAAAATAATTGAAAAATTATAATGGTGTAAAAGCTATGGGTTTTTATTGCAGGAGTAAAGTTGGCGTCATGTAATTTGCTCTGTTTTATCGTTAGAAACACTTGATGTGACAAACCAGAGCCACATAACCATGGACTAATTCACCAACGGTTCAAACAAAGAAAGTAAATGTTGCTGTCATTGTGCCACTTTGTGTACATCTAAGAATAATGCAAACACAAACTGTGTGTGCAAAATGGTTCTTATTGTTTTTATTAAACCTCACACAATGCTACACAGTTGGATGTGTTATAAACCCAAAAGCCTGGGTAAACAGCCTCAGTGAATCTGTGCTGGAAGGTGTACAGGTACCTCAGTGTGTTACAGGTGACACTGTAGAAGGTCAGCGTGCCAGCAGGCCAGTCCAGGTACACCCCAATTCTGTTATATCCACCAGGGGGAACTTGGTCGCACCACACTTGACCATTATGATATGCATAGAGATACCCTTTTTTCTCACCAAAATACCAGGATATTTCATTGGATCCAAGCTCACTGTCATAGCCATTCCCCTTCCTTTGAATTCTTTGGTATGTAACTGCCACACCAACACGATTCCCATAACCGTTACTCCACTCTACCTCCCAGTAATGACGCTCACTCAGCCCCTCTGTGCACAGAACCTGTGGATGTTGATCAAACCTCTCTGGATAATCAGGATATGTCTGCCACTCTCCACATGTTGCCTTCTTGTCTCTATCTGAGAGAGTGAGATAGCCGTTTGCAGTTCTGGGGTCCATGTTCAGATGACAGGCATCTGATGGAGAAACCAAAATACAGTTACTAGGCATTTAAAACATGCAGTACACACACAACATTTAAACCATCAATTTTTTAATAGATAAATATTTCAACTGCAAGTGAAGGGCAACTACTTACACCAGACCAAATAGCTTCGTTCTGTCACGGTCTTCACATCAGGGATCTCAGGCTTTGAAAAATCCTCAGTGATCAGAACGCCATCCTTGTAATGGTACATGGTGGCACCTTTGTATTTCTTATTTGGTACAACTGCTATGAGGAAAGTGAATCTGCTGTTGTTCCCCAGGCCCCTGACATAACCACGGAAAGCTTTGGCTTTTACTCTCATTTTGCTTAAAACATCTTCAGAAGTGTACCAATGGTCCTCTGCTAGAGAGACACTTTTAGAGCTGTGTGAGTGATCCGGGTGTATGAATTTCTTCATCTGCTCAAGAAAGGGGTCATCAGATTCCACAGAGGTGAAAACAAAGCACAGAATGTGATCTACATCTGGAGTGCGAATCTCTGTGTCCAACTCAGACTGATTTGAGACTATTTTTATTTTATCTACACCTGCAGCTCGAATCTCTCTGTCCAGCTCACACTGACTTGAGGCCTTTTTTTCCTTTGTTTTTTCCATCATCTCTACATAGGACCTGATGACAGAGATTTCTTCTTCTTTGTGCTTTAACCAGTTGTTTAAGTTGTTAGAACTGAATGGTGACTTCTCCCAGTCCTCAAAGCACTTTTCCACTGAATTATCATTGTTGCCTTCACGAATTGAAGGAAATGTCTTTGCCATGGTCAGTTGGAGCTTAGATTTGTAATCTTTACATAGGTTTTGGAATTTTCTCAAGTCATTGTAAATCTGAGGCACATTCTCCATTCTCCATTTTCCATTCACCACTTTTTCTTCCAGAGAATCATTGCATCTAATTTCTAACTGCCCTAAATCTTCTAGACCTTTCTCAGCTTTACTCACTAGTCTAGTGTAGATCTCACCCTTAAGCTCAACATCTGTCAAAATTAATTTCTTGAGCGGGGTTAGCCAGACCTTCAGCGGAACAGCACGCCCTTCCTCTTCTGTCAGGAGTTTTGGAAGTTGTGTGTAGGTCTTTACTGCATCTTCAAATGTTGCAGGAATGTTATCAAGAATGAAGTCTCCATGGAATTTACAGGACAATTTGTCAGTCAGGGCTTTTTCCTCATCAGTCAGCTTGTCAAATTTAGGAATCTTCTTTATCACAGTTTGCATGCTGACCTGGGTGTCCTTAATGCTTCTAGCATCTAATTTCTCACTGTCAAACACAAAGAAAGCGTGTGCCCCATAAAGGATGCCAGTGACTACATGGGTTGCAGATTCCGCTTTCACAAGTTCAGTATTTTGTTTGTTTTTGGCGTCAAGATGAGTCATTGACAACTGTTTGAAGGCGGTGGTAGCTTTGTACTGAAGCGTCACCCTGCTCTGATTTTTGAATTGTTTCTGATTAATCAGATACTCGGCAGAACCTTCAACTTCGATCATTCCACCCAGGAAACTGGCCTTCACAGATGGATCAACCTCAAGCAGAGAGAACTTGGATTCAATGGAATCAGATGTAGTAATTTCAAATGCACTGCTGTGCTGAGTTTGGACAGACATGTTTTCTTGGAGTGTTTTTTTATCCCACAGTGTGAAGCCTGCAGAACAAAAGTTACATCAAGTTTATAGGAGAAAAAATATCTAATATATATAATATTTTATAATATCTGTCACTTGCTTTGCTCTGACTTGAGTATCAACTTAGCTAACTTGATCATTTTATAAAAGTACAGTGGAGTCAAAAGTTCAGAGGACAGAAACATAATCTCTTTACTTCAACCAGAAAAAGTGGACATAGGGCATTTGTCGTCCAATTCCAGCCCTTAATTTAACTGAATAGTCATCGGTCAATGTGGGTTTTATTTTAGCAAAATTATTTGCAAATGTCTGTGAAAGGTGATCAGTCTATTCTCAGATTTTGGATTGTTTAAAGGAATCTGCAAATATGTGAAGAAGTAAGTAAATTTGTCAGGCAATCAGTAAATACTACTACTACATTAATTGTCTTTCATTATTAGTGAAAACTGTGTTTCGCTTCTGGAAACTGCCGGAAAGGAATATTCTTTACTTCCACCTTAGATAATCTTTGCAAACGTGTAAAGCAGGCACCAATGTCTCCAATTGTAAAAAACGTTTCAATGAATGATTAAGTGCAGAGGTAGCATAGATGTTATCAGTGACATTTTACCTGTGTGCAGTTTATCTTTGCGAGCATCATACAGCATCCCAAGGGCAAAAGGTCGACCCAGGGCAACCACCATCATTTGTTCTGAGGCCATATCTTCAACCTGCAGAAAAACATCCAACATGTCAAACCGACATCACACTCACATTTCATCCTCCTCTCTTTGGACTCTGTGAGTTTCTGGCATTAATATTTAGCTTAAAATAACAAGAATCACTCTCCTCATCCATCCTGTTCTCACCTGCTGTAGTTTTGTAGATCAGCTGTGTTCTGGATGTGTCTTCTTGACGTCTAACTGGAGCTTCCAGTCTGATGATCTGCGTTGTTCCACGCTTACTTATATTCTGCTGGATAATCCCTCCCTTAACCTGACACACCTTTAGTTTCACGTTTAATGAGCCGTTAAACTATTTTCCAACTAAGTTATATAAGTATACGTTTTGTTAACTCTGGCTTTTGTCTGTGTGATTTTATGGGGAGTCATGTTTCAAGAAACATTTTAAGACCATGTGAATCTTTCCATAGTTTGAAGCTTGGGCTAACTTAATATTTATGTTTTTAAACTGTTATAGTTATCATGGACAGAAATAGCCACCGGACACACAGTTCTCTGGCTCTTTTTACAAACTGGATACTTCAAAGGTGACCTGAACTTGAATTCCATACTGTATGATATTTACCTTAAGTACTATAAGAAAGCGAACATAAAATACTACTGCAGTTTAACAATATACAGTATTATGAGCATAATATTACGAGCACCTTCTGCCCTAAGAGATTAATAACAATACTAATAATTTATACTTTATTCATCTCCTTTGGGAAATACTTTGTGGACAGGCTGCACCTTAAGGCACCAAGGATTCTGGGTTCAGTGTCTTGTCCAGGAACCCTTCAACATGTGACCCAGAATCGGGAGGGACTGGGAAGTGAACTGCCTACCATGGGGCTCACAGATAAATTGACAATTACCGACTTCCCTACCTAAGGCGCCACTGTCACCCCCAATTTAAAACCATCACCTGGTATTAGATACATCAAATCTGTTGTTGTCTAGGACAATCGTGCGTTTTCTGTTTCAACACGTCTTGATCTCTGATTGCACCTGAAGGTACAGTATTAGTACTGACACACTTGTTGTGACATGTTCAAATGAGTCGTTAAAAACACACACACATAGACAGACAGACACACACACACACACACACACACAAACACACACACACACACACACACACACACACACACACACACACACACA
>JAUYWH010000011.1:16931583-16944507 GCA_034779795.1 Ctenopoma multispine | reverse complement strand
CTGCCATTAGGTACCGAGATGAGATCCTCAGACCCCTTGTGAGACCATATGCTGGTGCGGTTGGCCCTGGGTTCCTCTTAATGCAAGACAATGCTAGACCTCATGTGGCTGGAGTGTGTCAGTTGTTCCTGCAAGACGAAGGCACTGATGCTATGAACTGGCCCGTCCGTTCCCCAGACCTGAATCCAACTGAGCACATCTGGGACATCATGTCTCGCTCCATCCACCAATGTCACATTGCACACTGTCCAGGAGTTGGCGCATGCTTTAGTCCAGGTCTGGGAGAAGATCCCTCAGGAGACCATCTGCCACCTCATCAGGAGCATGCCCAGGCGTTGTGGGGAGGTCATACAGGCAGGTGGAGGCCACACACACTACTCAACCTCATTTTGACTGTTTTAAGGACATTACATCAAAGTTGGATCAGCCTGTACTGTGTTTTTCCACTTTAATTTTGAGTGTGACTCCAAATCCACACCTCCATGGGTTGATACATTTGATCTCCATTGAGAATTTTTGTGTTCCCTTTATTTTTTGAGCAGTATATTTAAGATTGGGTAATTTCATACTATAAATAAAGAAATTTAAAGACGTTTACAAGTGTAAAGTATCATTGAATTTTCTAGTTTTAGGACTTGAGTTCAATTTGTTTAGTACTTTGGTTTATAACCAATTAAATTTATTAAATTAAAGTAAGTGATGATTTCCTTAGTAGTAGTTAAAGTGTTGTGGCCATTGTTTCACTGGAAACGTTACCATAATGTTTTTTATAACTGAAGACAAACATCTTACTGGTTTCACAGCAGTGGCTTTGTTCAGACATGTGAAAATAAAACTGGCACCGATGTGCTCCTGATATTATCTGCTGCTGCATTTTAATCTGAGTTCACTGAGTTACACTTTCACTGAGTTGGTTTACCAAAAAAGCCTGGTTCCAATTGATGTCACCTTTTCCCTAGAAATGCTAAATCAACCCTTTTTTTTCATAAGACATTATAGTTTCAGAAGATTATTCCATGTCCTCTAATGCAGGGGTGTGAAACTCAATATCACTGCGGGCCACATCACTATTACAGCTGTTGTTAAAGGGCCACTTGTTACCGTCACTATATGCAGTGGCCGACGCGTTCACGTAAGCAGTAGTCAGTCGCCTACAGGGGCAGAAAAAGTTAAACCAGAAAAATGCTGAAGGCCATGCCACTCTCGCTGAACCTGAGGTGCCCACATATAAGCATATCTTCGTCTTCTTTTCAACGAGGGAGCATCACCCCCTGTATCCTGCTCTAGTTTTGCTAAAGTGCAATAAACACAATTTATAAATATGACTCATGATATTTAGGTTTTAAAGACTTAAAGAAGAGAGCCGTGATTAATTGTTCACAACATTTTATTTTTCTTTTAGTGTTTCAAGACAAACAGTGACACGTGACGACAGTTATTGACAGAGTTGATATGTATTGTTGGGGACAGAGATTACGTGCTTGTCCCTCTCCCACACCCAGCTCTCATCAGTCATGACTGAGGATACAGAAATAACTTAGTATAGTATATAAAGAGGTGATTATTGAAGCAGAAAGTTCTGTTATTTCTGCAATTACTGCTGTTTTAAGTGCATTATTAAGAACTCATTTTGTGTGTTCTTCTCATGTAGCTCGTAACTTGTAACACAGAATAACAGGATGACAAGGAAACAAGGCAACACGTGGTTACTGTGATATTGTGGTGTTTTTAACCTTTGGTGCAAGTAACCCACAACGACTGCACTTGGTGTGAAAGGTATAAAAGTGACTATAAATGTGTAAAAAGGTGGTAGGGGACATGTTGTATTAGGGCAGTGTGCCAATTCAGATCCACTCTAGTCTGCATCAACCAATGTCCCATCAAGTCCCCTCCACACCCCATGCATGTTCCAAACATGTTGTGTGGCTCAGCTTTTCTTTAAATTTTGTCTATCACTCCTTTCCACCACCCAGACACAGTGTCCAGTCAGTCTTCCTCTGCACAAAATCTGCTGTTGAACGGAGAGGAACTTTCTTTACCGTGGATGTCCTGAATACTGCCAGCCTCCAACTTCTCACTATTAAATATGAAAGATTAAAAAACAGAGTGTGCAGCAGATGTGTTGCTAAGTCCTTCTCAGTTACCTGCAACATGGTGCCAAGAGTAGTGTTTGATAACCGTTGGTGGGGACTTTGCACTGAACAACAATGTCTTTTCCACCTGCCATTTTAAGTTTTTGTGGAGACATAGACTAAAAAACATGTAATGTTAAGAATGTTTCCTGATCACTTATGTATGAAATGTGTCTCAGCCAGTGGCTGAATGCAGTAGACTATGTTAATTCTGCCTACAGGCCCTGTTGGTCACAAAGTAATAAGTACAAAGAAACATGAATGTCTTCACTGGAACAGAGGAAAAGGTGAATAAACAAAGTGAACACCCACTCTGAACAACAGAATAAACATCTAAGGAGCTGCTAACACTTTTTAGCCCACAAATAACTTTAAATGTCCTCAGGCCAGAGAGAGAGCTGCGATTCAGTCCTGGGAGGGAACACTGTCCATGATGTTAAAGAAAAAGGTGGTGGAGCAGTGGTGGAGGAGAGAAGAAGAGCTGTCTGAAGCTGTGAAAAAGCAGCCACACTATAAGATGAAATTCCGGGCAAAGATTTCTTCCCTGGCTCAGGAAAGAAATCTTTTGTGTGCACTTCGATCCTGTTCGTTTCTCTGCTGTGAGACTGTCCATCTATTGTCCTGCTGTGCCCTCTTTCAACAGTGTGTTCTTGCCTACCTGCTTTACTCCTTCAATATGTGCTTCTATGTCCGTGTTATGGCTGCACAGCATATGGAAAGATTTCAGAGGAGCAGCTGGACTCCAGACAGAGAATTACTGTTCTTTTTTCAGGAGATGAAAATGGAGAAAACCTCTCGTAGATGATTTTTTTTTTAACTTGAGCCACATTTCAAGAACAAAATAAAAAGAAAGATCTGGTTCAGACTTTTTTTCTTAAACATAAATGTTATATAAAATAAGATTTACAGGGTTTAAGGTATTTTTACCTTTTTAAGGAGCCAACGATGTGCACACTGTGCACTAAACAAGTTTACTTACTGCACTTTGCATGCTCTGGTGCATGTGCAGTTAGTTCACTTCTCCAGCTCACACAGGCCTGAGCAGGAGATGACATTGATGTCACACACATCAACACAGACATGCAGAAAACAAATACAGCAACTTGGACCTTGTGAGCTATGAGGTTACTGCTGGACAGGAAACAACAAGTAATTCAGGTTGTGCTGCTGTGTTGCTTTGTTAACATGCATATTTATGTTAGCAGAGAATTCATCTATACACACACACACACCATCAGTAACTTCAACAGCAAATGGGTTAAAGCACAGGAATAAATATATTTGTCATTGTGAAAGATGATGTAGCTGACGCATTTAACAAGCTGCTAAAATTTTATTCATATTACTGTGTAGTGCTGAAAGTATGTAACCACACAATGATCCATCTCAAGATACATTACAGCATTTTGCTCATTTACCACAGATCACAAAGGAAAATGAGTTGAATTTGCTTTTTTGCCAGACGTTCATTTATAAAGTTTCTTATCTCTATTTTTTATTTGCTTTGACGGAGGAACAATGACAAAGTGACGTTATTCACTGGAGAGAATCTCCCATCCTCACGTCCATCATTCCCAGCTGAACATGGACAATAAACTGACGAGGGTAACTGCACAGACACACTCCCCCCTCTGCAAACTTAGTCATTAACATACAGCTGTGATTGTAAAATGAAATTAATTTATTTGCTGCTGTGGTTAGATAAGCAACCAGAACTGGCTGCACACACTGATATCACAGCCCAGTAGAAAGTGTGTTTCTACACACGTCACTGAGCTGGTGATGGTATTAAATACACACGTAAACTGTAGAACATTAGAACATGTGGACTACAGAATAATATAGACTATCAGCAGAATAAAATCACAGAAGCTAAGGAGAGGCAATGTTTCCTTCAGATCAACTAAGAAATACTCTATACATACAGTATCTATATAACTAATGACATTATTCTGTTGAAAGAGATAAAAAAGAAACAAATACTGTAGATTCGACTAACAGAGACCATCGCCACTTTTAAGAAACATTTGAAAACTCACTTGTTTAGAAAGTATTTCAAATGATTCTCGCACGCACGCGCACACACACACACACACACACACAAAAACCTTAATCTACCACTTAACAACGCCTTAGCATGTTTTTTCTTCTGACAGTTTTTATCTTATCAGGGCTCTTAGCTGGAAGTAACTCATAGTTACAGAACCCGAATTGTAATTGCTGGTGTCTCCTTGTAAGTCGCTTTGGATAAAAGCGTCTGACAAATGAACTAAAGTAAAGGAAAGATTCACCTCACCAACATGGACAGAAATGCAGAGAGAATAATGAAAACCAACCTGTAACTGAACACATACTGATACTAACAGCTCTGCTCTACGTTTGGAAGAAATGTCCCACGTTCAAGCATCAATGTGCAGCTCAGGTTTTCTGGCCAAGTATCAACTCAATGTCAAAGCTTTTTGATCCATGACTTTTTGTGTTGTGTATAATCCTACTGTACATAAATAACATCACTCAGACAGAAGGAGCAGTGATTACGATGAAATGGCTGCCATTTTTCTTTAGGTTAAGTTGTTACTGGATGAACGGTTTGACCCAGCAGCAACATTATAATTCAGTATTTTCCAACAGGGAACTACTCAGCTCTGTTAATTGTGTTGGTGCAAATTTTTGGTGCAAAGTTGAATTATTGTTATAGAATTAAAGACATGGACAGAATCTGTTTCTCTGTTAAAACTAGCTACAATAATATGTTCAACAGGACATCTGGAAAAGAAAAATTCAAAATAAGGTGCCAGAAAGAGTTTGATTTGTTCAGTCAGGCGCGAGGCCTCAGGTCAGAGTCAGGTCTGAATCTTCAGCTGCAGACTTCAGTCGATGAGGAGCAGAGCAGGTCAATAGAATTCATTATCAAGTTAACTCAACCAGACGTGTGCAACACAAACCACCTTTCTTCTTCAAATGGACACATGTTCCATGTTGAAATAAAATGTCAGAGTTTGTACTGATACAGACACAACTTGTACTCATGACATTAGTACTTCGTGTCTATTCTGTCTGTGCAAATACATCCTCCGAAGTACAATCTTTACTTGGCTTTCCCTTGATTTCTTACGAGGACACTGATTCAATGATGTTGATCTGATACATTTCTAAAAGAGAGGACTGTTTACAGGTTTTATGCTGGATGCCCTTCCTGACAGTGTCCAGGAGGAGTCGGGTTGTGAACCGCACTACGAACCGCAGTTCTCACTGATATTTACATTAAACTATATGTTTCTGAAATACTTTATTTCAAAAGCCTTCAGACATCAAATATTTCACTTTAGAAGTGATTCAGTTTCACAATTATCTGCTCAGCTGCTGTGATTTTCAAACCCTCAGAGCTGTTATTTACTTCCATAAAAACATCCGCTGCAGAACAGGCCTATTTGCTGTCTTAACTCTTAACTTTACAACCCCATGCTGTCTCAGGAAATTCTGTTTGAGTTTCTCAATGCTTGACGAAAGACCCAGAGGGTTTAATTAAGTGAGTAATAAGTTTATATTGTCGAGCACATAAATGCCCCAAAAGTCACCGTGTGGTGAAGTTTAAGGTTCAGGGTGAAACATTTCTCGAAAGATTAGCAGAATTACTCGGCAAACAAACTCTGGTTTCAGTGCCTCAGAGATTAACACACGCTCTCACCAACTGGCACACACATCAGTCTCTTGACACACAAACCAAAGTGTAAATCGTCTGAGAAATTACAGCAGCTCAGTGCACCGGGCAGTCAGGCAGGCAGGTATTGATAACACTGCAGCTACTTATCTCCTCGTTCTTCTTTTCCTGTTAACACTGAACCTGTCCGACACACCTTCTTCTCCTCTTCCACCTTCATTTCACTCTCTTTCCTCAGACTCGTCTCATGCACTTTCACAACATGAGCGCTGCGGACGCTCAGGTATAAAGTGAGAAAATGTGTCTTCCCTGCAGGAAGGGATTACATGGACGAGACATGACTAGAACAGAAAGTGGTTTCAAATGGAAGCATTGATCAGACCTGATGGCTGATGGTGTGGAGGACTGCAGGGAAAGGATGGTGGATGCTCACTGAAGCTTTTAGCGCAGACTTATGTTATGTATGGAGAATGTGGTGGAGGAAGTGTGATGGGATGGGCATGTATAGCAGCCAGTGGAACAGGGAAAGGATTCTCATCCAAGTACTAAAAATTATAGTTTAATTTACAATTATGTCACTTTGTCCAAATATTATTGAGCCCCTTAAAATGGAGGTACAGCTTCATATAAAGGGTAAATGCCATATATTTCTGAAGACCCTTTAATGACATCTTGTTTTATTTCAGATGCATTGTGGTGTCGTATAAAAGCTAAATTATTAAAACTGTGAAATTACGTGATGTAAATAATTCTATAATTTGTTCATTAAGAGCTGGTGTGGGATTTAAGTGTTCCCCTTTCTAAGCAGTGTATATTTTACATTTGTTATATTTAATATTCCCAACAAATAGTCATCTCTCTCACCCACTGGTTCTGCTGGCACTCTCCCCTAAAGTACAAAATGAGTTCTTTGTGTAAAATTCCCATAATGACTTTAACCCTGGGCACAGAATGTAGAGCTCAACATTCTCCCTGCTCCCTCTGGATCTTTTCTCTTTCCACTGTCTCTTCTGTTTGACTCACATGGATGTGTTTAGTCGTCCTCTCTCCTTCTACTTTCTACCCATTTTCTGCCTCAGTGACTCCTCACAAACACAGACAGTATTGGCATGTACTGAGCACTGCACTGTAACAACACCCCCCCTCCGCCTCCCGGACACACAGCATTAGTCACAGAGGCCTGAATACGTGCAGAGATCTTAGGCAACTGATTAAGTTCCACATAAACTCTCAGTAAAAGCTGCTGCATTAAAGATTAAAGACAACAATGAATGTGCTGAAGCTCTTTCTACAAGTAACCAAGTAGAATAAAGGTTAATACAGCAGCTCTGCATCCGTCTCCTTTCTTTTTCTCTCTTTTACCAACAAGTAAAAGTCAGTCAGATATTTCCACCTGTCTGATCACTTCCTTCTTCTCATCCTTGCTTCCTTTGATGCCACCTTTTTTGGTCTCTTTGCCAGACTGAGTCGTAAGAATAAAGTCACCTGTTTAAGAAATACTACAACTGTCTGCACAGGACACACGACTGTTTCACTCCAGCATTGTGTATTTTCATGTTTTCGGTTTCTTCAGACTGCAGGTATCATAAGAACAGCTGCAGTATAACACTGTTCAACAACAGAATGAACCTGTCCATCGACCACTAGGTTAAAAGAGAACATACAACCCTTTTGTGCAGGACACTAAACATCCCGATGTAAAACAGACAAAGGTGAAACAAAGAAAGCTTGAAAAACTGGAGGGGGAGGGTGATGCGCAGCTGAAAGAGGGGCTGTGAAGGGCCTTTTTTTCAAGTTTTAAAGAGTGTTATTAGTAAAAAGTGTTTGGCTTTTAGATTACAAAAAGTATTTTCACAGCACAGGGACTGATCGAACCACACGGCTGCGTCAAGCTGATGAAAAGAGCTGTTGCTATTCATTTGCTGAATTGTTCATTTGCAGAATGAATGGTGATACACAAGGATGCGGGCTTGTTTGTGCAGGTGTGATGATCAGGCTTTTTTTAAAAGAACCGTTATCACAAGTAGCACAAGATGAAATGGTAAAGATCTCCGAGGGAAAACGGGGAGAGAATAATAGCAGCGATTACAGCGACTCACATCATGCTGCCAAGAACAAAGAGATAAAGCATCTTCACAGAGAGATTCACGTGTTACCGTGACCTGCTTACATGACCACCTGTACAGATACATGCAGAACTGGGACGACACATTACAGAGAGGCCGCAGCTGTCACTCACTCACAAACTAAAACCGTAACTATTATTCTTCAACCAGCTTAAATTCACACAGTAAACCTCTGCACAGCCTGACAAACACCTGTATCAGGCAAACGTTCATCACGGAGCCTGACAAACTTTTGCTCCGCTCGTCAAACCAGCCACAAATAAGCGGCTGCACAGTGAGACGCCACGTCTGGAAGCACATATTTATCTGCCTGCAGATTTAGGGCACAAACATCCACCAGATTTCTAAAATCCAGACCTTAGATTGAACTGCCAGAGAACAAGCTGCTGCAAAACTGAGAACTGTTGAGGTCTGTGGATCATTCAGAAAATCAGAGACAGATTCTGTTTAGCAGATTTAATTTGTTTTGCAGCCAGTTTCATGAGAATTTAGATCTGAAGGCAAATTGTAAAAAGGGTGTTGGACACTGTACAATGACTGTGTGGATGGTTGTGTTGGTCTGTCTGTCAGCTCTGCTCTTATCCACCTACTGAAATGTTATTCTCATATTTATGATTCCAGATCTTAAATTACAGATGATTATTGAATGTCACATTCATCTTAGTGATCCTCTGACTTTATGACTTTCACATCAGCGAACGACGTCATGTTAATTTCTGTATTTAATTATATTATTATTGAAGCAGACAACAAAAGGAAAAATGAGCAAAACCACTAATGAACATGCTGCTTAATGAAACTCCACCTCTGAAAAGCTTCCAGTGGACATAAGGGACGATTTGAAACCTGACCGCCTGATACAACCTGAGTCCCACTCGACTGTCAGTAATGGCAAAACAAAGTCAGTACTGTTTTTAAAAGCTTTCTTCTCAACCTGTGTGACATTTATTTACTCCCACTGAGAGGACTCTGAGTTCCCGAGTCAGCCTGGGTTCAAAGCTGAGACACTTTACTTTGCCTCTCTGTGCTGGGATATGAGAGTTAAAGATGTCTCACTCCTTTTGAAGACGGGATGCCTGAAAAAGTAATAAATTACCAACGGTCCCCGCTGGGACACAACAGAATATCCTATTTTCTTGTACTTCTGTCTTTTTCTCACAGCCTCCTCCCTCATGGTTTACATTCATTAGGGTCTCTCACCCTCTCTCTCTGCCTCTTTTCATACTCTTCCTCCCTCAGCCACATTTGTCCAATCAAACGCGCCATTTAAAAAATGCTCTTGGACTCGGTTTGAAAGCAAATCCCCACCAGGCTGCAGGTTTTCTAAAACAAGGGGGACTGAACCGTCCCCAAAGTGGATGGAGGCAACAAAGGCAGAAAAAGGAGAAGAAGAGGAAGAAGAAGAGAAAATGCTTTGAAGGAGAGAGGATGGGTGCTCCCCTCCGAGGCCACCTCGAGTCTGTTCCTGCGCCTCGTGCTGTCTGGTTGCCCCAGTGAAGAAGCATTAGACCCCGTGTTTGTTAGGGTCACACACCAACCGCATCTCTTCTTCTATACTTATTCAGGAGCTCGTTCATCAGGCAGAAGTCAGATTTTATGTGAACGTATCATCCTGATCCCTACGCTGCTGCTGCAGGAGATGCTTTTATTGTGTCCCTGGTGGAGCACAGGAGAAAATGTAGCTACACATTGTCCTCATCCAGCCAGAAAACTAACAAAGAAACCAAAGAAAAATCCTGGCATAGAAACACATAAAACTCTTCCACTAATTTAACAAACAAGAATAATGAAGGAGACCATCCCGAGTTAACAAGGCCTCGTTATGCCAGACAATTCAAACACCACTATTCATATAATAACATCAGTAAGAAGGTTTAATTCATCAGCACCAAGGGTTCAGCCAGGAAATGTGGTAACTTAACCTGCCTCTGACACTTCAGTAACTACCGCTGACAGCTTCAGTCAAGTGGAACGAGCTGTACCCAGACTATCAAAAACACTTTTTACTGTGAGGTGTTTCAGTGTCTCGCTTCACTGCCACCATCATAATGAAGAAGCAGCAGTAACGGTTGTTCTGGCTGCTTCACCGTGGTCGCTGCTTTGAAACAGTGGATCGTTCTTCAGTGAGACAGGACTACTTTTGTCCTGTGCTTGAATACCTGAAGAATACCTGAAAAATAACTCAGCAGCACTTACTGACTTTTTTTAGCAGTGTCGTCCTCACACAGGCCGTTCATTCATCTATCAAGGTTCTTACAGAACAGGATAAATCAGGGTTTATAAGCACGCTACAAGATGGCCGAATCATTGTCAATTATCCAATGAGAACTACACATGAGGCCCCGCCTGCAAAGGATGCTGCACTGTAAACTGATATTTCAAAATAAAAGCATCTGAAGAGAAATGGAAGAAGAAAGAAAAGTGTTTAAGACGTATTTTTAATTAGACGTTGTTAATAAAATGTTTCTGTTGTTAGAAAACTATAAATCTCTCTTTGTCGCCTCTGCTGTAATTGTGTTGTTTTGATTCCAGTACATCACTGAATGAGAGAAAGTTTACATGATGAAAGAGCGACTCTGACATTATCTCAGGTTTGTATTTACATTCAGTGTGATTTGTTAACTGTTTCAGGCTTCAGGATGTGTTGTGAGTGTTTGTGAGGCTGGGATCTCTGGGGAGGGTCTAACACAAACATCCTCAGATGATGATCACGCTCAGAAGGAGAAGTTTGATCCACCTCTGACCACACAAACACTCCTTGTTCCTATAACTAATCTGTTTCTGTCATGTTAGAAAAGCACAGGGACCTGCACAACAGCAAAAGTGTACTCAAGGACACGCGACGCACAAAACCTCAGTGTGATCAGACCAGGATCACACAATGTTTGGCGTCAAGTGAGATCACCGCGTAAAGGTGCATTCAGTCAACTAATGAGTTTCAACTCCTGCAGCTGCTTTCAAGTGCACAGTATAAAGTATGAATTTAGGAAACACTGGCTGTTTAATCCTTAACATTTATAGAAAATTCAGCATCAGGTCAATGTAGAGGATCGGTCTACTCACTGGGACTGCTGAACTCTACAGTTGGGTTTTAATACTTGGACTTGTTATCTGATTGTGTCAGCGCGTGTTGGTCTTTCCTGTTGAGCCTTTTAGGTGCAGAGTTGAAAAAGTGGATCGATGAGAACCAAAGTGCTTTGACAAACTGATCCGAGCTCCCCCAGCTCTTTCCCAGCCCAGCTCCTCACGCATCTCTCTGCTGCTCTGTCTGATCATCCCTGACAACAGCGTTCACTATTCATTAGGAGAACTTAACGGAGAACCTGGACCATGGTGAGCCTCAGGCACAGGTGGGGACACAAAGGACGTCCAGGGCCTTTAAACAGCCACGATGCACAGACACACACACATTCTGACTACATGCAAACTAGACTTAAAAAGCTCAGCAAGTCAAAGTTAAGCAGGTGAGGAGAGATTTAAAATCAACAGCGGTGCCTGAACAAGTGATCATGCACCAGTGAACAGCAAAGTTATTGTTACCCCCTGAAATCCAGACTTCATTTTGTCAATGCAGAGCCACAGTTTCACAGCGAGGCTGTGAGAACACGAGCAGCTCGCACACTGTGTTTTAAATGGGAATTTGCTGAACATTTGCTGTTTATGAGGCACTTGTTCGCTCACTGGACGCTGAGACTGGCTTCAACAGTCCTCATACACACTTATTTTGTTGACTTTATCATCAGTCTGGACGTCTGTCCAACTTGTTATGAGTATTATTTTGCATATTTTTGCCTCTGAGAAGATAAAGTGACCCACTGAAAACAACAGTTCAGTTGAAATAAAGTATTACTGTATGTTTTGCCTTTAAAATACTCAACAGTAAATTCTTAGATCAGATTATTTGTATTTCATGTTCATTTGGCTTCATATCTCCACACAGCAAATTCTCTTTCAGACAGTGTTTTTTTCACCAACTTTGCTGTAACCGTGCGAGTTATAACATGATGGGGTGAAATGAAAGAAAGAGGAGTCAGACGATCACAAGGCTCATAGTTAATCTGGTATTTGGTTAAGCTACTTACCCACATAGATGTTAATTCACTGACTCACTCAGTGCATCTTTTTAGATTTTCTCAAAGAGAGAAGGTGAAAATATTTAATGAACTTCTCCCATATTTTTACAGAAATACTGCGACATGTCACAAAACGTGCTTGTTGTCAGGGGCAATAAGGAGACGACACACAACGCTGAAATACAAAGTCAGAGGCACAGCTGCAGGCAAAGAGCTTAATTAATCAAAGAGCAGAAAGTGAGTAGGATCAAAATCTTTCTTCTAACGGGAAGTGGTTTGAGGGGAAACACGAAGATGATGAAAGCAACAAGGTGATTATTGACCAAACCAGGAAGTCAGACTGAGATCAGCAGCTCTTCCACACTTCCAGCCTCTGTGTAAAGAAGCTCATGTTTGAGACGTCTGTACTGACGGTACAGACACAGATGTGACGTGTGAGAGATGTTTTATCTGAGTCTTTGTGAGAAACTCAGAAATCAGGAATGTGGGACTTTGTTACTCTCAACACAAAATGTTGGAAGTAAAGAAAATAATTGTGGTGACGCCTTCCAGAACAAAGCAACTTGGATTTTCTTTACTGTAGTGCAGCGATTTGTGTTTTATTTAAAAAACAAATTGATTAAGTTCTCTAAAAATCCTGAAACAAGCACATTTTCCCAAATGTATTTCTGTAAGAAACAATTATTTCAAATCCAGCAGACGGCATGATTACCACGGAGCTTTTTGCAGCGTCTGCATTTCTGTAGAACTGCAGATATTTCTCCTTAATTCCAGTGGTACAAACAAAGGCTTACAAATGTTTCATAAGTTAGAGATATTGTGAAAATGTAATAAGCTACCACCAAGCTTCTGGACATAAAGTGTGTGTGTGTGTGTGTGTGTGTGTGTGTGTGTGTGTGTGTGTGTGTGTGTGTGTGTGTGTGTGTGTGTGT
>JAUYWH010000011.1:16890552-16931483 GCA_034779795.1 Ctenopoma multispine | reverse complement strand
TGTGTGTGTGTGTGTGTGTGTGTGTGTGTGTGTGTGTGTGTGTGTGTGTGTGTGTGTGTGTGTGTGTGTGTGACAGCCACTGCATTTGCAATTTAAGCTGAAACGAATGAAACATCTTAAACACTCGTTTTAATAAAGATAGGTCTGCTGAATTAACACCCAAAGCTCGTTAAAAACCACTCAGCTGAACACAGAAACCACACTGGACTCTCAGCACGCAAATTAATAAAACTCTCACATTGTAATGAAAATAAACACAAGCTCTCAGCTCTACACCAGGAGATTTAAATGTTTCATACTGTAATAATACCCAGACTGCAGTTAGTGCTGCAACCTGCCTGACACTCACATCACTTCTCATGTTGATTTGGATGTTTGAAGGAGCAGTCAGTCGGGTTTTAAGCCGAGTCATTATCCTGCTGTTTATCTGCAGGGGTTGACAGGGTTGTTAGAGAACAGGGAGACGGGGAAGTGTTTATTTACACCGTCTGATGTTCCATCCAGAGTAGAAATTAAATCACTTTTTATTCTTTTATTTGATGAATTTTTAATTTAGTGATCAAACCCAGTCAGCCCCAAACGTTGTGCAGCTTAGATGCTGTAGATGTTTCTTACAACAGCATCTCTAGGAGTTACAGTCATACGTGCATTATTTATGTCCACTGATGATGTAGTAATGTGTCCTTTATGAAACAAGGCGTCCGTATGCTGTAAACTAAGGGTTTACTGTTTGTTCTGTTTGTCTTGTACCCAGTCCGCCTTCTGATGTGACGTGTCTATGTAATGGGACATATCTGTGGAAGTATTACAGTATGCAGGGTTCAGATATGACTTATAGTGTATGTGGCTGCAAATGTGCAAAACTATAAATGTATGAACACATTTTGAGAAAATGGGCTCCTGTGCAAAGACAGGTAAAAGCCTTCATCCCTCCTACTATATAAACCTGTTTAAAGCTGTTGCTGAGTTCGTAATGCAATCTCAGTTTTACGCGGGGCTGCATCTGTCAATCAGAGAGGTCACTTACAGACGACATCGGCTGAAGAGCCACACAGTACCTAGTGCCATCGGTGGGGGAGACAGTAGACAGATGCTTGTTGACAGTCCGACATTCGACAGCTCGGTGTCAAAATGTGTCAGGCAAGAATTTACAAAAATAACATTCATACTTACTGAAGGTTTGTTCCTTTGAGAAGTGGAACAGTATGTAGGATTTTTGATTCTCACACTGCAGTGTCCTCAACTAATGAAACAGCTGAAACCTTTTCACAAAACCTGTCTACTTACACTTTCATACAGGTACAGCTGTACACCTGCATACACGTGCACGTAGTGCTCTGAACCTTGCTGAATGTGTCACACAAACACACGTGTGCGCTCACATTGTACATAACTCCTCGTGCAGCAGCTTTCTCTCGATGAATCTCACAAGAAAGACAAATAATTTGTTTTGACTATTTCAATTACAACAATCAAGTCTATTCAAAGAGGACACCTGCTGAGAGAGAGTGGTGTGTGTGTGTGTGTGTGTGTGTGTGTGTGTGTGTGTGTGTGTGAGATAGACAAAATCTCCAACAAGCAAAAAGGAGCACAGAGAGAACTGCAGACAAAAGAACACATGTAGATAAAATGCTAATTACTATTGTTTTTCATTTTGTGAACTATGGGTCTTTTGTTAGAAAAGCTGGATACAGGGTGACAAAACTATTATGTTAGCGGCTCCTAGAGGCTGTAAGGATCATTACATCACATAGAAACCACACAGTTTGGGGGTGTGGTACCAGAGTGACACAGATAAACCAGTGTAGAAGTATAAATGCTCACAACGACGTCGGCCACTTCTATCACTGTAACAGTTTCAGTAAAGTTTCTGCCCCTAAAACCAAAAGAAAAAGCTGAAATACACTAAAGCTCTGTAACGGTGACAGGTAGGTACCTCAGTGCTGCTCAATAATTCTCATTGCAGCAGATCATTTCATCCATAGTTGATACCAGAACAGTGTTACTGCAGCTTTAATATTAACGAAGCATCAGTGATTCTCTCCTGTTTTTGTCTGGTGAAAGCACACGTGACAATGAGAAACACACGGATACACTGAACCTCAGTCTGAGCCAAGCCGTGTTGTTCAACAGTCGGTGAACGTCTCAGCCTGATTGGCTGAGCAGAACACCACTGGCTCATTAATGGTACAGAGTGGATGAGACAAAACCTGAATACCAAACACATCACTGCACCACTGTCTCTTCTCCAGGACACATGAGTGCTTCTATAGTAGTGAGGACCCCTTAATGACACTCACATGACGAAACCTTACAGCTTCATACTATAACCTTATTCTGCAACCACCTGCTGCACCCACAGCGTGTGGAGTCAGTGTTGTTGTGCTGCGGAGCGTACAGGGGAATCACACGGTATCACAGCGACACCGCACGCTGAGAGAAGCTCAGCGAGATGTTTCAGCTTGTCTCCCTCATTGTGTGTGTCTGTGTGTGTCAGGCTTGTGTGTTTGGGGTTATTGTGAACTTGCAGCCGGTGAATACCTGAGCAAAAGAGGTGGGGGAGATAAAAAATAGATGTATTTATTGGGAGATAGAACAGAGGGACTGTGGCAGAAAGAGAGAAATAAAGATGAAGACACGAGATCAGCCTGTTTGTAAAAAATTCATTTCAGGCAGCAGGCCATGCCTAAAGCAAGATGGCTTTAAATGATTCATTTTTAATGTTCACACAAGCTCCACAGGAGGACTGTGTGTGTGTGTGTGTGTGTGTGTGTGTGTGTGTGTGTGATCATTATAGCCAACAGCAGCCTGGCTTCAGTGAAACAACACAAAGTACTCATGGCTGTAGTTCCACACGTTCTGCATGTGTGTGAACATGTCTGATATAAGTAGATTCCAGCAAACTTTGAGGACAAAGCTGGAAATATTCAGTGTTAATCGACTTTCTTACAGAAAAATACTGTTGCACACTGGGAAAAGCACATTTACACCTATTTACATAGGTGCTGAACAGCTCAGCAACTCGAATCCAATCAGATTGGATGTCTGATACTGATGTCTTCATATTTGTCTTAATAATTGTTTTTCATCTCCCCATAAATGAGCCAGTGTTTTTCCATTGTTTTGCCCAACTGTGCTGTCAAACTTTCCAGTCTTATACAGAAAGTTGAAGATCCTCTTCGGTCTCCGTGTCTGTCAGTCTGTCACTGTCTGACCGGGCTCTCCCTCTTCTAAAACGTGGACAGGAGGGACCCTACTTTTCCCCACACAAACTCTCACGGGGGACATATTTCAGCACTGCACGTTAAATTATTGATGAAGCGTCCCCTGCCTCTTCTCTTCTCTCCCCTGAGGCTTCATGCTGAGGGACGCTGAGAGAAAACCAAAATCTCTGAGGAGTCCATCTGCATCTCAACACGCTGCAGCTACAAACAGACTTTTCTGGATATTACATGACAAGCTGCACTAACAATACACACACATCACTGTAGAGCAGGGAAAATCTAAACTCTGCATGTATAAAAAAGATGAATAAAATACTGAGCGACACATATATGACACGTGTATCTTATATTTGACAGGATGAGTTGCAGGTTAAAGTCCCAACAGTCGCCCCTGGAGCTGGCAAAGTTCACAAAGCAATCCCAACTCAAGCTCTACTTACTGGCTGTTCTCAGAGCTTTCAGCCTGCACAGTGAAGTCTCTTCAGCTGTCATAGAGATGGATGTGTGCACGTGTGACGTCTGTAGGACTTCCTGTTCGCGTTGCCTTAAAAGTTAAGCCTCAGAGTTCATCTTTGACTTTGGAAGTGGAAGTTTGACAGAAGAATCCAAACTCAACATCCACTCCTCAGCTTTTCCTGGTGCTTTCTACCATATCAGTGGTCGTCATCATCAGTCATCTTAAAAGTCCAAATCACATAAAGTTATTAAACTTAACACATATATCATATAACTAAAGAATGGATGCATTTGTTTGGCTGTTGTAAACTTTCGTAGAACTCTCCCAGTCCACAAAAGAAGTGTCTTGTCCATTACCTGTGTTGCTCTTCTTTCCCCTCTTTCCACTCACCCCAAAGGTTGAAGCAGATGTCCACCCACCATGAGCCTGGTTCTGCTGGAGGCCTCTTCTGTTACAGCGAGTTTTTGGTTTTGTTGGGTTTTTTATGCCTCTATACTCTAAATAAACTGAACTGAATCAGATGAAGCTTTTGCTGCTTGGTGGTGTTTCTGAGTGAATCACTTGTTTGTTTCAGTTGCTATATTAATGCAGTACCTGCCTCATAGATTAGATCTTATATTGGAACATGAATGTAGACAGTGATTCAGCAGTGGTGTGGGGGCTTCTCTGGCCCTGTGGTGGAAATGCAAATCACAACGCACTGGCAGAACTTTCCCCCCAGAGGAGGCTCTAGGACAGAACTACTAAGAGCATTTTGGTGCAAAAGACCTTATGTGGGGACAGAGGTTCTGTCCGTGGTTCTGAAAGTACTTGAAGAGCTTCAGGATGCAAAGTCGCTATGCAGAACTTTTACCATTTGAATTGAATGGCTTCATAAATACAGACATATTTAACATACATGTGGCCGAAAACTATCAGCTCAGAGAATGCAACACATGATGTCACCTGCAGGAATATTTAACTGGAACGAGAACCTGCATGTGGAACACGGCTCAATATGATTTTAACAATTGATGCAACGCTCTCCTTTCAACTAACCCAACACCTACATGGAGAAGCTCCACAAAATTCTTTAGTACATGAGTAATGAAGAAACCTGAGGAGAGGACAGTCAAAGACTGAGCTCTGGGGTTGAGCTCATTATAACGACAGTATGTGCAGCTATGATGGAGGCTGTGCACAGTATTACTATCAGTCCACACTGTGAAAAGTTGGGTGTCATTCTCAGGGAAGTTTTCATGTTAAATGTTTGCGTGACCTTCAATTCAATTCAGTTCAGACCTTAAACAAGCTGAGACACTCAAACACTCTCGAGTTTGGCTGAATTAAAACAATTCTTCAAAGAAGAGTGGGCCACAAATCCTCCACAGTGTTTGCATGTCTACCTTCACCTATAAATCAAGCACAACAGTTGGTGTAAAAGTTGGTGAAAATACAGTCCAGTCAGACAAATTAAGACCTATATGTTTAATAATAATCATTTTATTTCTCCTATTCTCCCATTAGAGCAGTGATTGTCTGAGAGTGTTCAGGAACATGCAGGAGGAAAGAAAACCTTCATCACCATGTGGATCAGAACAGCAGCGAACAGTGTTTTGATGTGAAGGGTGTGGAGTTTTGTGAAAGTGTGGCTGCAGTTTAGCGACGTTTGTTCAGTGGCAGACTGAGCGGTGTTTTTAATATATTTGATTTTTTCAGATCTAGTCATCAGAGGCCAAACATGAACTGGTTAGAAATGCTCCAGCCACTGACTATTTTATATTTGGATCCTGTACAAATACATAGGTGAGATTGATAAAATAAAATGCTTGTGCTGTGCAGTGCAGCTATTATTTAATCATAGTTATCAGAGCAAACAACCTGAGGCTCTGTTGCATTTTAAATCATTGCAGAAAAACACATTCCATGAGAGATTCATAAAATAAAAACAGAACTGTGAATTATTTTTTGTGTTAATTCTTCTATCATGTTCACATTTCTCTTTTTATTTAGATTCAAAAAATAAAGTTTTGCATTTCACTAAATTTATTAAGTTTAAAGTTTATTTATCTAGAACAGTAACCAGCCAGTACACACGATCGTTGTGATCTACTGGAGAACCAGGAAAAGACGGACGAGCTGAAGAATGGAGAACCCTGATGTCCCTGAGATGGAAACTTTTCTTTTGTTCATGTGCTGCTGTAAGGACCTCTGTCCGTGGTGCTGACCGTGTGGGGAGCGGAGGTGTTGTCCAGGGTTCTGAAAGGACATCTGGGAAATATGAAAGGCGAAATAAAGTCTTATCAAAACACAACCAGAGCACATTGCCTTAGAAATGCAGGGCATGTTAACTGACTAGCAGATACAGAACAGCTTGATCATTCAGTTGGAGCAGTGTTACAGTCCACTTAAAGCCGGTATTCATGTTTCTTGAGCTTTCATATGTTCTCGATTGTCTAAACATATAAATCTGGCAGTTTAGCCAGCTGTGATAAAAAGATATTTTATCAGCTATAAACCCCAGACAATGAGCTAAAAGACACAGAAATGGTGCAGAGAACTGCAGTGAGAAACTAATGTCCAATCAGCTGCCACCTGTGATGTAAGGAGGTGTAAACAACTTCTGCTGCATCCACTGGAAAAGGTGTCAGCAAAGTGGAACAAGAATGGAAACTGGTGCATTTAGATCAGTGTGTGTGTGTGTGTGTGTGTGTGTGTGTGTGTGTTGGGGTGGGGGGGGGGTGGGGGGGGCTGAGTATTAAAGGTGGAACAGCAGCTGGGCTGAGCTGTTGTCTCAGCCTGTCAGCCCGGTTATGAGACGATGTTGCCTGACTAACACTCTGTTGTGCTGTTTACTGCCACAGGAGAATACAAACGAGTGTCACCTCTCTCCTCAGCTCCCATGAGCACAGCAACAAGCAGAAATACAGCCAGACACAGACGTGCTCGTTCCAGAATCTTTTAAAAACTGTTAATTCACCAACAAACCTAAGGTCAAGAAGTCAGCTGCATATCAGCGCGTGAGCTACACAGACTCCCTCCACACTGGGACTCTGACAGCTGAGCGGGACGTCATGTCTTTCCACCTGTCAGCTTGTTTCCTTTCCTCTGCTGTCGTCTCCTGAACATCCGTTCCTTCACTCAGTCCGCAGAGTTTTTATAACAAGCACTGTGAGATATAAAGAATTTTCTCCCTCTCATATATTAAACATGCATCTTCATTGCTATCACGTTTCTCTGCTGCTACATTAACATGCTTTCTGTTACCCATCGGGATAATGGTGAGGGTTGGTGTTGTTAAGACAGGCTACCTGCGGGGCTTCAGCAGGGGGCTGCATGCTAATCTGAGAGGAGAAGCTGCACCCTGTCTGGCTGATGTGATGAAAACCTGAAGTAAACAACCGAAGTAATTATGGAGACAGATGTGTTTTGGGTATTGCTTTGTTTTTTTTCAGCTCTGGTACAATCTGATAAGTTACAGTTTATGTGTCTCACCAGACTCACAGTCTAATCAGTTTATGCATGTTTGTGCCACATGTAACGAGATTCCCTCCAGGTGTTTTTCACATATGATAGTGACAAACATAATATGGATGTGAGGTCACAGCAGTGTATCATTGAGTCCAAGTGGAAGTTTGTGGCAAATATGAGGAAAGTCCCGTCAAGTGCTCCTCAGATATTTCATTCGCATGGAGACAAATGGACAGACCCACGAACAATCTGCAATCATAAGGACTTCATCAGCACATAGGCGTAAAAAGTTAAAGCAGCATTTGTGCATTATGCATTTTTTGGCCACTTGGGGGCAGTGCAACAACAACCACTGTGGTGTTAGCATACATTTAGCTTGTAGAGTCTAGACTGAACATAATCATGACTTCGGGGACTCAGCTAATTTATTTTTTTTATTATTATATCTGATGATCATACATTTTTTTTATCTTCAAACTATCACGAGGTAGTAGAAAGAAAATTAGCCATTTCTCAGAGTCCAATGTGATGTTTTCACTTATATTTTCCATTAAACCAAAAGATAATCCTCATATTTGAGAAGCTTCAATTGAAAGGATCAGTTTGAAAAATAGTTGTCAGTTGATTTGATCAATGAATCAATCAAGGCACTAATACGATATAGTTTAGTCTACGTGATCATTTTTAAATGTCAGAATCATCAACACATTAAAGGTAAATCCCCTTCAGCAGGAGTTGTAGGCAGGTGGGGTTTTATTTTTAATCATCATCAACATCATCAATATTTCTTCCTACTGAGCTGCAGTGGCATCAGGAACAGAGACCACTCTGGTTCCAGCAGAACCGTCCTCCAAAGTAGTGCTGACAGCTGTGTAAAGTGACAACAGTTCCTGCACGATTTGATGCTGCAGGATCGATTGCAGACAGATGCAGTTCGTCCTGCAGGAGGTTCAGTGTCTCACGGACATTTTCTCAGGTGACTGTGCAAATGATGCATGAACTTATCTCCTGCATGTCAAAGACACAGCAGCAACAATATAGTCCACAATACATGACCCTACACACCCACACAACGCTTAATTTCTGTTTTGCCTGCTGTAGATGATAAGAATTCCCTCAACAGGTTGATCTTTTTTAATTAAAGCACTGTTGCGAAAGCTGTAAATTCAGGTTAAATCCTGACTTGTATATCTCAAGTTCATTAAATCACTGTTTAAATCTAAACTCTTAATGTTACTGTCATTTTTATTGTTCATGTATTACTTATTTCAAAAGTGGTTGTAGGAATCTGACGAGTCCTTTAACCTGACGTGCTGAGACAACACAGTTACTTTAAGTTACCCGGACACTTGATGTCATGTGGATCGTAGGTTTATTTGATTTTTGTTTTTAAATAGCTGTGTCCAAAATCCAGATGAAAGAAAAACTCATACACGGAGACACAACCTCCAAGGCTATTCACATAAACAACACACACACACACACACACACACATAATTGCATGCTGCCAGTCCAGATCCACTCTAATGAGCTGGCGTTGTATAATTCAGCAGACATCACTTTGAGCGAATCGATCTTATTGCTGATTCGCACACAAACCACACATACAGGTATAATAACTGTGGTGCTGGAGTTAGCTTCTCTGACCTCCAACTAAAAGTGAAGCACTGAGTATCGAGCTGAATTTTAGAACAGCTGTTTAAACTATCATGATGTTCATTGTTAGAGTTTAATGGCACCCCGTGGAGTTTTCCTCTAAACTAAAGGTATAGTTACAGTCAGTAAGTGCTGGAGGTCTAACAAACAACCTCTATTCTTACAGCACCTGCAGCAACGCTTCAGTATACAGTATAAGTGATCAATTACAAAATGTAATCACAATAATCACAAGATGATGCAAATCAGGAACGCTGAGCTGCAGAAGCACGGTGAGGGTTATAGATGGTTAGTGAAGGAGCTGCAGGTGAAGTGAGTGATGGAGGCAGGGTTACCTGCTTAGACAATGAAGGCCAGGTGTGTAGGTGGAGAAAAGGAAGCAGACGGGGACATCTGGTGGGTAGATCTGAAACTGACAGGAAGAACAAACCCGGCAGGAAGCAGGAAGTGGTCAATGGTAACCAGAAGGTCGGTGGTTAGAGAAGCCAGGAACACGCCAAGAAGACTAACGTACAGAAAAAAAAAGGTGAAACACCTGACACTATTTTGGGTCACAGCCTTTTGGACCTGCAGCTATCCCTCAGAATTACCTGTTGCCTATTGCTGCCATTCTGAAACCAATCTGGACTTTATTCAGGAACTTTACTTTACTTTGCTTGGCAGACGCTTTTATCCAAAGCGACTTACATGGAGCTAGTGATGAGTGTCTGGCTCAGAGACACACCTGGTAGGGGACCAGGGATGGTCATGCTGGGATTTGAACCTGCAACCTTCTGCATCCCAGTCTGACGCTTAACCCACTGAGCTACCAGGCCACTGCCTGCCTCTTTCTGACCACTGCAGCGACTCTGTTCTCACCTGTGGGACTCCCTGCCTACTAGTGGAAGCTCGCGTGTGACTTGAATACACTGTTGCTTTCATCCGCCTGCCTGCATGGCTGTGTTCTGCAGTCATCCTGGGGACACATGTGTCTGAGGTTGGTGGATTGAAGTCTAAAGAAGGAGAATGTTGGACAAACTCCACCGATTCTTATGTTTCCAGTGTATGAAACAATATTACTGCAGTCAATACAAATTAAGTTGTTAGATTTTCCTCACAAAAAAAAAACTTTCACCTCCAGACTCCAGCTCAATATTTTCACTCTTCCAACACACAGCCACACACACACACACACACACACACACACACAGACACACACAGACACACACACACTCACACAGAGCTTCAGGCTCATCACCTGCACTGCTTTCAGCCTCCCCGCTGGCTTTAACTAACCTGCAGCAGAATTGATCCCACACAGCAAACTCACATGGAGAAGAGAAGCAGCTTTAACAGCAATCAACTTGAACCCACAACCATGGCAATATTATATTATATAATAATAATAATATTATATATTATAAGAGTCCCACAGGACTAGAAAGAGAGTGAGACTAGAAATATATATGTAGACATATAGTGAGATTAACAGGCAGGGTGTCATTTCTTTAATCCCACGTGTCAGACTATGTAATGAACCTTGCAGTTTCAACCTACACACACATGCAGACGGATGCAGGTGTAGCGGTTGGTTTGAGGGCAGCTGATTGGCTGAGTGGAGAAACTGGCTGCATGGTCAGAGCAAATACTCAGTTTGGGTCACCAGCAAAGTCAAAACCTCACAGCTGGACAGAAAAAAACGCTCAAGTCGTTGATTCCAGTGGAAACTGTTGGCAAGAAGTTAAAAATAAAGTGTTTTTTATTTGAATGTTAAACTGCTGTTACTCTGCCATACAGGGAGGTGTCCACCTACTGTATGATGAAATAAACACATAAACAGAATGCACAACAAACAGCAAAACGCCTCCAGCCTGCTGTGTCAACGGATTCAAAACTCATTCTGTGAACATACGAGCCCCAAACACAAGGTTCTGTCTCCATTCAGTGTTTCAACCCCAGGACAGGAGAACACGCCGAGAGTGAAGGACGATCACAGCATTGTGGAGCAGCTGCTGTTCTTCTTCTCCTACTTTTTCTTCTGTAAATCCTCTCAACACATCTCTCACACAAAATCCTCAGAGTTTCTCAGAGCCACAGGTCCCCCCACCGGATAAGTGATGTAGCCAGCCCCATGTTTGGACCCACACTGCTACTATAACCTCAACTTTACCTTGAACCTGGGTCCGCTTCTTCAACCTGAAACCACAAGTCCTGCAGTTCTTCTTAACCCCCAACAGCCGTTTCAAAAAATTAACACATTTGTCTTCAAGACTGCCCAAAAAATACCTGCACACCTCCTCGTGCATCTACAAAATATTATCCACTCTTCCCAAAAGAGCATCAAGACGTCCCCAGGTTAGTCTTAGAAGCTCAGTAAATACTTTATCACCAAGCTTCAACTCACAGGTAGAAACAAAAACAGAAGAGTGAATGTAACAAACTAGAATTTAGCTCCTGATCCTCCGGCTTGTCTCCTCCTCTTTCCTCCCAAGGCTTTATTCATAATCTGACCTGACACTCCTGACATCTCCTCTCCCTCCCGCCTCGTGCATCTATAATTAATTGTCGGTTTGGTGGGGGTTACAGGAGCCGCGTCAGCCAGGCAGGAACAGGTAGAGGTCGGTGGGTCAAGTTATCACGGTGAGAAAAACATGCCCGAATGGATCGTCTGTCAGAGTGGAAGACAGCTGAGAAAACCAGGAGAGACAGAGTTCAGAGCAGCAGGGGGGGAGGTCTGAAACGAAGGAAAACTGGATGAAGCTAAATCTGATGTGGCAGATGGGACGTAAAACAGATGATGCAACGTGATGATGTATAACACATGAAAAGAAGAGATGTGAGCTGTTACAGGTCGGTACAAGAAGACTGACAGGTGTCTGAATCAGTGGGCGGGGCCTGACACTAACATTTACTGGAGCTTTCAGACACGTCTCGGAAGAAAGGAAGATTATGAGATGGAGACAGGAACTAAAACTGCAGTGACTGGTTTCTACTGTGTAACTTACTGTACATGCACAAGCACACTGGAGAAAAGATTTCCTGACAGAGGTGATGGAGGAGGCTTCTGATGCTGCTGTGATCTGGTGGAACAGCTCAGTGAGCAGAGTCAGAGTCCAGAGGAGCTCAAAATAATGACTTCCCCCAAGAAGATGCACCTTCAGAGAATACATCAGAGCATCAGAGAACCTTCGCTCAGTTAGCAGCCACATGTACTGCTTACTAGTTTTTATCAAGGTAACTGCAGGGTGAGAAAAAAAAAATGTAGTAAGCAGTAGCATGTTCCAAGCACCGTGGCAAAGCAACGCAGCTGAAAAGCCCACAGCACTCACTCTTCTCTCCACCTGCTCTTGTAGCAGCAGGATGCTGCCAGTTCAAATATTCTCTAATGTTCATTTAAACTAATAAACATGATGCTGATCAAGGAAACACAACTTGAAAATTCCAAGTTTAACCAAACTTTAATAAATGTGTTTTTTTACACACACAGAATTTTTCACTTCAGTTTTAAAAAGTGAAATAATCTATGCTAAATCTAGAGTAGATCTAAATTCAATTATCAAGTTTTTTAAACTTGACTGTAGGTTTACTAGCACAAAATACAATTCCTACTTCACTGTACTTATTTATAAGACTTTTTAAGTAAAGTTAACTAAATAGAATTTACAGTGTGGGAAGTAGAGACTGCCCGTCCTTTACAAGAAGAACATTTGAGAACATCCCACAGAAGGTTGAACGTTGTTGGACAGCGACGACACTAACAGATAAACTCACTCAGTGTTAATCACAATCCCTCGATCGCTGAAGAATAAATTCCACTACAGTAGATGTTTGTCACCATCTTTTAATCCAGTGACATGTACCAACAAGGAGGAGGACAGACATCCTAACTTTACTCCTGCACAGGTCGATTATATTGTTGATAAAGCTGCAGCTTCATTGTGCTGCAGCCCATCTGAAAGAGAAGCTAGTTAATCAGAGGAGGCTAGCTCCATGGTACAACTCACAAATCCCTATTTGTTTTGGTTTGGTTTGCAAATTAAAAGTCAAAAAGTAGGACAGAAAACACCAGTGGAGAAACATAAGATCAATAATTAACACACATTTACTACTTAGAACACACACACAGCAACGTTCTGCAGGGCCAAAAGAAAAGGCTGTAGAGGGGAGGAGCGAAGGCTTTCATTAGTGGGGCGACATGCCTGATTAAACTCCTCACACACACACACACACACACACACACACACACACACACACACACACACACAGCTGGACTAATCGATGATTAGTAATTGAACCTGCATGGAGAGCGAGAGCAGGGGAGGCACAATGAGGGAGGAAGGAGGGATCACTGGTGTGAAATGAGACAAATGAGTGTGTTGAGGGCTTTTGTGTGTGTGTGTATTTTTGTGTTCTTCCTTGTGTTTAGCCATTGATCCGTGTGTGTGTGTGTGTGTGGCTGCGGTGTTCCTATAGCATCACAACATCAAAGGCTTTCTGTCGGCACCAGCATTGAGCCGACGACCAGCCGTCGTTGGGCCGTGTGTGTGTGTGTGTGTGTGTGTGTGTGTGTGGACGGATGTCACCTGTAGTGGCTGAGTCAGCATGTCGAATCAGTGAGAGAAGCTCTGATTGGCTGTTCATACATCACCTCCTGACAGGTGCAACGCGTGAATCACATTTCTGTTGTGAGGATGTGATGAGGCAGTTTAATCAGATCGATCACAAGAGAATTTGGAGGAAATGTGTCGATGAACTGATTTAATCTATTAGAAAATGGAGTGGGGGGTGGGGGGTGGGCGTTTCCTTTAGTAGGTATGCACCTCTCTTCTGCAGCAAAAATAATGAATGATCTGTTTGGTCATGATTATTATACGTCGTGTTCTGTTACGGCTCAACAATCCTGCTGCTGTAAACATGTGGAACTTAAATATACGTAAACGAAGCAGAAGGAAAAAAACATTTTAAGCATTTACCAGCTCAGTGATGCAAGACACTGAAATGAATCAGAGGCGTCTTCACTGACCAGTAAGCTGACATTCATGACACTGCCGATGTTTGATTTGATCGTGTACGGTTTAGAAGCATTCAGTGGGAAGGTAACGTTGATGAATGACGTTACAGCACTTTGTCCAATGAGTTAATCATTTTTATGGAAGTGGATAAACATCCTCTGTAGAACCTCAGGTGGTTTGACAGCCACAGGAAAATAACAGCTGCCAGAAAAACACAAGCAGTTAAATGATCGCTGTGATGGACAGATTAGCTCTGAGTGTTTCCACAGCAAACTAAAATGATGTGAAGCCAGTGAAAGCAGGGAAATGATCAATTATACACAATGTGTATAAAACCACTGGGTCAGCCATGGACGACAGCTGAAAACTCGTCACTGTGTCGCCTCCCTAACTCAGCGGAAGAGCTGAGGGTTTGATCTGCAGTCCATGTCCACCCGCTGATGGCAACGAGCCGTTTCATTGGGTTTAATAAAGCAATGAACGTTAATGACTGAAGCCAAACATCTCCTCACTACCACTTCATGTCACTTTTATGTTGAAGATGAAAACCTGCAGAAACCATGAAAAGGATCCAGTTATAATGTTCATCCATTAACAGGATTTCTGTCAAAACTTCACGTCATCAAAAGAGAGTTTAGGTTTCTCTGTATGTAACTATCTGCCAATAAATTTAGATCCAAACCATCGATTAATGCATCCAGAGCCTGAAACCATGAGCTCAATGTTGACTGGAGATCAAAACACGGATTAACCCTCCACTGAAAATAGTCCCTTACGTAAATTCATGGACATATATTTACAATAAGAATGTACTGCATATAGATGCATTTGAGGGGCCGTTTTTAAAAATGAACATCTTGTGTAGGAACCTCGGCCTTTGACTAATGAAGGACAAACCCACACATGGTCTGCTCGGGGTTTTCTTAGATTTGTTTAAAGTGAGAAAAATATAGAAAAATGCCTCAAGTAAAGTCGGTGTCGACTCAGTTGTTATCTAGAAATCAACAGAGGACTGAAAACAAGTCAGTATGACGGATCTGGGGTAAAAACTCGGGGAAGCAGAAAGTCCCATGTGGTCAGAGGACTGAACCAGTCTGTAGGTGTCATCTGTAGGCCTGTCATGGCGGCGTGAGGGTTTGATCTGTGGCCCGTGTCTGTCCGCTGGCTGCAATGAGCCGTTTCATTGGGTTTAATAAAGCGGAGCGTTCCAGCAACTGTCATCTGAGCCGTGAAGCCAAACCTCCCCTCATGCTCCAGATTGGAGGGGGGAAAAAAAGAAGCAGCAAATCCACAGCCTGAGACAGCGAGGGTCCTCCCGGCCATAAGGAGTCTATTATGTTTCTGTGTTTCATGCAGCCATCTTTGTGCTGGCTCGGGGCCACGCTGTGGCGTTTGTAAAGGCCGGGCCCGGCAGAGTGCTGGCACACGGCGGTCAGGACATGCTGCTAGATCCCACTAGGGTCCGTCCAGAGGATACGAGGCTGCCAGTTACTGTCAGTCATCATCAGGCTTTAACCTCAGGGAGCTGCAACGCTTTTAATTAACCTTAAAAACAAGAGTCAGAGTGACAGGCTGCTGAGGTTTCATATGAGACATGTCACAGCAAATCTACAACCTGTAGAACACACACGGAACAGTGCAGCTTAAATAAAAGTTTACAAGGAAAGAAGAGAGATCCAAAGAAACACTCACCCGTATCATCAAAACGTGAACAAGAAGCCAAAGTGTTCTCCACAGGGTAAAGAATAAAAGAGACATGTTACAGAGGGTTAAACACAAACATCCAGCTTCAAAAAGCTCAAACGTAGAATGAAGCCAAGTTAACTTCGTTTTTAAAAGTATCTCACACACATCACAACTCTGCACCACATTCAAATCTCAAACAGAGAGAGAGCAAATAAAAAGCTGTACTCACGTTTTCCTCATTAACAGGTGGAGCTTCTTCACGTTTGTTCAGGTGATTCTTTTAACCTCTGCTATTTCTCTGTGGTTGAAAAACAGCAGAGCAGGAGTGAATATTCTGGATATTTTAGTTGTAATTTGAATCTTCGTGCATAATGTAAATTGATTTCTGGTTTGGTTTCTCCAGTCACGATGAATATCACAGTTTCATGTCAAACATTTGCAGTTTTATACTTTAAGTGTCTGAAACTTTACAAATCTTATTAAGAAAAGTGATGGTTAGAATTCACCCTCCTTTAAACTCACCACCTCTCATCCTTCCTCCCTTCCCCTCACCTTTCCTTCGCTCCTCCCCTCCTCTGCTTGGTCGCCTCCGTGTATCGGCCCCACAGCAGCGCACTGAGACGCTTCTAATCCTCTTTTGATGAACTTGGTTAATGGACCTCCAGCTGCGACTTTGGCTCTGTTAATTAGGCAGCACACGACCCTCTCCACGCCCCGGCAGCACGCACTGCGCCCCCCCCCCCTCCCCCAGCATAAATTCGCTCATAAAAAGGTGAAGAAAGTTGTAAGAAGTTACTTTGTTGAACTGACCGAGTTTGGTGTTTGGCACAAGAAGTGCGATGCCGCCGCGTAAAAGTCTATTTGCGCCTTTCATCTCCGTGGAGCCGGACAGCGAAGTGGGTTTCGCGGGTCCGAAGCCTCTTCACACCGACTTCAATGCTCTGTTGCAGCGGAGCCGTTCGCAGGAGCGACCAGGACTAGGGGATTCCAGAGGCGGATGCGACCACAAAGACCCTCCGTGCGCCATCGTGGAGCTCCGGTTGGGCCCCGCCGTCGGCGCGTTGCACTACCTCCACCCGGACAAGTGCGCTCTGGAGCGTGCGCAGAGACGGCGACGCCTCGCTGCCAACGCCCGAGAGAGGAGGAGGATGCTGGGGCTCAACGTCGCCTTTGACCGGCTCCGGAGCGTCATCCCCAACCT
Organism: Ctenopoma multispine; assembly: GCA_034779795.1. Lineage (NCBI taxonomy): Eukaryota > Metazoa > Chordata > Actinopteri > Anabantiformes > Anabantidae > Ctenopoma > Ctenopoma multispine. Next base: position 16,914,818 of record JAUYWH010000011.1, on the reverse strand, counting down.
GGAGAGCGACAAGAAGCTCTCCAAGTCCGAGACTCTCCAAATGGCGCAGATTTACATCGCCACCCTCAGCGAGCTGCTTCAGGGGGGCGACTGTGGAGCATCGGCACCGACGCCCTCGGGGGCCGCTCCACCCTCACAGGGGACCACACTGCTGCCATCGGGGCCAGTCGCTCACAGAGACGCTCACACCGGGAAGAGCAGCGGAGGGCGGGTGCGTACAGAGGAGCAGAGGAGTCATGAGGAGGACATGTGGGAGAGAACGAGCGGGACAAAGTGACACGAATGAATGTTCTACGTGTTCATACGACTTATTTTTTTAATTATTCGTTTTATCTTACAGTTAAAATAAAGACTTCTGTTTGTAATACAGTCATTTCACTGCTCTGTGTGTAAAACTGTATTTGTACATAACTTAAAATATATTTTTTAACAACAACAAAGACCATGCATTTGTGTTATTTAAAGATCTGTTTCACTTTAAGCAGCAGACTCATTCAATAATGTGGAAAAATACTGCAAATGAAGGAAAGTTTAAAAATAAAATATGACTCTAGAAATGAGAACACAGTGAGAAAAGAAAGAAGGAAAAAAGAAGTACTGAAAGTAGCAATTTTTATTATTTTAAAATTATGTACAGGTAACCAAAGACATCAGTCTGCAAATCGGTACAAAGATCAAGTTTTCCTGCAGTTGGCTTGTTAAGAAGCTCTGTCCGTCCAAAACAACAACACGACTGGGAGAAAAGGCTTTAGAAAATGAAAAATAGAGTCAGATTCAGAAAAAGTAGAGTCTACCGGTCTAAGTTTAAATTTAATCCACCCCTCCCACAGCCCCACCCCACCAATACCCATCAGCCTCTCCTCCTATGTGAGGACTTCATTCTATGTACAGGGACTATGTACAAAAAGCTCTTCAAGTCATTCATTCTTCCAGACATCTGTGAATAAAGCTCTTGTAAACTTTTTTTTTTTTTTTTGAAGGAGTGTGTGTGTGTGTGTGTGTGAGTGTGTGAGTGTGTGAGATCAGAGGAACCAACAATTACAAGATAATGGCATGAACATGTTCGATGACTGACACTTTGAACTTGAACAGCAGATGAAATTGAGGAACTTTGTGATAAAAAAAAAGACAAATCTATATTTAAAAACAAAAAATGTGAATGAGAAGAAAATGCCAACGACAGATTGATTCTCCTCTCATGACGAGAGTCGGTTATGAATCACAACAGAAGCTTGAAGATGCTTAAGATGAAGGAGTCTCATCGAAACTTTCCTGTTTTTCCATCAATCGTCAGAAGTAACAAAAAAAGTTGTTTTTTTTATGGATTCTTCGCAACAAGATGGAGCCAAGAACAAGTGGTGTCACTTCCTCGTGATGCCTCCTCTACAAAGAGTTCACAACATGTAACTACTGAACCTCTCCCCGCATTAAAGGGTTACTGCACCACTTTTACACAGGTTTAGTTTACATGCTGTCGTTACTACTCCTCAACCTGTTAAGAGCCGTTTATTAAAACTATCCAAGTGCACTATGGGAAATGTAGGATCTTGTATTGAACACCTGAAAATATCAATTGACTTTGTCTCTTTATCCAGCTAAAGCTATATTGTTGTAACAGTCCTTTATTAATGACTTAAGCATGTACAACTGTACAGCTGAAGAGATTTTACAAAAAAAAAAAAAAGAGTTCTGGGCTGATGATAAAGCTACAATACGTGCAGTTTTATAGAGGAGATCAAAAAAAAAAAAAACCTCTCAAACATTTTGTCAAGTTGCTGCACTTTGTTTTTTAATCTGTTTTATTTCCATTTCTCTAAAACACTGAGCAACATTTTTTTTTCTTTAGATGCCAGTTTGGACTGATGAACACTGAGGAACCCATCAGGAGAGAAAACTAAGTTTACAATTGACACATTTCCAACATCTACTCTCATCTTAAGGTTGGTGCCATGCAGGTGGAGATCAAAGAATCAGAGGAGGACTTTAAACAAACTCAAACTACAAACTGTGAACTTCTGGAAATGTAAGAGCGACAGCTGAAGAAACAGAACAGGAAAAAAAAAAGCATCGACTTGATCTCTGGAGGCCTCACTGCTTGTGGTTCTGTTCAGAACCAAGAGAAGGAGCTCGGTCTCACCTCTCACACCAGGGAGCCACGCCTGCCTTTGTGCTGTAATTGAAGACACTTCTCCCAAATGTTGAGCGTGTGAACACACGCACACAGACCGGCAGTAATTGAAAGGACCTGAAGGAGGCAGGTTCTGGTCCAGAGGGCTCGGAGCTCAGTACGTACAGCTTTGATGTCCAGCGAGAGGGCGATCGATTCCCTGAATAGAAAAAAGTTGTTGGGGGAGTGGACGAGGGCGTCGTTCTAAGTTTCTAGAAACTTTTAACAACCTCGGGGGTCTCACTCTTATTTTTAGTCTCAGGTGGGTTTTTGCGTTTGTGTGACTGGACTGCGCTCAGCATGATGGGAGAAGCTTCTGTTCAGGTACCAACACCAGAACAGCCTATTTAAAATCAGCCAGTTAACTGCAGAGGCTGAGGAGAGAAGAATTCTGATTATATACAGACGACCCCTAACAACGAACCTCATGCAAACACTTGGAGGCAGTGCCACCTTAAAATCCCACCTTAACTTCACAAAAGCCTGCAATTCAGGGGGTGAACTCTCACCATGCCTGTGGTTAGTCCAGATAGATCAATACTTTTGATTTCTCAGCCTCGATCCTTTGATTCCAACATAGTCGAGGGGTCAAAGCAGGTAAAAGAGGAGAAGAAGAGACAGGTGGCCAGTTTTTTTTAAGCACTTGAGTTGTTTTGGTGATTATTAGAGCTGAAGGAGCTGAGGGGTGTGACGCCTTGATGACAGCCCGGAGAAAATTGCAGCTTTAGCCCAATCTGCCATTAATCGATATGGAGGAGAGGGTGTTTTCACGAGAGAGGAGTCGCACTGTGACTTTAAAAAGGGAATTTCTCAAAAGCAGAAAAGCTGAAGAAATGAAAAAACAAAACAAAAAAGCATTCTGAGCAACTTCTATAAATACAAGGAGGAGATGAACTCAAACACTGACTTGTACTGGAGGTGATAACATCTGAAGACACTGAGCCTCATGAAGTCAATACATTTAAATTCAGCTTGAAGTCAAACTTGGGAAACAAATCCCTCCACACTGAGTTATGTTTCTCCAGCTGAAATCATTTTTAAAAAACAAATGAAACCAAAGAAAAGTCAACAACGGCGGATCGTTCCTTTAACTGCAGATGAGGACGACGTCTGGTCACGACACAGAGAGGAAGGTGATGACGGTGTGTGTGTGTGAGAAACACGCCCAATTCCAGCAGTGATGAGGTGATGATTGTGATGAAGGAGATGGTTATGGTGTGTGTGTGTGTGTGTCTGTGTGTGTGTGTGTGTGTGTGTGTGTGTCCGTGAGACAGGCGTCTCTCTAGCAGTGCTCCAGATAGTCGATGATCCTGGAGATGGACTTCTGCCCTGTGGTGCCAACATCACACTGCAGAGAGAGAGAGTAGAGGTTAGAGGTCAGTTCAGTTATTAACTGAATTCTTTCATTTATCATCCTCATTTTATTTTTCCTCCTTGATATTATTTAAACGATGCAAACAGAGCCTTTCCATTTTCATTCAGCTCCAATCCAATAAATGACTGACGCGTTAACTGTTCCAACAAACACACATTAAAACTCTAGAAGTAAAAATATCATTTTTCAGGTCACAGCCAGGTTTACGTCATATTTTCAGACACACTCGATGTTTTCTGAAGTGTTAGAACAGCTGCCACTCACAGTGAGGTTCATGAAGTTGAGGAATTTTTTCAGCATTTCTGTCATGATAGAGAAATCTCCTTTAGGCAGGTTCTCTCTTACAGTAGTCACATTCATCTGGTGAGAACAAACAGAGAAACAAACATCTTCAACAATCTTTAGGCTTTATTCATTTATTATGTGTTAATAACTGATAAGTCTATAGAAAATCAAACATCATGGGATAAATACACTTGATCATTTTCATATACTCTGTATGTGAAGATGTATCTGAAGATTCTGACTAAAGCCAGTAATACTAAATAATAAATATGCTGTAGGTGTGTGTGTGTGTGTGTGTGTGTGTGTGTGTGTGTGTGTGTGTGTGTGTGTGAGAGAGAGATGTGCCACTCACAGGGCTCCCCTGACAGAGGCAGCCCAGCAGCAGTGCTGTGTAGGAGGCCACGATGCTGTCCTCCATGTGCTTCCCTGCGTGCTGCAGAGCTGAGAGAAGCAGGAAGAAGAAGAAGACGATGAACATTCATTTTTTCTATATCTCTAAACAGAACAAACCGTGCGACTGCCTGCTGTTGTCGTACCTTTGTTGAGGTCGAGCTCCTCGTCCTCCTCCTCGTTCTTCTTCTTGGCGTCATCCTGTTTGTCGGAGTCATTGTCTTTGGCGACCCACTGGATCTCCCCGCCCGTCTCCTGCCACTCCCCGCTCTGGTCCAACGCAGGCTTGGGCGCCTCCTTTATGAGGTCATCGGTCTGCGCCTCGGCCAGGACGGCAGCACGTTCCCGCTGCAGGAAGAGCTGAGGAGGAGAAGTGGGAAGACACTTCACTGAAACCCTTTTTCTGGGTAAGTCGGTGCAGCATGTTCCACCATTTATCACAGTTTTCAGTTCAGAGCACTCTGAAATCCCTGTACATTTGCTTCATTCTATTTATTTCTGACGATTGTAAAACTCTGTAATAATACAATAAATCATTCCCATCTCTCCACTGATGTTGTTTCTTAGTTCCCGTTACTCTGCCTGTCATCATGCGGCCATTTGCAGATTCTAGTGTTGACCTCGCTGGAAGTCGGTTCGAGTAGACACCAGAAAATGTCTGTTCATAACCTCATCTACTAGATAGTTTAACCTCTTTATGTAGTCAGTGTGACAGAATGATGTATGCATCCTTTAAGAAGGTCAAAAGAGGAGCACAGAGGTTTTTGTATGAACGACAATAATATTACTGATTGTTTGCTGCTTTATTCTTGACTAGTTGAGAATATACCCACAGCTTAAATCTGACAATTTGTGCAAATGGCAAATGTGCTTCACAACCAGCGTGTTTGGCAGCAGCACAGATAATCCAGTTATGTGACAGATACCTCCTGCTGCTCTGTGATTATATTATTATATAATGTGAAGCTGTTCTTATTCACATCATGTTTCTGTCCTCAGGTAACTGGACTCATGGATCAGCGACACTGGAAACAGTCTAAATGTTTCACTGCTGCACTGCTCAGCTTCTTGCAGGAAGTTTGGACTCGAGCTTACACTGAACGTTTATTCACATTTATTCTGAAAACACACATATATGCAGTGGTTGCATATTGTACCTGTACAAGTGCAGCGATGGCACTGAGCGGGCCGGTGCTGGTGATGTCCTGGTGCTGAGGGCTGAGCAGGACGGTGGAGTCGCAGGGGCCCTGACCTCCCTCCATCTCCATCTCCATCAGACAGTACCTGTTCCTGGCACTGTACTCCACCAGGTTGATCAACAGACCCAGACCCTGCACACACACACACACACACACACAGTTATTAAATGTAGAATATGTCACTTTGAAGCATTTTAACTTCCTGCACCTTCTTACAGTTCGTGAGAGTCACTCACCAGTACTCGAATATCGAATCTCTGCTCTTGGGGAAGATACTGAGGGACTCTGAGGACACAGTTTAGAGCCGTGACTATTAAGTCCTCCTGTTCTCCTGTCTTGGTACTGCCCCACTCTGTATGCATGGAGATTAACACATGAGTATATACTGTTAGCTAGTAAGCTAACAATAGAACTATCCACTCAACTGATTAATTATATACCAATTATCAGTAGTTTGTGTGTGTGCACCAACCATTGTCATGCGTCAGGTTGAGCAGGACTCCTATGATGGCCCTCATACAGTTCTCTACTGCTTTCCCCACCACGGCTCGTTCTGAGTTCACCTCCCTGCTGTAACGCTGGATCATCTCCTCACACCTTCTCAGTGCCCTGAGAGGAAAGGAAACAAGAAGAGGAAAGATGAAAATAGGACAACTAAAAACAACATTCTGTGACGTTAACATTCAGTGTATCTCTCTTTATATAAATAATACCTGAAGAGGTATAAGTACATGTAGAGCAAACACACCCATCCCTGATGTTATCTTCATTACAACCACAAAGTGTGCATGTAAACCTCCAGTGAAGGTAATGTAGATAAAGGTGTTGTAAATCAAGATAACAACACTGAGCTACGCACTGTGTTTATTCATCATAGCCGTCCTGTGGATTCACTTACTGTCTCATCATTTTATTATATTCATCTCAAGCACACTGGACTCAAATTGAGATGTCACTTCATTCTCTGCTTTCCGTTTGTAAGTCCTTCATAAAACAGAGCAGCATTCAAAGGACAGAGACACACACACGCCGGCTGCAGCGGCACAAAGGGCTAAAGCAGGTCAGCAGCCTGATGCAAATAACTAGATTAAATCTAACGACTCAAGTGACTGAACACAGAACAGAAAACAGGGTCTGAACACTGGGACAGAGTGAGAGGAAGGAAACAAAGACAAAAGGCAAAAGAGGAGCGTCAGTAGAAAACTGAACATGTGCTACCTGGGGTAAGTCAGGATGTGACATAGTGAGAGGTCGAAGAAGATAATTACACAGAAGACACTTTTTGAGGTGTAAGTGGAAACAAATCTGAACGATCCTTTAAGATATTAAACTATCTGCTCAGACACAGATGAGGATGTTGTCTGCTGCCTAACAGGGTGGTTTATTGAATTAGCCCCGCAGACAGCTTAATCGCTCAGAGAGAGACGAGGGGTGAGTTTGGGTTGAAACAATAAGGACAGCATGTGGCAAAAAAGAGGAGAAAGAGGGGGAAAAAGTTAAGTGAAGGAGGAGGAGGAAAGAAAAAAAAGAGACAAAAACAGATGTAGAAACAACGCAGGCAAAGATTACATGATTACCTCTGCGTGTGCATGTGTGTGTGAGAGAGGAGTGGTGGTGGTGCTCGCTCACTCACTCTCTCCCTCACCCTGTGGTTTTGGGGGTTAATCGAGTTAACAGGGAGGACAGCTGAATGCTCAGACTGAGGCCTGTGTCACCCACTCAAACAGCAGCTCTTTGTTGACCCATTCAACCACCATCCTCACCCCCTCCGTGACCCCACCCGCACGAAGGTTCGGTCACACAGAGGGTAAAGAGGAGGAGTGAGAAGGTAAATTAACTTACTGGATTTTGGGGGCGATATGGACACTAAATATTCATATTTTATGGTTTAGGGAACAGCGGTGTAGATATGTACTGAGCATCATATCAGATTAAAACAAAAATAAGAATGTGGCCTGATGAGAGAAAAATTAAGAAGAGAGAGCAAGGTCACATCATTTCTACTGCAGACTGACCTCTGGAGGTCAGAGGTCACAGGTCACTGCTATGACTGACAGAATGTCACAGTCAGGAAATGAAACAACAAAGCCTCAATAACACTAAACATAATAAGCATTAGGCTCACTCACACAGATTTGTACAGACACACAGTCTGTACAGTGCAGTTGTTAACCAGGAGGAAATCAGAATGTGGGGATTTAAGTAGCTTCTTTAGATTTTTACATTTATGAATTTTAATACTAAATAATTTAAAGTGTTCAGTTACATCTGCTGACATGATACAACAAAGTGTAAAGAATAAGAAGACACATGAAGGCCAATTCAAGACCTCAAGCTGAGTGTTAATAAGATCTATAATCTATATAAAAATGAAACAAACGTAATCCTGTCAGTCAGGAACGGAACAGAGTCATTTCATATTCACCACACGAGGGGTCCATGCTGTGACTGAACTCACTTTGCACTGGAGACGATGAGTGACGAGTCTTTGTAGGCAATCAAGTAGCCCTGGTTCTCCGGGTTGTGGACCGTGACCTGAAAGTACACACACAGAGAAAGAGATTAGCAGTATAAATCGGTAACATTTTGAAACATGCCAGGAAATAAGCAGCCACATTAGCTTTATAGGGTCTTTACTGCTGTTGCCATGGGAAGTCTTTATTAGTTGTTGCAGATGGTTTGGATCCATATTTACATAGAGGTTTGTATTAGTTATGCCAGGGAGACTGTTTCAAAAGTCCTTGAAAAAAAGTACATGACCTAAAGAAGACCCATGACTTAACACAACGCTAAATTGAAACAGAACAATAATGGCAGTAGCCCTTTAAGCAGCACCCAGCCCATCACTTTGTTAGAATAAAAAAGCTAACATTAGCCTTTGTGAAGGTTATAACAGTCAGCTTAACCTTGATGGACTTAGAGCTTATGGGAGAGAATATTCAATGGAATCTAAAAGCAGAACTGTTTGTTGTAGAATCCTTGGTTCCACAGACTTTACTTATTAACAGAGTTGACTCAGTAGCTGAGGTGGACTGAGTTTTTCCAAAGCCACGTGTCACACTTACGCTCTCCAGCACTCGTAAACACCTCTCAGCTCCCCACAGAGAAGAAACCAGCTTCTCCTTCTCATCCTCCCGGTTCAAGTTATCAACACACTCCTTCACTGTGAAGACAGAAATAATGGAGACACAATCAGTGACCGATGCATCATCATTGTTTTTGCTTCTTATTTTGAGGTAAATACAACTTCTTTAACCTTTATCTACTATGTGGTCCAGTCCTCCCAGCAGCCGGAGCTCCTCTTTGAACCAGTCTCCTGCTCGTTTTGAAGTCAGGGACAGTAGCGTCTCCATTGCTAAGTGACCCGTCTACAGGAAAGAAGAAAACGTATCTTCAGCCAAACTCTTCACACGATGTTTTAAACAAACTATTATGTAATGTATCATGATTTGTAATATTACAGCTGCAGGGCATTCTGGGACGTTTCCTCTAGTTTCTACATTTTCTCAGATGGATTTCTGCTCGTGTAGGTGTAAGGCTTTGACATATATGCTGTAGATGTTTTACATCACAGACCTCCAGCTCCAGCAGAGTTAGAAATATCTTGACACATGAGTCACGCTGACTGAAGAATCGTTAGCATTAAGAAGGTTCCACCTCTTAGTGTGGAAACCGGTGTCTGTTTCCACACTTTTACGCACCAACAACAGGAATCATAAGCACACATAATGTTCCATTCAATAATCCAGGACGCTGCTGCTCACACCGAGCTAAAAACCAGATGCTTTAGTGATTAATAAAACCAGAACCACTTTCAGTTTTCTGTACCGTTATATTCTGCAGGTCCAGGTGCTTGTTGTGCACAGTGTCACAGAGCTTCCTGATCTTCTCCTTCATCTTGGCAATTTCCTTGGCGCTGAACTGAATGGGAGACTCCGGCGGGGCTCCAGACCCCTGATCCTGGTCCAGCTCCAGCAGCCGGATCATCAGGTCCAAACAGGACCGGTCCAAATCCATGTTCAACCTGTCTCTACTCAGGATGTACATCAAAGACGCCGTGCACAGAGCCAGGTTCTGCACAGATGTGACAGATTATGAAAGAGATGATTAAGCCTTCGCTAACATTTCTCTGTGAAAAATAAAACTTTATCCGTTTAAAACTGAACATATTCATTTTCAAAATGTTTATCTCACTTATCTCCAACTGATTCGAGTCCTGTTTGTCATATTTGAAATTCTCACCTAATGCAACAACTCACAGGTGACCTACATATTCTCCCCAACTGTTATTTCATTTAAATAAAAAAGACAACATGGATGCTGTTCAGTTAGTAACTGCAGGAATATCTACACAATCAGTCCGGACTGATTAACATTATTAATCTTCATATTATTCTTCAGTCTTCTTCAGTATTTTTCATCTGGAGCAGACTGAACTGCTGGAGTGTTTGATTCATCTTAATCTTTACCGGATGTTGTGGGGCGTCGTTGAGTGTTTTGAAGACCTGAGCCACCTTCCCTCTGGCCCTGAGGTGCATCCTGAAGCTGGGCATGGCACAGCGTGTAGCCAAGCTGATCACACTGAAGTATTAAAGAAAACAACAACCTTTATTTAGCTAGTTTTCTTGAGCTTTCTTCAGTATGAAGGTAAATTATGGTAAGGCAGCCAGGAGTTGACCACAGCAGCAGTGCTGCAGGTTCATACCTAAGGCATCGTGTGTTGAGAGGCTGTCCACTCTTCAGACCAGTAGCCAGATATTCAAAGTCATCAGTAAACTCCTGGTTCTCTCCAAACTCCACCACATCGTTGAAGTGCTTTACATGCTGGACAACTGTATACAGCTGCAAAATACACAGAGGAATGCATCCAAAATACTCTTTAAAAACATGCTTATATCTTTCCTGCAGTCGTACGGTTTCAGGATAGGGAAGTACCTCCTTGTGCTCTTTGCGGCATTTGAGTGTGGTGACTGTGTCCTGGTAGGGATCAGTGGGGAAGGTGACACACTTTGTGACCTTAGGTGGAGGAGGAGGAGCCTTGAAAACACCATCATCCTTCTGGGTGTTGGATGACTCTTTACTGGTTCCTCCTGCTGATGCCGTCGGCTGAAAATCAGAGTTGAGTGGTTAATTTTAAACTATATATTTGAGGGCATTTACAAGCCTGGACATCAGACTTTTTTTTAAAATCATGATTCATCTGAAATGAAAGTGTGTACGGGTACTTACAGGAGCCGTCTGTGATCGTGAAGGGAAAGATGGAGGGGGCTCCTCTTCACTCTCCAGTGTCCAGTGTCTGGCATTATACACAGCTTTGGTGGGAGACTGTATCATGAACACAGAGAAAACCAGATTCAAAACAGACAAACCTTCTGGATGTCTTGAGTAAGCGAGAACAATAAAAGCTGTTTTTATGAGTGTAATATAAGATCACGTTTCTTTTTATACTTCCAGACAAAAAGGGGGTCTCATTTTCAGTGAAACCATTTACCACCAGAGTAAAACCAGACTCAATACTGAATTTGGCTACTGGGCTAAATAAAAACCTCTAAAATCTGTAAATGTCAGAAGACTGTAACACTCCTGGGTTGTTTACCTTTTATTGAGGTATTTGAGACTATAGTGTTGCAAGGTATTTCTGGAGAGAAGGGTTTTTTGTGGTGGACTTTGGACAAACTCCCTACTTCATTACTTATCCTGTGTGAATCTCAGAAATTCTCCAAAACATGACAGGAGTAAGAGCACAAATGAACAGAAGCAGACACGGGAACATAAATAGAGGTAGGTGTAGAGGTGAAAAAAGACTGAAAATGAGAGAACTGGATGCACATTAAACGGGAAAGGGTCGGCCAGCAGTAATCAAACAGCAGGAGACACGTCCCACCATCCACCCTCACCCATTCGTCCTTGGCCCGTCTCCTGTCCTCTCTCTATATTTTTGCCAAACCTGTGGTTGGTGGTTGCTGGGGTATTCATGATGCAAAACAAAAGAGAGAATGAGGGAAAGACAGGACAAAGAGCAAGGAAATAGACAAGAGAGAGAGTTGGCTCTAGAGGGGAGCAATGAGGGAGGTGTGGGGTTTAGTTTGTGGCCAGAGCACCACAGGGTTAATAATCTGAGACAAAAGGGGAGTTTGGGGATGAGCCTTGGTGTGCTGGAAAAAAAAAATCAACACAACGAATTAAAGCCTCCTACAGTAAGCTGAATGGCACAGACAGAGACCTACCCCACCCACCCTTTCCACCTGCCGCTAAGCAGTATGTCAGAGATGAGCGTGAGGGAGGAAGGTGGACAAATGCAGCCGTACTCCTGCTGAGCCCCCCTAAAAAGATGCACTGCTTTACTGTTTTAATGTTTTGGCATTGCAGGATGTACAAAGCAACCTCAACGTTCAACAGCACAAGTTTGGGAATGGTTCAAGTTATCTCACTGTCCAGTTAGAACTGTTTTCCCAGTTCTATTACCTATAAAGATTATGAATCCAATTATTTACCAGCTTTAAAAAAATAAATAAATAAACTGTTGATAGGAAAAGTCCGACAGATTGTTTCTGAACCACAACAGGATAATTTTATGGGACTACACCTGTGTGTCAGTCAGTCTACTGGAGCCTGACAGAAACCTGACCACATTATACTCATGTTTTTGGGGTATGGTGAAATAGGGGTGCGATAATGATAGAAAATCATTTGGATCATTTGTGGCATTGTACTTGATAAGAATAAGTACAATTTTGTCAAAATGTGAAACTTTCTGCAGTTTATGCACCATGAACCATACAGTTTAGTTATTGCACTGTAATATTTTCAGCCAGGCTAAATGTTTTTTGGGTCTAAAGTATTGACACAATGTTTGAAACCATCTATCTCACTACTTGAATTGACATCATGTGCTTTGTATTGTAATTACTAACAGGGTTATGTTTGTCTCATAACGCCTTTTCTGTACAATAATTTTGTTTCCGTTTGCTGGGAGTGTTTCTGTGCTTGTAGCTGAGTTAGTTTATACTGAGACCTGAGAAGGCCACAGTATAAAGTAGTAGTAGTAGTAGTAGTAGTAGTAGTAGTAGTAGCAGCAGCAGCAGCAGCATAATAGAACAAAGGGGAGGACGATCTAGACTGGACTATTCAGGAAGGTAAAAAGTAATAAATTAAGTGGTCAAGAGGAAGTGATGTAGACAGAGAGGGGAACTCATTATTCAACTGTGAGGGAGGAAAGTTATTGTGAGAGTCAGGGCATGAAACTGGAGAGCCAGAGAATGAGAGAGAGAGAATACATTAAGCACATTATTATGCTCCTATGGGCGACGTCTGGTAATACTCTTACTGCTGGTCTGCAAAGGGCAGACACAGAGGAAATTAACTGTATACTTTGGTACATCTAACGTTCCCTGCAGGTGCTGAGAGAAAACTTCACAACAAAGTTATCTCTGCCTCTGCAGAGGCTTCTGATGACACAACCAGAGAACATGAAACACAGCTCAACACAGTCATTAAGAGTAAAGCTGTGTTTGTAGCTAACTGGTCATATATGTGGACAGCAAAGGGAAACGGTTTGATCCCATTGGGAAAAAACCCTCTGATCCACCTTTGAATATTCTGGCATTTTACAGGCCAAGAGGCATTAAGATATTGTGTCTTGGCAATATACAGTAATTGGAACTCACTATCACATTTAGCTCAGCAGCTTTTTAAACAATACACCAGTGAACACGGCTCTGTCTGCATAGTGGACATCTCATCTATTATTTGTGCTGAACAGTAAGACAAAGTCATCATTTATAATAGAGTAATATTTACTTCACATAATATATAAGAGATGTCATTTTTGCAAAACTGCAAATCAGAATCAAACTTAGTCATTAATAGCTAAGTCTTTTGCTATCTCACTGTGCCTGCAGGATCTCTTTGACTGTATACTGGTTAATTTTGTTCTGCATCATACTGACTCAAGTCTCGGCGAACACACAGCTGTTTTACTGTACCAGGTTTCAGTGGTATGCACCAACAACTTCACCTGAATTTTCTTAAATAGTTATGCAACACCGACAACGTCCTCAGTTAGAATGAAACCACACAATGACTGTAGCACTTTCAGTTGCATTAAAGAGCTAAGCTACAAATGACAGCTTTCCAGAAGGAAGTGGACCTGAAGCCTGAAGGTTGCGGAGAAGAAATACTGCTGCTAAAAACCAGATATAGTGTCTAAATTACTATTCTTCAGCTAATCCTGAGCTCCCTCTAAGAATCTAATTTAAATTCAGACATTAGTCTTTCTAATTACTTCTACATTCATGCAACAAAGTTAAAATGCTGCAAACTAAAAAGAAACATGTTTAACAAGCAGCTGTGATGAAGAGAGGCCTCGCAGAGCTTGTTAAGACAAATTCACCAAACTACACAGTGCAATGGGTCTAATTAACAAGACTGCTACAGTACAACAGGAGAAAAACCCCATTAACAGTTCACCTGATGCAAGACTTTCACTACAGGGATTTTCATGCAAGAACTAAATATAAGCTCAGACATCAAACGTCCACAGTTCACATACAATAATATATTACTTCAGACCTGTATTTCTGCTGGTCTGTATTAATGACACTGCTCCATTTCTATACTTTGTTCTATAAAAAGGCTCCAGGCTCTTATGAAATCAATAGTCTGATATCCAGTCAGCTCGGTCTGACAGCCGGGGAGTGACACACCATTAGCAGGCTGATAAATAAAAGAGAAGCAGTTTAAAGATGTTCAGAGTCGACTCAATCCTCTTCCCTCATCCAACCATGAATAAACCAGAGCCAAACTCCTCTGCTCTGCTCAGCCCACACACACACAGTACTGAGTCATACTGGGCGTAGGTGGTCAGAGCCATCCCAAAAGGTACATGCAGATCTCTTTTTCCAATGTAACCATGAAAGGTTTTACAGTTTGGAATTAAAATATTTTAAGTGCAGTCTCCTCCAGATGTGCTCAGTGTTAAGATCTTACCTATTTATTTGAATTTTTCTTTTTTACTATATAAGTCACATGGAGCTGGCTTTGAGACATATTATGCTTCAGTTTTTCCCCCATCCACTAAATATTTATACTTTTTAAGAAGTAATATTTTTCTGGTAACTGTTTTATGAAGATATGGATGTTTGTAAATGGATTAAACTGTCTGAAGATTCTCAGTCATCCAGGTAGTGACTATCCTAAAAAAAAGGCTATTCAGTGGCAACTGGACTTGCTTTAGTTCAAAATGGCTTCACATCCATCAGTCCCTACCACAAACTTTAAGCACAGTTCACACATATGTAGTTTACATTTTTAGACCGGGGAACTACCTGCGTCACATACGGTGCCCTAATGAGAATGTATTTACTGAAGCAGCCCAGTGTGCGCCAGGTTTACAATCCTGGTTACTAGTTCATCTGCTAAACAATATTCAGGAGAATAACTTCTTTCTGTTAAGCTTTGAAAACCGTCAGCCAACGCCCAGCAGTCATCCATACAGCATGAACCGTCCGTGAGCCTGTGACTCTGCAGTGGTGTGGGTAAAGCGTGGTGGTGTGTCTGACCTTCTTGTGTGCGCTGAAGATCCTCCGGAAGGTGTCCGGGTTCTTCTCGGCCGGTTTGCTTTGCGGTGGCCTCCTGGGAGCCCCCGCCACCATCCTGAGACCCTCCTCTGAGAAGTCCAGAACTTCTGCAGACAAAACACACAATAACAGACATCACCACTGTATCTGGAAAACTAAAAAGCTATTGATTACATCCTGAATGAGACAAAATGACCGCAAATGACAGTGGCAGCATCTTCTTTGTTTGTTGGGTTTTAAGTTCATCTCCTGTGTCTTCATTTAAATCACATAATCATCACCTTGACACCTCACACAGTGATTGGCTGCTGAGGATGAGCTCAGCCAAGACATAGAAGGAGAAAGCATTTGATAAAGGTTATCTGATATCTGTTAGAGGACTGCTACATAGATTTGATAATTACCAAAGATACCATACCTGTATATTTAAGACAGGTTTCTTTTATTTCTTTAGATTACATTAACTCATCTTACATAGAACAAAAGCGTTTTTAACCTGCTCGTATCCTGTTGTCATGCTTCTCTGAATTCTTCTTCTCTTTGGCTGACATTTCTTCTCGAGACTCCAGCCTTTCGAATGGATCCAGCACATCCTCGGACAGCGTTTCTTCCACAGTAACCACCGGGGATTCCTTGACGACCACAGTCTTCTTAGCCTTCCTCGTCTCTTTAGAGCCATCATCGTCGCTGTCCGCTCCGTCGCTGTCACTCATGTCGTCAAAGCCAAAGTACTTGATTTTGTAACTGGATCGGCCGTCAGTGCTGTTGCAGCTGTTTTCGTCCTGATGAGTGTCCGCGTCTTCGAAACCAAAAAGGTCCAGCTTATTGTCCTTCTTTGACTTGGTTTGTGTCTGCCTAAACCTTAAGGGAGGACAAGGACACATCAAGAAATCACTGTTTACAACCTTTTGTCAGGAAAAAACTGCACACCCACATGCCATTCTGGAAGGATTTTGACTTTCTAACTTCAAGGTTCAGCAAACTATGTTCAACATCGGCAAGCATGTTTGAAATTTGAATGAATCCTCTTTTCTGCTGAAGAAATAATCTATTCATTTTAACCCAGGTTAGCAAGTTTCATACAAATTTTGCCTGCAGCATTTCATAAATTCAGAAGAAATCCCTACAGCAAATAAGGATAGTTTCACTTTGATCTGTGACTTTGGCAGCTTTAGCCAAATAAAATTCAGGTGCACTTATTGTCCTTGAAAAAAAGCAAATATATTACAGGAAAATTAATGAGCGTGGAAGTTTTGTATACTGAAATGAGACACTGCTTTAATCTTGAAGGTCACAGTGTGAGTATATATTTTATATAAATATATAAAAAAAAAAAGAGACAAAAAGCTAAGAAAAAATAAAATAAATAGTGAGGTGTGTCAGCTGTTAGTCACATAACATGATCTCCATCACCACAGGGAGTATTATTATATTATTATGGGACTTTAATACTCTTATCAGGGATGATATTAATATTGGATATCGGCCCTGATGTTGCCTAAAGAGCTAGATCGGGTATCAAATAATGGGGATGATCTATTTACTTCAGCTCTGTATTTGTGACCCGTGCTACATTATGAGCCAGCAGCATGTGCATTTTGCCAGTAGACTTTACTTATAACAACACAGAAAAAGACAAAATGGTCTGTATGAAGGTATGTTATTTCATGCTTTCTACGCCATCAAGTTCGACAGCTACTTATATTATCTGCAAAGGAAATGTTGTGAGGAGTGGTCATAGAGCTGCAAAATACAACACAACAAACCTTATAAGTGTGAGACAATATGACGAAGCAGTGTGGGATTCACTGTAACCATTCTCACATGCAGCGGCACCTGTTTAATATCTATATGTGTTCGGGCTTCCAGTTCAGGTCTGATAAATAGAGACAAATTGGAATTTTCTGTTTGCACTAAATGTTTACTTTGAAAGTTCAAACTGGCCAATATGCAAAGTCAGGTTATTGGTATGAAACCTGAAAAGGTCAGATTGGTGCATCCCTAATTTCAACTTCCTCAATGATGACAACATTAATGTTAAAACTGAGCTTTAAGTTCCTTCTTGATCTTTGAAACGCCTACTGAGAAAAACTAGGCAAAAACAAAATGATAATGTCATG
This sequence comes from Ctenopoma multispine, assembly GCA_034779795.1. Taxonomy (NCBI): domain Eukaryota; kingdom Metazoa; phylum Chordata; class Actinopteri; order Anabantiformes; family Anabantidae; genus Ctenopoma; species Ctenopoma multispine. The sequence continues at coordinate 16,897,704 of JAUYWH010000011.1, read as the reverse complement.
TGACCAAAAGTTCCAAAATAACAACTGCATAGATTTTACAATGAGAAGAGAGCTCTTTACAGGATAAGCAGTTTAGATAAACTGAACTCTGAGCCCCAACCATTATCAGATAGATCATGTAACATTTATTAAGACAGTGTCTAAGTATTTTTGTCAGTATATGTTGTCCCACCTTGTGTTCTGTTGTTCTAGCTTCTTCCGCTGCCATCCCGCCTCTCCCAGCTCCGTCGTACTGCCAGAACCTGCACTACTGCTACCACTAGAGGGCGCTGCATCAGTACTAAACTCCTCCACGCCTTGGTCTTGGATGGTGACGTTACACATCGAAACAGAGGAGGGGTGCAGCACTGTGTAGTCTCTCGTTCTGCCTCGTCCCCCTCCACCACCCGTTGTCTTACTGCTGTCAGACGTGGCTTTGGGAACATTCGTGCCAAACGCAGTGGTGGCAAAGCTGCTGGGGTCCGATGCTTTGCCTGAGCCCTGTTTGTTAGGCCTCCTGTACGTCCGACAGTTAGAGTTCCTGTTAGACGTCTGGGAGTAGTCAGACATCTCGACAAGAAAGTCTGAGTCGCTCCTTAAGTCCTCGCTCTCCAAGGGGCTTTGGAGTCGTGGGGGAGAAGGGGGCTTCTCGTGCCAGTCAGAGCGCCCTGCAGAGACAGCTTTCGAAGCCCAGGAGAGTGTGGGGGCAGGGTTGCGCGGTTCCTGGATGGGTGAGGGTGGACGGAGGCCCATGATGGCATCCCATGAGTCGTAGGAGGATTCTGCCTTGGACCCGGTCTTCAAGGTCGTAGTCTGTGGCAGGGGCTTCTTATCGCTCTCAGAAGCGTTTTGGTACCATGAGTAGCTGTGTTGGTTCTCCAGTGACAGAGAGGGACTCTGCTGGGACTTTCCTATGGAATGGAAAACAGACTCAGAGTTAAAAACTGTATTACTTATAGAAAGATTAGATTAGATAGAATAGATAGATACAGATATAGATTTAGTTTAAATGCTGATATGATTTTTTTTCAGCAAGTTTTTTTTAAATGATAAAAATGGCACCATAACTCACGTCACTCATCACAAGTTCCCAGAGCCTAATACAACACATTCAACAGTCCAAAGCCCAAAGAAGTGACATAAATGGAAAAAAAAAAATAGAGAGATAAATCCTCTAAATTTAGAAGCAGGAGAATATTTGCCAACTGATTAACTGTCTTAGCTCTGTTTCAGCAATTATCTCCATTACTGATGATTACTTTCGAAAACAAGAAAAGGCTGTTTTTCTATTCCTTTTTATTATTATTTTTTTTTTTTTTAAATAGCACACTCCCAGTCATTTCTGCCAAATAATGCTGAAATGCAACCTACAACATACTATCTAGTACATGAATGCAGTGACACTGTGCCCACAGTTTTGTTTATGGTTAAATCCATCAATTGCTCAGCGGAAGAAGGGTGTACATACAGTAACGATTGCACCATTTCGTAAAACCCCCTCACACACTGAAAACAGGTCACACACAAACACACACACACCTGGAACCTGCTAGCTCTTTCTCCAGTTGTTGTATTTCTTCAAAGTAATCAAAAGGGTTTGACCCCCACTTGCAAGCATGTGTACTTTGGTTATTAGCACCCCTCTGCTTATTACTGCGTCTAGTGATAACAAGTGGGTGACAATACTGGACTTGTTGCTCAGAGCAAAGACAGGAAATTGCTTAACAGTGTAACATCAAAGAATATCTGTATCTGCTTTGTACGAGGGATGTGGGTTTTTTTTGGATGACTGTGCCGTTGAAGCACCAGTGCAGTAACAATAGAAAATGGCTAATTCAGTACTTCCAGATGGAAAAAGAACACATTATACTGTTGCTAAATGCATACAACATATTACTCAAGAGTCAACTGGTACAGCTGAGCAAGACTATACATGCTTTTTCATCACCGTCAACATCTTTCTCTAGTCATAGTCCTGCTTCAGATTCTGGGTCCAGTTGAGCTGGTTATGACATTTGCTGTAAGTTTAAAGGTTTAAGATGTTAAACCATGATCAATCACAGTACTGCATTTCAAGCTTTTATTCTAATTTCAGAACGGTGAGAGCAGAAAGAAGTTTTCAAGTCTTGCTCAAGGACATGTTGACTCTAGTGGGGGTTTGTTCTGATTTACTCCCCAAAAAGGCCACAGACAGGAGCAGATAACAAAATTCAGTCCACCATGACACTGGAAGTATAATTTGGGTTTAATTCTGCCATACGGATTCCTCTCTGAACCCCCGCTCTCAACAACTAGACATTTCTCTGCAAAAGAGATTACAGGAGGTTTCCTGAAGTATCCGAGCATCCTGTTAATCCTATTGTCACACTTAACATCACAAACTGATTACAGAAATCCAGAAAAGCTTATTTAATTTTGACAAATTAAAATGTCTACATTTGTTTTTTTGTCGATTTAGGAGCGTTATGCTGACACTACTGCAAAATGTTCCTGTGATTAAATCACTTTCAGTTAATCTTCAGCAGATGGCACAGCAGGGACCAGCCCGTAGGACACTCACACACAGAGGATGTTTTGCAGGGTGACATCAAGTCCTGTCTGCTAGAAAATTAGCCCAACTGCTCGTTATAAAAAAAAAAAGAATATTCAGTGGATAGAAAAAATGATCACAAAATGGTGAATGGAAGCCATTTGTTAACCCAACACTATTAGACCATCTTCAAAAAAGTCAACCGCTCGTTGTTGTGTGGCTTTAATGTTCCTTTAAATGAGTGGATAAAAATAACTTAGACTGAAGGGGTGACACCTCAACAACCTGTGAAGATGACAGTTTAGGCGCCTGGTTTTGGAAAACAAGCTGGGGCCTGCTGTCAGCGTGTGTCACAGACCATGTGCGAGAGTCGGTCTGAAAAGTGCGAGTTTGCAGAAAATATCAGATACATCACCAGGATGACAGGCACCTCTGTCATACCCTCAATACAGAGTCCGTGCTTTAAACAGAGCACAAACTGGACATCCACCATGCACCACTGCTGGTAAGGTTGATCTTTGTCAGATAGCTCAGTAGGACCTGCCCAGTTCAGTGGCTGTCAACTGTCCAGCATCAACATGGTTTTTGCTGCGACTCTTCTTTGTCATTTGTTTGATCCTTTAAATATCATACTTCAAAACGCAGGGTCACAGTTTCTGTCTATAAACGATAACCAGGCGATCATAAGAACAATGAAAAAAGTCTCACAGTACTTGCTGTAATCATTCCTCTTTTTCATACTAGCTGCAAAGAGCTCTCATCTTAAAGCCGTTTCAGTTAGTGATGGAGCAAATATCCACAGTCTTCATACAACCGCTTGCTGTAGTCTTTGTGGTGTGTTCAAGTGCCACTTTTTGGCCCAGACTAAGGCAATCTGAGGCAACAGTCGGGCTTTTTTGGCAGTTTGATGGGTCTCTGCCCTTATATTGTTGGAAGATAAACTGAGACATTTACGCACAGATGGAGGACTGTGTTTTGTGTTGTCCCATCACTTACACAGAATGCATCTTTAGCAGGCATCTCTTGTTTATACAGGCATCTGACTGTAGTTAGACCTATCCTTAGGCCTGGACTCAAATATTAGGATATTGGTTTGTTGGACAGGTTTTCGTTTTTCATTTTTCTTTTGCTTTTATCAAACATAAGATATGAGTAAAAATTTTAAATATGGAAAACATCCCTTTCACTCAGAGTTTTGCTTTTTGACTGCAAGTGTTCAATGAAGAATGACCTGTGAAATAAGGTAATCTCTAAAAAAAAATTATATCTGCATAGTTAGCAGTGACAATGAGAAACCAGCTCACATTCAAGTTGAGTAAAAACATACCTTTGACATAAAGTTAAAGTAGCAATAGTCAACTGTAGCAGCACACATTATTGAGAAAGTTATTCCATCAAGAATTTTGTCATATTTACTGAGTCAACATCACTTAGGAAGCAGATAACGCAGCTGTTGAAGGCCCCATTTCATTTAAACTCTGGGGTTGCTCCTGCTTCCCATCTATATGTCTCAGTGTTCTAACACTGTGGAAACGCGACTCTGAGTTGGAGTGGTCACTCAGTCACTCAGTGGCTCGCATCTCTGGCAGGTGGCCAGCAGCGGTCACGGAAAGCTAAGGCCAAGTGAAGCTGAAAGCAACAAAACTGACAGGGACCAGCTGTGAGAGGACAAATAAGCTGATTTCTTCCTGCTGTTCAGTCAAAAATGAAATAGCTGAAATATAAAACTGAAGCCCCTGACCGAAACACACTTAAGGAAACCACGGGTTTTAAAGAGCAATTGATAACTGCTCTTGAAACCTAAATGGCATTACACAAAGCTGCACACTGCATGACATCAGTCTTTGTGCGTTGTGTGTTACAATGCCCATCTCCAGTTCCTGTAATATTCAGTGAAAACTGTGGAATCTTTACCTTTTCACTCAAAAGGACTCACAAAAACAAACGCACGGTCCACAAGAGCATTCAATTTTATAGAGATCAATAAATTTTAGTTTGTCATTTGAAGACCCAGACTTAGGTTTGCATCACTTAGTCAATGGATTCCGTCATTCCATTGTTTTACACCTGACACAAGTCATTCAGAGCTGCTGTCTGTCTGGTCAACAGATTCAATATGACACGTTTGCTTCAATTATATCAAAAGATATTTAAAACAAATCGAGGATATTTAAAACATCACATTACTGCAAAGGTTGATTGTGATATCTTTCTCTATTTCTTGTCAATCAAAATTATTACTGCTGTAGATGTCGCCACTATGAATTCTGGTAACATTTTCTCTTTTGACATTTGAACAATTGAAAAACGACATTTACTAATCAATAATAAATTTGGTACAAAAAGATGCAGTTCAAATCAAAATCTGTCCATGCTCAAAAGCTTTAAACTTGTGAATTACCTCTGCTTGAATTGCTGCTGTTGAAGAATCGAGATGTGTTCTCTATCACCTTAGTTTGGCTCCTGTCACTGGTCAACCATGACTCCCCTTGAGCAGAGGCCAAACTGTGGGAACCTCCCTGGAAGCTGGACTTGCTTCCTGTGTCCAGAGAAACACACGGCCGTTCTGCCTGGGGAGGCTCTGCTGACGCGGGCTTTGAAGGTGATGGCTTGCTGCCAGCCCGAGATGACACTGGCTTGGATTCTTCATCACTGTCAAACCCAAATGGATCCTCCAAGCCATCGCCACACGAGCGGGGCTTCTTATATACCTCCAGGACAGAGTCACTCTTGGGGGCACCAACACGCTTGGAGCCCACCTTTGCCTTGTAGGTGGTGTCTCCCCATTTGGTACTAAGGGTGCGTCTCTTTGAAGACAGAACCTCGTCAAACTTGGACGTGCCCTCTCCCTTGCGGCTGTAGGTTTTACCAAATCTGGATGTCATTGTTGCATCTGTGTCATATTCTCTGAGACAAGAGGATAAGGAAGCAGAACCATTTAGTTATAAAATAGTTATAGGAATATATTTAATAGACAGCATGTACGTGTGTCCCAGTTAGCCTCTGTTTGTCAAACCAGGTGGCTGGAAAGTACTCAAGCTGTTAACAAGAGAGCTACGCATGTTCTATATAAAACAGGATTAATAGCTAATTACATTAAAGCAACTATTAAAACGACACAATTTTACAGTTTTACCTAGCAAACATATATTGAGCTTACATTTAAGTACACAAACTGAACAGCAGTAGCTAGTAACAGTCGTGTTCACTGACCGGATGATAAGAAATTACAGTACTACGTACTTAACAAATATTAGTCCACAAAAGCTCGGCCTCAATATCTCTGTTCGACTAAAAACTCACGTTATCATTATCTAAATTTAATGTACGTAAAACTGTTATTTATGAAGATCGTGCGTAGCTACTGTAGTGTCAGAATTATTCGGTAACAGCTTGAGTACTTATCAGACAGCTGGTTTGACAAAACAAAGCTAACGTTAGCTTGCCAACGAGCTAATTATGCTAAGTTACTGCTTACTGACATGATGCTAGCAGAGCAATTAATGAAAACAACAAAACAAACTGGTGAGGGCGAGGCAAATCACAGTGTGTCCGTGTAAGTACGTGATGAGATGTGTGTTAGGAAAAAATATATTACACTGTTCTCAGTTAACAGTTACTATTAAAGCTAGCTCAAGTTTTAGCCGTGAGCATTAGCAAAAGCTCAACAGAGAGTCCAGGAGCCGTCAAACTGTTAGCTCGAAGCTAACAGCTAACAATAACTACAAACTGACATCGCGTCTTGCCACAGCCAAATAATCCAAACGCAGACATTTTTACTGGTAAACGAACACTGACTGCTATTGTTATTCTACTTACTTGGTGAGCTAAATGACTGATCCGCACAAAACACACTCCAGACCCGAAACGTCCGTTAAACTCGCACAGGACCGGGCCTGCTTCCCCGATTCAAGCTGCCCTGCACAGTATAAACAAGGCCGAACAGAAGCCGTTAACGGCAAACTGGCGGGTTTGAAACGCGAGGAAGAAAACCACAGATCCAGACTGCCGAGAAAAGACACGGTCTACAACCCCATCTAACAAAATCAGCTCGTATTTTGAGGTTATATCGTACTCGATTGTCTCCTCAGGATTGCGACGAAAGCTTCCATTGGACTCCCCCGCTGCGTCAAGTTAACCGGGGATAGTTGAACGTGACCGGAATCTGGGTAATCAATCCTTAAAAATAAAAGTATAGATTGAACTTGAGATTAAAAAAAACATGGCAAAGATGCCTGCTTGGCAACATTTCTTTATTTGTAATAGCATATTTACAAAATGTGGGTTTAATACAGATAACTTAATTTACATATCTTTCAATTTCACAATGATACATCACTTAATCTGTTATGGCTTCCAAGATGGGTTTTTTTTTGTTTTATTTAGAAATTATTAACCGGAATTGCTCATTTGTAACATTGTTTACTTTACTTTATTGGCTTCATCAATCTTATCTTTACAAATGCCGCGTTCAGGTGCTCCTTATAAACCCGTAAAGGAAATCGATGAAATCGGTGAATTCCTGTAGAAAATGTGTGTGTGTGTGTGTGTGTCTTGTGTGTGTCTTGTGTGTGTGTGTGTGTGTGTCTGTGTGTGTGTGTGTGTGTGTGTGTGTGTGTGTGTGTGTGTGTGTGTGTGTGTGT
>JAUYWH010000011.1:16868889-16882093 GCA_034779795.1 Ctenopoma multispine | reverse complement strand
TGTGTGTGTGTGTGTGTGTGTGTGTGTGTGTGTGTGTGTGTGTGTGTGTGTGTGTGTGTGTGTGTGTGTGTGACATGTCAACGTATGCATAAACACACACATCCTCTGAGGAGCCAGAAAGCTATTTTTAGATCCTGATTTGCATGATGTTCAGTGTGTTTCTCTTCTTCCTCTTCATTGTGAGGAGGACATAACACGTTTCTTCTCTGCTGTCGTCTCTGTCCGTAGTTTTAAACGCTGGGATGAGAAAGTTCTATCTGCAAGCCAACGACCAGCAGGATTTGGTGGAGTGGATCAGTGTTCTCCACAACGCCACCAAGATTACTGTGAGCAACACACACACACGGATCAATAAGTGACCCTGTTTCTCCTGTTGTTGCTGCAGCAGATGGAAAATTACCCATCAGGCCGACGGAGAGATAAAGTTAATTTCAGGCTTAACAGAGTGTGAAGGGAAAGGGAAGTGGACGGGCTCGGTTTAATTTTCACCTGCAGCTGCAGCGCTCCGTGTTTAGTGGAGCAGTGGCAGGAAACCCTGGTCCTTGAAGTATCATTGCAAACTTCAAATCACATTTTAAAGTTTCTTTTAGTCATAATGTCGGCAGAGACTATAGAATGTGTAGACCAGCAATCAGATATCATCAGATTTTTTCTGATGTTTTCTTCATTTTAAATGTCAGAACCTCTTCTGCATCTAAATCCTCAGACATTGGGATTCTTCCAGGTTTATGTGGAAACATCACAGATGCATAATGTGCTCTCAGACCTTTGGACTCCACTGTGCAGGTTCCCACCTGGACTCTGGAGCTTTCTACAGTCTCCAGCTGTGTTCTTCACACTTCACTGAAACAGGAGGAAGTAATGCATTTGTGTCGGATTATTGTAAGATTCAAGCTTCAAATAACTTTATCACTCCCACTGGGAGAAGTTGCTTTGTCTTGTTACAGCTGCTCTGTGCTGAAAATGAAAAGGAGAAGCAAAGACCCAACCCAGTGTAAAGATGAGCAGCGTGGATTAACCTGTGGGGCTCTGCTGTTATGTGTGATTGAATCAAATCAAACTGCAGTGTGTGTGTGATGAGGAAAACAAGTTTTTTTATTCTGTTTTTAGGTGCCAAAGAAATGCGAGGGCCCCACCCCCCGTGCAGAGGCTCCCCAGGAGCAACACGGAGCCGTGAAGCAGGTCTCTACCAAGACTGAGATCATAGGAGGAGTCACTGTCATTACCACTACACAGGTAACACACACGCACTGTCAGGCGAGTTGTTGTAGCAGCTGTTGGTACAAGCACAGGAGCCAACGTGCATCAAGACAGACGAGTGAGGCTGGAAACATATCCAGTAAAATAAGCGCAGAGTACAGTCAGCTAGTGGTGGCTGGGAACATAAAGGGGTTTTTTTCCGGCTCCACTCAACATGTTTTCTGTCAGGGTAAAGTTGTGGCAATGCCAAAAGACGACATGACGAGCAGAGAGCACACTACTGATTAGCAGTTATAGAGCCAGACATGTTCCCTCAGGACGTTCGAGAGAAGCAAATAAAAGCTGTGTGTGTGTGTGTGTGTGTGTGTGTGTGTGTGTGTGTGTGTGTGTGTGTGTCTGTGTCTGTGTGTGTGTGTATCTGTGTGTGTGTCTCTGTGTGTGTGTGTGTGTATCTGTGTCTGTGTGTGTGTGTGTGTGTGTGTGTGTAGGAGCAGGGAGGAGGGCAGAACAGGGCAGAGCGTGGAGGTCTGAAACAGGTTCACAACCAGGCGCCCTTCTACCTGTCCAGAGGAGCACAGGGCCAGACCATCATCAAGACCATCAAGACCGGATACTGTGTCAAACAAGGAGCTGTGGTGAGACACATCATCATCATTATCACTTCCTTCCAATCAATCAATCAATCAATCAATCAAATTTATTTCTAAAGCACATTTAAAAGAACCTCCGTTGACCAAAGTGCTGTACAAGTATAGAAAAATACCTTAACAGATACTGAACAGCGTACAAAGATAATACACAGAGAGCAGAAACACAATAAAATACCACAGGACACAAGTGAATAAGAGAAACAAATTCATAAAAAATAAAAATAAGCCAGCTAATAAAATCAAGAATAGTAAAAGGCTCATGGAAACAAACAAACATCCAGAGGAAGATGTGAATGTTTGTTCTCTCGAGGACGACTTTTAATGTTTTAACTGAGAAATACTTTTCTGCTTCTCCCTCAGATGAAGAACTGGAAGAGGAGGTACTTCATGCTGGATGAAAACGCTGTCAGCTACTACAAATCTGAGCAGGTGAGAAGAAATGTTGAGAAGTGAGTAAAAGTGAAAGAAGAGAGAGAGCAGCAGAAGAGTGTGTGTGTGTGAGAGGCTTGTTTTTTCCTCAGGGTGTTACATGTGTCTGTATCCTCTACACGCAGCGGCATGTGCCCTGAATACCTCCTCATGTGATCCACGTGTAGACGGGTTAGCGAGTTCTAATTGCGACATGTCTGTGCACATACAGTATGTGGACACACCCAGTGTGTGTGTGTGTGTGTGTGTGTGTGTGCGACGTTCTGTAATTGTGTGAACATGTTTTATTTTGGAGCATTTTATGTGTAAGGCTTTAGAGTTAAAGTCAGAATTACGTCATGGTATTAAAATCCAGAATGGTGCTAAATGAATCTAAGACTGAGCCAAAATCTAAAAAGAATCAGTCTGACCTGTGAGTGTTTTATTCGTAGCTGGGACTGGATGAAAAATTCCATCTTCTCCTTTCATTTTGATGTAAGAAAGGTTTCTCATTACAGCCAGAGCTGGAGATACAGAAAGTGTTTTACTGTAACAATCACATGAACCATGGAAAAGAAGAGGATAAATAGTTTGAACACACACACACACACACACATATTTTAAATTGTGACCGGGATGAATTAGTAACCAGCAGAGGAAGGCCGGCGCTGTGGGTTGGTTAGACAGGCATGTGACTGGCACCAGGCCGCATCACGTGTGCGTCATCGTCTCCTTCACTGGTCAGTTTGGGTTGTGGTTTGGAGATCCCCTCACTTTTAACGGCGTGATGGCGTGTTAGAAACATGCATCTGCTCCTTCATCCTCTTGTGATCGCTTGATTGATCCGTACAGTGTGAGCGTTTTATCTGGTGTTTGACTTCACTGCTCCGCTGTTTGTACCTGACCTACATAAACTGTGACATACGGTGTGAACACAGCCGAACTGGCCAAGAGACACGTTCTTCCTGCTCTTGTTGAGACAGATAAAAATCAAAACAGGAAACGCAGCAGAGACATTGTACACTAAGCCTTACGGGAGTCATTTAACAGACCGGTGGTTGTGGATGTTTAGCCGTCATGAAGCGTGTTAACGTTTCCTCTCTTCTTCCGCGTAGGACAAGGAGGCTCTGAAAATCATCTCGCTGAAGGAGATTCACAAAGTTCAGGAGTGCAAAGACAGGTGAGCTTTGACGGCCTTCATCAGTCTGAGCATCACATCTCACGTCATTAAAAACTCTTCTGTTCTGCAGGGAGCTAGTGATGAGGGACAACCTGTTCGAGGTGGTCACGACTTCCAGAACCTTCTACGTGCAGGTACCACAGATTTACCATCACAGCGTAATAAAGCGGAGTGAAGTTACACATTTACATCCAGTGTCTCTCTGTGCGTCAGGCTGACAGTCCAGAGGACATGCACAGCTGGATTAAAGCCATCTCAGGGGCCATCGTAGCTCAGCGGGGCCCCGGACGCTCAGCGAACACTGTGGGTAGCACGTCAGACTCTTTTGCTCTTTTCCAGAAACTTGAAGTGCGTTGGTTTTTTGTCCAGGTGACAGTGGATTTAAACATTTATGATGAATAAGCTGAGAATAAAATCTTTTCAATCTAACGAGACAACACAAAGACAAATAAAAAAACATGATGTAATATTGAGACAAATAATACATTTTGCTTTCTGATTCTGTTGAATCCTCTTTTCCACTCGCTCTCTGAACTCCCTGATCAGGTGACGTGGCTCCATCTTGTGGCTGGAAGTCTAACTGCACCAGACAAACGGCTTACTGAGGTTTATGGAACAGAACATTTAATTAGATAACTTTCATTAATTCAGAGAACAACAATCTTTAGGTCACTGTGCACTCAGCATGAGTGTCAGATGGTGTGTTTGTTTTATAAAATACAGGACGCTTTACACGTTGGACAGATGAAATACATGGTAAATGTTTAATTCCTTCACATTTCCAGAGGCGAGGACGACTCATGTTCACTGTTTCCATTCACTAAAGTGGTTTAATTTTATGGACAAACTCTCACCACTGTAACTTCCCCTCAGTGTGTTCTGGTTTCTTCTCTCGCTCTCTGAAGAGTTTCCTTCCAAAGCCACATAATTATCTGCCAGAAGAAGTAACACAATTACAATTCACTTATATAAATGAAACCAAATAACGTTCCAGGGCAGCTAGTCTCATTAACAGCAGGAGTGTGTCAGAATATTAATGACATTTAACAGTTATGCACAGATTCTTTGTCCTGCAGCATTAGCATGGTAACTCATTCAAGTCATTAAACCTGCACAGTAAAGTCTGAATGTTAATAATAATAATCCAGGCAGCACATATATGTTAACTCAGTACATGCACAGGACTGTTAATTGGTTTAAAAAGGTGTTCACACCGGTAAGAGCTCTGTGGATGGATGATGGATGTGCAGCTCTTCACATTACTGTAACTGAGTTGTCCTGTGAACTGTTGTTTTCAGATTCGTCAGGCCAGAAGGCTGTCCAGCCCTTGTATACAGAGGTATACGCCGTTCTGCAGTGGTGAATGCAGCACGTATGTCCCCCCGGCCACATTCCCCAAACCCTGTATTCACCCCGCCAGCAGCCTCTCCTTAACACGCATTTACTTTCACTCCACGGGCGTTCTCTGGTTCTGCCTTAAACTGAGCTCTTACTGTTGTTAGCTAAAAGCACAAAGCCCGACTGAAGCCTGTAGTGCTCCTCCATCCTAGCTAGTGGGACGGTCTGAATTGTCTCCAGCTGTTGGTAAAGTGGTGGAATGTATTTGTAGATTTGGCTGAGGTGCATTTAGATTGTGCTTGAGACCCAGCTGATAATATGGAGACCAGAATCTGTAGTTTCCTTTCTACCTGCAATAACAAGTGGCTTGTGTTCCGAAATGTAAACTCTGTGTGTCTTCTGGTCTCCACCCGTCAGGAATTGATGCATTTTCACTCATCTCAACCTGACCATACCGAGTAACTGCAGAGCAAAGCTTAGATTTCATTCTCCACTGGGAGCCAGTGTTGTGCTCCCCTCGTCTTAAAAAAGACAGGCTGCAGTATATTCATCCATCATAATCCATCCCCGTCATTTTCCTCCTGTCGATGAGATCACTTAAGATTAACACTCTTCTGACATCTTCTGACTCCTTTTTAAAATTTTTATATTTTGACATGTAGAACATCGAACTGCTCATCAATTCATCTACATATCTGTTGAATCAAACTATATTTTCCTCTTCACAAAAGATTCATGTCATCTCCACATTTTTTTCATCTTCTTATTTCTGTTGTTTTTTGTGTTGTGTGTCATCATTTGTGTGTGAATAACATTTACAGCCTTTCTCACTGCGAGCGGGACGTCGCTAAACCATCACAAGCTTCTTTTTTTCCTGCTAACGCTCTGTCGTGTTGTCTTTCTGTTTCTTCCACTGCACGTGTGTGTGTCTGCTTTTCAGAGAGTGAGGTGTGACAGTGACGTACTAACCTTCCCCAAATGAGCCCTGCTGCCTCCTTCCTGTCCCCAGCACCGCTGCTCATCGTCCAATCACCAAAGCCCCGCTGCCTCCCAGCTTCCCTAGCCGCTCGATCCCGTCCTGCTCCTTGGCCGCTGCAGCATCACTCGTTTGTATGTGTCGCTTGTAACTGCATGAACCTTTGCCTCACCGCTCACACATTGTGTGACCCTTCATCTGTGTCTGTAGCCCTGTTTGTCTGTAGCATGTTTTTGCAGTGAACTGGCTTCTGGCAAAATATTTGCTTAAGTTGATATTAACCCATAAAACTTGACGCGCATGTTGTTTTTTCTTTTTCATATTAAGAGCAAGTGTCAATCAAATCGCTGGTATTAGCTGAATGTTTCCTTGACTTTTTATGTTATTTCTTCTAAGGAATTTGGATGTGAAGTGTTGGTCTTAAGCTGACACGGTTACTGGTGATAAGATGCTCTCGTCTCAATGAACTGAAGAAAGTTTTGCATTTGACCTTTTATTTTCTCCGCTTCTCCGCCGCACTTTCTTTATCCATCCGTCATCCATCCACTGAGTCACCATGTGTCCATCTGTGCACACGTCCATCCATCTTTCCTTCACAACCACCTTTTCTGCCTTTCACTCCCTCTTATTCGTTTTTCTATCTCTCCAGGAACACAGTGACCACACCTCTCCCTCCCCAACATCCTCCTCCACCTACTGCTACCCCCTCAACAACCAGGAGCCACACCACCCACCACCCTCCCCAGCGGGCCCTCAGCCTAACTCTCGACACGCATCACCAGGAGAACTTCCTGGGCATGCTCCCGTGGAGGTTGAGCAGCGTCCAATCCGTGATGATGCCCGTCCCCTCGGCACGCTCCCGCCTGTCGCTGCAGGAGCCGGTGCAGTCGTCGAAGTAACGAAAGAGGATGAGTTGCTGTGGAAATGTCGTAGTGAAATCTCCCAGCTGAGGTGTGACGGCGGCGGGGAAGAGCTGAACCATCACACCACTGAGAAATCTGAACGGCAGGTGACCTCAATGTGATGGTTCTGAACACGGTATCGATGACTCTAAAGGACAAACACGTACACGTTCTTCTACACTAGCTCCATGTGCTGAGGCTGCTGTGAGCTCAGAAAACTACCTAAGTGGCCGGATGGTCCTGCAAAACCTTCTGGGACCAGTTTTTTTGTATGTGTGCACACGTGTGGGAGAGAACTGTTGTTTTATTCACATATTACTACTGGGTTACAAGAGCCATGTAGTTTCCCTCCTTTTAGACTATATAACCAAGATTGTTAGTTTTTATTTTCAGAAAACAATAAGGAACAACGCTGTTCTTCCAGTGTCACCATCTGTCCAGATTGATTATTGATTCTTAAGCTGGGATCTTGTAGGACTTCTTCATTCTAAGGGCTTGGTCTTACATCAGATTTCATTCTAAAATATGATACTTTTATCCCTGTAATCACTCGTCACTGGAGCGTTTTTGTGAAGTTTGACGCACACCTAATAAAATAGTTGAGTTTTACATGAGAGTTAAACCAATGAGAAAAGGAAAAACTAAACGGTTAAATGAAAACTAGATTTGTTTTTTTGCTTTGGTAAAAGACGTCCACTCTACTCTGCACTCAGTGTTGGTCTGAAGTGTTCAGGAGACCATTTTCATTCTGCTCACCAGCTTCTCTCCTCCCTCCCTGCACTACACACTCGTGTTGTCATCCATCAGCTCAGTCAGATGTGACGTGTTTGTTGGGAGACACGAAGCCAAACTAATGTTGTGTTTTTCTTTTGGACTTTTGGACAAATCCAAAATGCGTTTCTCTCTTTTGTTCACTCTGCACACTTTGTGTTGGACGGTTGTGGGTGTTTTTTTCCGTTGTGTGTTTTCTGATGACTTTATGATTCACAATAATGAGAAGCTTTAGAAAAAAAAGAAAATCTACATATATTTATGTATATACGTTGTTTACTAACTTTTATAAAGATGTGTGCATGACTGCATGCACACAACCCCCCCCATCACCACCACCCCCTCTGTTGTTCCCTGTTCATGTTCCCTGTTCAACATAAGCTGGGTAAAGTGCCTGCATTGTTCTTTCTAGAGAGTTAAGAACAGAAATGACCCTTTTAGCGCCTGTGCTCTATTTATTAAAAGAACTTTGAACATTTTAGCAGCTGTGTTCTCTGCTAACAGGACTGAAGAAGAGTAACGTGACAGGTTGTTTCTTATGTCAGATGGTGATGTTTTATTGTGTCCTCTAGTGGTTTAAGTGATATGATTTGTGAGGATTATTTGCATTATTGAGTACTTAAAAAGTGAGTACTCAAAATTAAAAGTATTCATGAATACAACAGCACATATTTGGTCAGTAGGTGTCAGTGTTTTCCACTGAAATTTCCTCAGACCTCCTTCCTACCTTCCTCCTGTCATGCACTTTGCCCTCATTCACGATCAGCAGAAGCCTGTGTTCTTCATGCTGTTGTCTCATTGGGTGGAGGATCTCCATATCAACTCTTCTGAGGCGGCTGTCGGTCATTAGGTCACGATGTCTGGGCAGTGGCTGCAGAGCGTCATCCCCATGCTGCGTCACGTCCCACACCGGTGCACAAGATGAGGACATTTATCTTAAAAGCTGATGCAGTTCAATTTATAAACTTAAAGTTTGTAAGGATCAAACTCTACAACAGGTGTTTGCTCATGATGGGGGGGGGGGTGAGAACCAAAAGTCAGTGGGACTGAAAATCCACAGAGGTGAGTAAACGAAAGAGGACAAACTGAGAAGGCAGCTAGTCAGACAGTTAGGAAGCAGGTTCATGTCTGGGACGTTACTGGCAGCAGTAACTCTGCAGACATCTCTGTGAACAATCTAACAACAGGGGATGAACACGCTTCTGAGGAGGAAACGGGTGTGGTGGAGAAGACATGTCAGGACTGTGTTGCCTCTGGAGTTTAATGCTATGAAATCCAACACGATACAAGTTACTGAAAACAAACTGGAAAGAGTGAAACGAGACAGAATAGAGGGATGAGAGAAATGTCCACTGTGAGAGTTAAGGATGTGTCCATCTAAACGCTGGCCCCTCGTCATTATATAACATCTGTTATTCACAAACACATCTCTAAATCCAGATCCAGTTTGTCTGGAACTCCCCTAAACCAGAGCTGCTGGCCAAATGTCGACACAGTGACGTCTCATCCAGATGTTTCCAGCAGCTACAGTGTGTGTGTGAGATGAGAAAAGGCATCACAGCGACGTAAACATCAGAATGAACATTTTCCACTTCAGCGTCTCTGATCAAGAGAAATGTATTTCATGGACTTCACATATCAACAAGTCATTACAAAGGATGTTTGTACCTCATTTTTAAGTCTAAAACTTTTGATGTTCTCTAATAATGTCCTGCTCTTTTCTTAGAGTGTGTGTCATTTTCTCAAATTACACATTAGGTTGTTCTGCTCCAGGGTTATTGGACCAAGGTTCACTCCGCCAAAGGAAACCTCAGTGCAAAACCACAAAACGGTGTCATTAATGGCACTTTTGGAGCAAGCAGCGTTTGTATCAGTTGCTCTGATCACCTGTTTTTAATATGTGGCACAGTCGCTCAACTGGGTCTGACGTGCAGAAACACACAGCAGCCGACTGTACGTGACCTGTTTAACATTCCATTAACTTGTTAAGTGAATAGTAAATAGTCAGGTATGTGACAGCTGTGCTGCTATGTCAGGAGTTACTTCAGATTCATCCTACTGCACGTGGTGTGCAGAACACACGGGTATATGTACACAGTTTGATTTCCTGCCACTTCACCTGTACCATCTGAAGAAAGGTATAAAGAAATTATAAAGCGCTTCATGAACCTACATGTGAACTAGAGAAGGGGCATGTGTGATGTGTATTTTCACTTTAATTAAGGTGCAACCACTAAACAAAACCCTGCCTTCCACTCTGCTGCTACATTTAGGACCTGTGAACTTGTAATTAGATCAAGTTCTTATTATGAGCTGCCACGTAGTTTTTTGGTAAATATGCGTATTTGCTTAACTTGAGAATTATAAAATGATGATCTCAGTACTGGGTGATGCCACCACCACCACCACCACCAGCAGCAGCAGCCTGCCAGATCCCTGCTATCACTGTCAGACTCCAGGAAGCTCCTGCAACCGGCCGAGAAACCTGAGCATCTGGGTCGAGTCCCTGGCAGCAACAGCCGTCTGACAAGCCCCATCATGCACTCCCACGTCAGGCTAGTCTTTCAGTCAGGTCACCCTAACTCAGGCAGATCTCCTCACTCTCACTGAAACATCCCAAACTGCTTTTTCCCTGTTTCCCAACCTGCCAGCAACATTAATGCATTATTTGCACCGGACCCATCTGTCTAATGAAGCCACTGCTGCTCTCTGTACTTAATAAGACAAATGGGAACAAGGGAGGAGCTGGCTCTGAGCTCCTACTTTAAATGGGCCTCCTGTTAAAAGACTTCAGAGAAAGGAACCGAGTCTTCCCAGAGACAGAGAGACGGGAAGCAACCAGTGCTGCCAGTTGAAGATTTAGGGACAAACTGTGACTCTGAGAACAACATAAGAGCAAAACAAGGAGCTCTGCTGTGAAGTGACGCTGCAGTAAATTCCATCAAACGTCAAAGCGGAAGCTGCTTTATTTACTTTAGAGTTCAGCGGCATGAGCGCAACAGTCTTTAAAATGAGAACTCCTCTATACTTGTATAGAGGAGAAATATCTAAAGCTACTGGAAAACATCTGCACCACACAGACTTAAATTCTAACAGACTGAACAAAAGAGGCGCAGTGAGTTAGCACAATGACAGTGCATCATGTTTGTTAGAAGCCGTGACCATGACCACGCTCTGGCTTTGCGCAGAGATACGACACAGTGACAGATGCACAGATGTCTATGACTCGCAGCAGAGGTCAGGTTTTTTGAAAGTGCTGGTTTGTCTTGATTTGACTGTCTGAACTGGAAATGTCAAATTTCTGTAACAACTTACTTGAACTCAGTGTCTGAAACCACAAACATGACGCATGGAGGACCTGAAGACTTTTCTCGAGTGAAGACCTGAGTCATCTGAGACACAAACACACTCTGACAGCTGCATCTTAAGATTCACCAGCTCTGGCTTTGTTGGTCTTTCTTTTGTCTTTTCGCGCTTCCTCTCCAACTTGGACACATATGCATAAATCAGATCATTGTTGCTGACTGACATTAGATTCATATTTTTGCACATGTGCATGTGCCTGGGGTTTCTGGGAAAAGCACAGCGGAGTGTTTGAAGGGTCTCCAGTGGCCTTCCCATCATTAACAGGAGCGGATGCTGAGGAGCAGCAAAAGGAATAAGGGACAAATCTTCTGGCACAGCAGCGTTTGTCGATGTCTTGTTTCTTTAGATCTGTTTGATGTTCATTCGGACTCATTTTACATTTTTGATTACTGACAGTAAATATGGAAAATGGTGTTTCAATCTCAGCTTTTCTCAACAAGCCAACAAGGACACATCACCATGACGACTGGGTAAACTCCTCATGCTGAAGTAGATTATGTCATATGGTCAAAAGCTCCAACATCAAGAATGAACCTTCAATTGTAATTGTAATTCCTGTTCAGTCCCTAAGTCTATTTGCACTAATTAATTTATCAAATGTTTTTCTGATCGACCCCCGTGGACAGTGACAGCATTAGGAATTACTGTAGCTTACTGACATAACTCGGCTTCTCGTGGTTCCTAAATAAAAACTGTTCTGCTGCTGACCTTGAACCTTACCATGTTCAGCTGCATGTGCAGTAAAATCACAGAAAGGTAAATTAAATCTAACACATGTACACAAATCTGTTTCCAAAACCTTTAGTCACATTTGTGAATATAAGTACTGGCTCTCACGTTCACTCTCATCCTTGATCATACAGATTTATATGTCACCGAATTTATTCCAGACCCGCACACACACACACACACACACACACGCCCTTCAGGGATCAGATTCTGGGTGGGTTTCCTTGGCTTCCTCTTGCACAAATAACTCAGAAATGTCTGCAACCACTGGAGGGACTGATCCAAACAAAAGCAGCAGCTCTGTGGTGAAATGAATCCAGCACAGGCCGTTCAGTCGTATCATACAACATGGAGGGTCAGTAGAGCCGATTGTCACTGAAGACTCCGAAGAAAACCGCAGCGTACCAAAGATCTATTATATCGAGTTTCTCTGAGTGTCAAACAATCACACAATAACTACAGGAAGCCACTGAGTGATATGTGTCCAGAACGACAGCTACAACATAACTATTACACAGGCAGGAAGCCATGAATCAGTTCTGTCTCATGTCTCATGTGAAGTCAGTGGAAACGTGTTCTGTGGTCAGAGTCCACGTTTCAGCTGGATGTATATGAGTGACATGCATTTGTTAGGTTTGAAGTTACCATCAACACATCAAGACAGCACCTTTCCCTGGGAAGTCAGTGGATATTTCAGCAGGACAATAAACTTAGATTTTAGTGTTTCATAAGTTAAGTGTTAAGTTTCTCTGAAATGGAGTTTAAGTACAAAGCACCACAGAACTGAAATACTGAAGCAGTGATATGTGAAAATCAAACTGAGGTACAGTACTGGAGTAACTACACGGTTACTTTCCACCGTGCACAGCCCCTCCTTCCCTCTGACAGACGTCACACACGCCCACCAATCTCCTCTAGTGTTTATCCTGCAGCTCTTATAAACCGGGAGCAGCTCCACTGCATCACATCGTCCTGCCGGTAACGGTGCCATAACCTCCACCACAGCCACTTTAGAATTTCTAAATTAGGACTTATTGTTCTTTATCAATTTAAAGTTACTTTATTTTTGGACTGTCCCATCATGCGTCTCCGGTTTGTGCTGTGCGCACTGTGCCTGCTGGCCTCCTCTTGTTTGGCTGCAGAGGCGCAGGTAGCCAAACGTGTCGCCATCGGCTGCCCGGAGAAGTGCGACAAGTCCCAGTGCGCACCGATCCCCGCTGATTGTCTGGCCGGTGACGTGCTGGACCGCTGCGACTGCTGCCCGGTGTGCGCGTCCGGCGAGGGCGAACAGTGCGGCGGCGCCGGAGACCACGAGTGCGCCAAGAACATGAAGTGTGTGGTGACGGACGGCGTGGAGGTGTCCGCCACCGTCAGGCGGAGGGGCAAGGCTGGCACTTGCGTGTGCACCGGCTCCGAGCCGGTGTGCGGCAGCGACGGCGTCTCGTACCGGAACATCTGTGAGCTGAAGCGCGTCAGCAGCAGGGCGATGAAGCTGCAGCAGCCGCCGGTGATTTTCATCCAGAGAGGAGCCTGCGGAAAAGGTGAGAAATAAAGAGGCAAACTGAGAACAGACCAGGTCTCACAAGAAAAAAGTTTGATGCGTATGTAAGGAGTGTGTGTGTGTGTGTGTGTGTGTGTGTGTGTGTGTGTGTGTGTGTGTGTGTGTGTGTGTGTGTGTGTGTGT
>JAUYWH010000011.1:16776219-16865900 GCA_034779795.1 Ctenopoma multispine | reverse complement strand
CACACACACACACACACACACACACACACACACACACACACACACACACACACACACACACACACACACACACTCGATTGCCTAACTTCCTAAACAGACACAGATGTAGGTCAAACTATTGTTTAACCCAGATTCGAGGGATTGAAATGTTTTTTCCTTTTATTGGACTTTTTCTGCTTCCTGTGCAGACCTGCGAGCTGTTAGCTTGGACAAGCTTGGAGACGGTGTCAACAAAACACGGTTGCACAGTGACTCAACTGGAGGAATTTTGTCCAGTTCAGGCTCGTCCGGGTCATAATGAAATTTCACGTAAGATGCAAAACAGGGAGCTGTGATAAGTAGAGACCCAAGACAAATACACTCTTATACTGAACTATGTCCCACCAGGCATCCATTTATTTTTCTGTACATTTAGATCATGCAGAGACAACTCATCTGATATTTATAATTTTATTAAAGGGTAATATTGGTGTTATACTAGAACTTTACAAGTTTACAACATTGGTGCACCCTGCCTCTCCTCTGGCACATGTCTGTGGAGTCTATGCACATCTGAGCTCCACAGAAAGACCCAAACCTAAGTATGTAAAGTCTGTCTGTACTCATAGAGCTGGGGTTACAATACACAACCAACACTGTGCGTGTTCTTGAAACCTTTAAGTATATTTAGATAAAAGGAGAAACACATCCTACCAACGGGTAACACTGTTCCTGCTCCTCACTGTAGCAACAACATGAATGAATGTGAGTCTCGTGTGAGGCTCTACACAAAGCTTACGCTTCCCTTCTGGTGTAGACACGGTGTAAGACGAGGATGTCAAATAATGTGAGTAAACGCTTTCAGTGGTGCATTCGAGGACATCCGAGAAACCATGAACCTGTTGCAGCTTCACTCACAGAGTCAGCGTAGAGTCGACCTGTTTGACCTCTGTACGTGCTGTGCTGTTTCACACACCTGGAGTGTGTTTGAGGTTGAGATGTTTCTGTATTTGTCTGACTGGCTCCATTCAGCTCACATCAAAGTTGCAGCAGCTGGCTCACCGCTAATTCCCCAAGTGAGCTAAACACACAGAAATACACGAGTGTCAAACAGCTGCTCGGGAGGTCCTGAGGTTGTAGCAGCGCCATGTACGCCCGCGTCATGTGAGCTGGACTTGAGCCCGAGCTGGAGTTGCATGAATTGGACTCCAGTCAGACCCAAGTATCAGAAAACTTCAGACTTAGTTTGACTAAATAAAATATGACTTAACAGAACATTAAGATGAATGAGCTGTTATTTCACTTGAACTTGAACCAACCAGCTAACTTTGCACTGCAAGCATGTTCTTTGCCGTGTTGTTTGTACTTTAACAGCGAGCAAATAGGCTAAAGTCGCCAAATTAGGGTGAGACAGTGGGAATATCACTTCACCTGTGTTAATAGTCATATTAATGCATGAGCGTATATTACATCAGAGAGTGAGCGGGGGTGGACTTGGGCAGAGAAACATCAAACGGACATTTCTAAGAGCCTAATGAACATAAAAAAATGAACACACACTTTTATAAGCAATGTTTAAAGTTTCTTCAGCTGTGCAGACGTGAAATCACTGAATACAGAAGATATGATGTGAGCTGAACTGGGTTGTAGTGATCGCTATGAGGAATGAGCTCAGGGGCTCGAATGAGGAAAGATAAGAGGACAGCTGAGATATATGGAATCAGTGATAAGGTACGGTCCTCCAGATGACACACGGAGACATGTCTTTACCGGCACTATGAAGAATGAAGGGTACTGTATTTACCAATGGTTTGCTGTAGTTCAGTACGTTTTAAACTGAAGACGAGGAGATCTAGCTGAAATGTCCCTGTTCTCTGGTCCTTGGCTTTGCTGTGGTGTTTGGGTGTGACCTTGAGATGAGAGCTGCCAGGTGATTAGCTGTTGATTAGTTGTTGATTAGAGGGATGATCCTGGACACACAAAGGCTGCTCACGCTCAGCATGCTCTGATTAGTTTATCTTAACTCTGCCAAGTTTCTAAAAGATGCCTCTGCCTCCCGCCACTCCACCGTCGATAACATTCAGCACTTTTAAATAAGTCGTATGCTTACACCCTTCTTTTCAGCGTTAGAACTATGAGACTAGGATGAAGTGCACAGATTGGCTGCTACGGTAAGTCTGGGTGGCAGGTTTTAATCAGCCCTGGATCCTGGTCCCAGCAGGTCGGAGTGAGAGGGGACGACTTACAAAAGAGCAGTGAAATAACAAAATAAAGATGTGCATCTGTGACAGATATTGTAGCACAGCTGGAGTGAAACCAAAATGGGGTTATGTAAGCGATGGTTACGCGTGATCTGTTGCAGTTTAGTGGAAAGGCCGATGAAGATCCCTCCCCTGCTATCGCTCCGTATCTTCCGAGGCTCTGAGTCACTTCCTGTGTTTCATAAGCATCAGTGGGAGCAGAAGATAGTCTGCAGCTGCTTTAGTATCTGCACTCCACATGTGGATTTAGTTCCAAGAGTTTGGTTCCCACCACACTGACTGACAGCACAAGACCCACGATTGGTGGAAGCCCACAATATTTTTATTTGTGAGTGTTGAACAGATTGTTAGAAATCTCCATTAACCCTTAATTAACATCATAAACTGTGCTGTGAGCAACATCCTGAGCAGAAGCTTTGGTCATGGTGTGGTCAGTCAGGATGGACAGAGACAGATTGTATCTTAAGACGTAAACAGGAACAGTATCTTTGTGGGATCTAGTTAGGAATGGAAGCAGACACTTCACCACTCGTGACCTACATTGGAGAGCAAACCTACAACAGCACCAACTTCTCACAGAAGGATCACAGTCACACCTCTATGAGATAAATACATCATCATGCTTCACTCTCTTATTCTGCACTGGTTTTATCTTTAATTTAATGACTTGACTGGAAATTTGTGCCACCAGCGGCGTTTCTCGTCCAAGTCCTACTAGTCGCATACTGGTGGTGAATGAACAGTTCATTGATGGTGTGTCCCCTCCACCCTTCAGGTCAGCAGGACCCTGACAGTCTTCGTTACAAGTACAACTTCATTGCTGACGTGGTGGAGAAGATTGCACCTGCTGTTGTTCATATTGAACTGTACCGCAAGTAAGAAAATCCACGTGATTCAATAACTGTACTTAAACTGGAAATAATTGAATGTTAGAGCTGCTGAGATGTTCGTAGCCCTGTTTGTCCATGTTTAAACTGCTCCCTCACAGTCTTTCAGTGGATTTGTCCATCTTGGACTTGGTAGTTCAGCCTGTTAAAGTACACCTGCAGTTTGTGGTCTCAGTCTAAAACATGTTCTTGTCTCATTCACTTACTGTTCAGGATGACCTTCTCTAAGCGGGAGCTGGCAGTGGCCAGTGGCTCTGGATTCGTTGTGTCAGAAGATGGACTCATTGTCACCAATGCTCACGTGGTGGCCAACAAACACAGAGTAAAGGTACGTAATGCACTGGTGCGGTGAGGTGACGGTGCAGGAGTACATACTCACATCACATTATACGTCCTTCAGGTGGAGCTGAAGAGCGGAGACACGTTTGACGCCAAGATCAAAGACGTGGACGAGAAGGCCGACATCGCTCTGATCCAGATCGATGCACCGGTGAGCAGGTTGAATGAAAGGCTGGAATGACCAGGTCATGTGTGAATATACTATGTTTACCCTCATTCATCGATCAAACTCTTTCTCTCTTCCACCTTTTCACATTGGTTAAATGATTCTGTTTTCTTCTTTGTCTGTCTTTTTACTTTCCAAAACAAACTGGTTAATTCAAGGAAAAACTTTTATTGTACTTCTGGTTTTAATTTAAGCTCAATGGGACTTTTGAGGCAAGGCCAGCAAAATGATATCATGACTCACAAAAGTGGATCTGTGAAGCAGCTCAACAGGCAGAAAGAGCTTTTTCATGTGGATTTTTTATTTTGTCACAGCACTTTGTTTTGGTCAGTGGATGACTGGACATTTGGATTCAGTTCAGGAAGTGAGGTTTTCCACAAAATGTGTGCAATGGAAAAACCATTTTTAGCATAAGAGGCTCAGTATATCTCAGACAGTGGGCTGTCAGGGCTGCTACATCATCTCAAAGGTTAAATATAAAAGATCAGAGTGTTTTATCCTAAAACTCATTTAAATCTGCCCAGAATGAGGGAACACAGTGCTTTCATTTCACAGTAAAATGTATTAAAACAGTGGAAGACTGTAGTAATCTCATGATCAGCACATGTGGAGGCAGGTTTTGTACTGAGCTGAACTTAAAGCATTAACTGTGATTTTTGACTTCCTGTTAGATCATCTATGCTCCACTAGTCACAGATTTAACAGACAGACCAAACTCCTGCTTTTGTTGTTGTCAGTTTAATTAAACTCACACGGGAGTGACTCAGAACTAACTTAATATTTGATGGGCAGACTGAGAACAACCAGACAAACAACAATAGAACAAAACACACACACAGATGCTGCAGGATGTGAGTTCATGTTTGCCAGTCAGACACAAACAATCATGGTTTTCCTCGGCATGTCCGTGCAGGCCAGCAAGGAGTATCGGAGCTTCAGGGGGTGAAATTGTTCAGAAATTTGCAAACTTGTGGTTTACATGCACCGAAAAACTGTGTGCATCTGCAGAAATGACTTACAGCCCTCCACCTTCCCACACGTTCATCCCAATACACACACATGTTACACTGAGATTATATTATACAGAGGTTAACCTCTGTAGTGTGTTTGTCGTAGTTCTGGCTCCATCTGGTGAAATGAGAAATAGTATTTTAGAGAAAATAGCTTTACAAGCTGTTGGGTCTAATTACCTCGTTTTGGCCTTTATTCCCATTAATTATGAAGTCACTTTACTCAACAACTTTACTCAACAACTAAAATTTGGGTACATAAAATTGCTTCAGTGCAGTCGAGCAGTAACATAAACACCCAATCTGACCCACAGGATTTAAACCGCTAGTTTAGAAAAACCTAGAACTACTGCTTCACATTTGTTTGTCTCTGCCTACTAGTCAAGTTGCAGCTGCAGATGCTTGTCTGCCAGACTCATCTTCTAATCCATTCATCCATGAATCCAAGTGGACGTTTGTGCAATGTTTGTGGTGACAGTGACCTTTGAGCATCTAAATCAAATCAGTTTGTGTCAAATTCCTGCAAGACATTCCTGTGGTGTTGCATTCATTAGAATGTGGTGGATGGACAACTTAAAAAAAATAATATGGAGGCAGATGTCTGTTTTAATTATCCTGCAAAAAGTCAAAGAAGAAGAATCAGCTTTATTGTATTTAACCCATAAGCCCAGTGGGCAGCCACGGGGAGCTGGTGGAGTGTCTTGCTCCGGGACACACCTGGTATGGGGGATGTGCTGGGATTCGATCCACCTTTTGCATCCCTGTCTGATGTTTATCCCATTAAGCTAACAGGCCGCCTCAAAGGTGAACTGTAAATATTGCATTACATATTCTGACAGTAAGATAATTGTCTTTAACTCAGGGATGTAAAGTAGTAAAATCTTTGTATGTGAAGCAGTCAGATGTGTAGCTGCATGTTCAGAGCAGATAAGCTTCATACCTATGATATTATCACTGTATGAATCCAGAGCACACAGACACACAGAGGTTTCACTGTTCTCTCTTATTGTCCTATTAGTACATGGTGCATCAGAGGTTGCACCAAACGTCCGTGTAACGGTCCTCTAAGACCAGCTAAAATGATGGTAGGTCTCTTGTTATCCTTTGACTAAGGAGCATGTTGGCCAGTTAGGACTTTGAAAAGGTAGGACTCCTGTACAACCTTGTAAACAGAGATCAGAGGATGTCCCTGCATTTTTATGCTGACTATGGTGTTTTTGAAAACACCAGCTGAGATGGAGAAGAATGGAAGATGAGAGTGAGCAGGAGTGTGTATTTTGGTGAAGTATTTAGTTGACTCAGTTTTTACTAACATCAGTCACCGGTGTTTTCCTGCATTCTACGAGCATGTGCAGACAGGAGCTGTCAGGTGTTTTGAATCTTGACTCATCCACACAAACCTTACGGCGATACCCCACCTCAGTCCAACTTGATTATTTTCCATGACACGTGTCTATGAGCTGCTTATGGAAACTTTGGGCTGATCTGATTAGAGGATTTATCGGGGCAGGACTCCTGAAGGCCAACAGCAGCATCTGATCCATAATGCTGCTGCCACTGCAGACACTTTCAGCTTAACATTCACAGTGAATGAACTGGACTAATAATACAGGCTTCTCCCAAAGACTAGGATCATTTTAGAGTTTTAAAAGTAGACATCTGGATAATTATAGCATTATGTTATTGATTACTGGCTGCAGGGAAAGAGATTTTCTGGCTTTAGTGCGGACTTCACGGACTTTATCCTCAGTGAATTCATCAGAGAGTTGGCAAATCTCTGCTCTGTTTGTTGAATCAGATGACTGAAAGTCTTATCTGGGTGAAATAGAGTAGTTAGTGTACAAATCAGATTCTATGAATACATTGAATTTGTGCATTGTGCAATTTGTTCATAATTTACAAGCTCATTATTCTAGTTTATTAATTGCATGATGTGTTCAGACACAAATCTTTTTCACTACATTTAAGAAACGACAAAAGAAAGTAGCAGATGAGGAGGAGGAGAGGATAATGAGAGAAGAAGACAATGACCACAACCATCCCTCCCTTTGTAGTAGACCACTTTGTAGTGGTCTTCAGTAGATTTGGTTGCACTCTGCTGTGTTGGCATCTCTTAAATTGCTACAGAACACGTCTTTGTAATCTCACTGTGGACAAAGAGAAGCCACAGATCACAGTCATTTTCCTGGTGGGTGGGGCACTTGCAGTCAGCGTGTTGGAAGGAGGGTTTAGATGGTTTGAGTTCTGGTTGTGGTTCAGAACAGCCAAACAGAGCAGCTTTATGTTTCACTGATGGAGAAAAGCTCTGATTAGAACAACTGAAATGAATCCATTCATAACCGTGGTCATGTCTGTATATGCTTGGTGGTTTGGGGAGGTGGAGTGGGGAATGACTTCATCAGTGTACACAGTTTTACATTGGGATTAACTTGATTACTGGTGTTACATTTGACTGCACATTTGATCACAATATTAAAGAAATCCCCATGACCTGCTTTCTTTCATCTTCACAGAGAGTGTATGCTTTTGTGTTATCCCCATGGTTTGCTGCAGTCCTTTGTTCTCTGAACTCCCACTTATTAGCATCAAGATTCTGCAGCTGGTCCAGAATCCTGCAGCGTTAACATATTACACAGATTCGTGCTTCCCTTTATTGGCTTCTGATTCAGGTCAAATCAGATTTTAATGATGCACAAAATCATAAAAGAATTCAACATGGAGTTTTCACATTCCCTTATCGTGCACACGTACGATTTCTGTTACTGAAAAGTATTTTAAAGGGTTTCATTTCACTGTTCTGGATGGAGGTATTCACAGAGATGAATATGTGAGGAAAGTCCACCAAGGTTGCAAAGAATCGACACAGGTTTCTGTTTCAGTCTCATTTTATTTTGCTTTGTCATATGCCGTGAATCATCCAGACCACAGGACAACGCACTTTCTCTCCCTATCTCTCTCTTATCACACAAACTCCACAGGATAAGGTGTTGGCCATGTACAAATGTGTGAAGTATACCTGTGATTTTTAGTGCATGTCAATCAATCTGAGAGAGAGAGTTTCAGTTTGGGTTTCAGTGGGTGTCTGGAAATGTCTTCATCTCTGCACAGCTGCTCTGAGCTGTAAAACACACATCACATCTGCCACATGTGTCTGCATCTGTTTCTCTATTTTTGTCGTCCCTGCCTTCCGTCATGTGACATTTATTCCTCCTTGCTCCCGTCCCTCCTCTCTCCTCTCTTCTCCTCTTCTCCTTTTACCTAATTCACTGTAAATAAACCTTACCAAAAGTGGGTCAGACTCGGCTTGTTACTTAACGGAGGAAGTGAACAACACATGTGTCTTTCATCAGTAGGCAAACAAGGCACACACACACACACACACACACACACACACACAGACAAACAGATACTTGTCATGCTCAGTGGAGTGTGGCATGGATGAATGTTGGGTCCTAACATCACGGCTACTATATGTCTCAGTCTTTCAGCTCCATGTCAGATCTGGGGCTGAAGTAGGTTAGTAGGACGACACACAGCAGGCCAGCTCAGAGTTCACGTAAGGCCGGCCAGTGTGCATGCAATGCTGCCGAGGGCTGGAGACTTGGTGATCCGACTTATTAAGACCAGATCCACTTTTCTCCCAGTCTGTGTGAGTGGCTAGCCTTGTTACTGCAACAAAGGCAAACCTGACTTCAACACAGAGTTTATTTATACAGGAGTACTGCTGTGATGTTTGCAGAGGAGGACGGAAGGTTACAGACTTGGCATCACTGTAGTTTTGCCTGTGGTGTCATCCCTTCTAATGAATGGACACAGTCTCAGTCTACTCTGAGCTTTAACTCCAGTGTGTACAGTAACAGGAATTGTCATGTGTGGGGGCCCAGGCATGAGCCTTGTGGAACCCCGTCATATGGAAACTACCCAGTTTGTGTGGATTTCCCTGGGTGCTTACATTTTACTTATGAGTCAGTGGCTGGAAGTAGGTTGTTCCAAACATGTAACCTTAAAATGTCTGAAAATGTCATCAATGCTCGGAGAGGATGCTAGATAGTGTGGTTGTTCTGTATGGAGAACACATCTGCAGCAAGTATAAAGGAGAAGAAGAAAGGAGCATTTTTGATGTATCTCTGAAAACCTTGTTTTTCTTTCTTAAAATATTTTTAAAAATATATACTAATATTGTAAAGAGCCAGTAGAGGTTAACTGTGTTACCAAGATGAAAGGTGCTCATGACATTTCATTTCACTTGTAAAATTCAACATTTTGGGGACCAACCTTTGAGTGTTTGGATGAGTATGTCAACTGGTTGAAAATATCTCGCAGTGGTCAAGCAAACAGTAGTCTGCAGTCGTAATGTTTCTGGTTTTCACAAAATGTAGAAAAGAGACATTGGAAGAGGAACATTTGAGGAGTTGAGTTGAGGAAGGTAGTGGAGTAACACATTTCTGTTTGTCACTTTTATTACTTGTAAAAGTCTTTATGGGCTTGTTCATGTTCAGCGGAAACATAAATTTGTATATGTGTAGTAGCAGTCAAACACACTAGATTTTATATGACAGCAGTGGAAACTGAAGTGACAGTGATAGAAAAGCTAATATTTACAAGTCAGTTCATCAGAGATGCAGCCTGCAGTCTAACAAACAACCATATAAATAGGTATGTTCAGGAACAATTCCTCTGAGGCTTGTTACATACTTTATTTTACTCCTCTTCCCAAAAATCGTATCGCATTCATGCTGTAATGACACATGGGTGTTATTAAATTCTTTGGCAATGTGAGTTACTCTTGTTTTTCACATTAACATGTAGACAGGTTGGCAGGATGGAGCAGGAAAGTGCTGAAGCAAGTGTTTGGGGTAATTTTTATGACTGTGTCAGAAAATAAGGGGGTCGTGAATAATACAGTTCACAGCAAGGTCTTCAGCTGGACTGGACTTGGGACAGTGGGGTTATTGCTTAGTGCTTTATACAGTAGTTACAGTCTACCAATCTGCTTTTGTATGTTCTCTCCTCCAGGTGGCATCATCTGGGGGAGTTTTCCTCTTCAGACAATGTCATCTTATTGCTCATCCTCATCGGCGAGTTTGTAGTCTTGGTCGACCCGCTTCTCCAGAACTACTCCTGATGACATAATTTGAATTGATAAATTCCAGGTGATGTCATCTGGAGGAATTCTGGAGATATATTTTAGTTTTTAAATTTTATAAATTCTTTATACATTTAATCCACCACCTGGAACTATAGAAAACAAATTGAACATCTGTAAAGTCGCTGTATCAGTAATGTATCAGTGACCACAAGTGTCATCAAAGATGTAAACCTTACATTCCCGCTAATCTCTTTCAGTTCCAGGAAACTGGAGCCAGGGTCTCAAAGCTTCTCCAGTTCTTGCAATTATTGCAATTAATCAGTAATCGAATTGCAAATCTACCTTTAGCATGAGGTTAAGAATAAAACTAAAGTAGACAAACTGAAGTATTTAAGAGTTACATCTAGGTAAATGTCCAACTAACACAGAGCAGCAGAGTGGAGCTTGGTAAGACTTTGGGTTGTAGATGAATATAAGCCTCGTCCAGACTGGGAGCTGACTCAGCTCTCCACAGGAAATCCTTGTATGTCTAAATAAAATGCTGTTTACCTTCGTAAATACTTTTCCAGCAGTGGACCAGTCAGTCAACAGGGGACTAACTTGTCAGGCACGAAAATTATTATTTTACCTCTACATGCAACAGTGCTTGACAGTTAAGCTTTACATGTGACTAATATGCAACAACAGTAATTCCATACATGAAATGTCTTCTTTGTCCACTGTTGAATTCTTTCTTTAACCCTGTTTCTCTCTCTCTGTGTTTGGTGGAGCAGATGAAGCTGCCGGTGCTGCTGCTCGGCCGCTCAGCAGACCTGCGTCCCGGGGAGTTCGTGGTCGCCATTGGCAGCCCGTTCTCTCTGCAGAACACAGTCACCACCGGGATTGTCAGCACCACCCAGAGGGGAGGCAAGGAGCTGGGCCTCCGCAACTCAGACATGGACTACATTCAGACCGACGCTATCATCAATGTGAGTGAAGACACAGAGACAAACAGGAGGTGGAGAGGTCAAAATGATTTCTTTTCAATCTTTTTTTACGTCTTCAAATTGTGGAAGACTGAACATGACTTGAACCAAATTGTGTTTCACACATTTACGTATCATAACCAAGTGTGTTTGACTGGACATAAAGACATGTTATTCCGTGTTGGTTCCACATTTTCTGCATTGATCTGCTGACTGGCTGATGACTGAGAAGGATGTAAAACGAAGTCATTGTAAAGTTATTATAATCATGATTGTAATCAGAAATTCTTTGAATCAAACCTACTGTTACTCATATAAGATTATATGTTTTCTTTGCTTTTACATTCTTTGTTTGCTGTTTTATTTTTTATTTCAGTACGGCAACTCAGGAGGACCACTAGTCAATCTGGTAAGTGAAGGAAAACTTGCAGGAATGTGTCATACAGTTTATATGTATACAGTAGTTTAACACATCATTTGTTTTAATATGTTCATCGACTGCCTCATGTAGCTTCTAATGTAGTTAAGCTTATTCCAATGTATGTTGATCTCTTGTTTGGTCAGTGGTGGAAAGTAACTAAGTACAATTACTTAAGTATTGTACTTATGTACAATTTCGAGGTTTTTTAACTTTAAATTTCTGTTTTCTGCTAATTCAACATCAAATTCACAATATTTCAGAGACAAATACAAAATTTTTTTACATTGTTTTGATAACTTTTTTTACTACTTTCCTTTTTAAATCTGGTCTATGAAATTGCTACTTTTACCTAACTAAAAGATGTGAGTACTTCCACTGCTGTGCACTGAGTGCTTCAGGAGAAAGTAACTGATCGTGTAAAGTTAGTTAGCTTGAGAATTGAGATAACTGTATTATTACATCATGTCACCATCTGTGAAACAGAAACACAGCTTGTTATAACTGGGACCACGTCCATATGTTTCAAAACAGAGATATACTGTAGATAATCTCATATGAACAAGGACTAACGCTCATAAAGTCCTTATTAGGAAAAGTAAATAAAGAGTTTGAATTACCTAATCCTCAGCAACAGCTGAGTCTGATTAGAAGTTTGTTTTCAGCCAGCTGTGTTACCAAAGAAGAACAATGTGGCGTCACCGACACTGTTTAATAAGATTTATATGGAAACTTGACTTTTACTGTGGGGCGTTCAAGAAATGATGACAATCTAATGTGTGTGTGCGTGTGTGTGTGTTTCCTGCAGGATGGGGAGGTGATCGGCATCAACACTCTGAAGGTCACAGCAGGAATCTCCTTCGCCATCCCATCAGACAAGATCAGACAGTTCCTGGCAGAGTCACACGACAGACAGGCCAAAGGTTTGCACCAGTTCCACTTATCCTCTTATCTTCAGAAAGGCTTTTGATAGCATTTATGTCGTTTTGTAGACTTATTAAGAGGAAGTAGAAGGAACGTAATGCAGGTATGTTTTCTGTTGTTCTTTTTTAAAGGGACCCACATTTAGTAGCACACAGATACTGTACTGTATATAAATGATGCATGAGCACTGACTTACTTAGTTGTTCACATATGAAACATTTAAGAGGTCACATGCTGTAGCAGGAGGAAGCCTGGGTGAGGAGGACCAGCTTGAGGCTTGTTGTATTACTGTCTTTAATCCTTCTAATGAATGAGGTGGCCCCACGGCATCACACAGAGTTATCTTAAACACAAAGCTGCTTTGGGAAAGTTGAAATTATCACTGTTTTTAATAGGGAAGCAGTTATTTTCTGTAGACCTGTGCTAGTCTCTTTGATATAAAGATGTAAACAATAGAATTCTAAGAAGATGATCATCATTCTTAATCTAATCAAACATTTCGTCCTGCAGGTAAAACATACCAGAAGAAAAAGTACATTGGCGTTAAAATGATGAGTCTCACTCCAACGTAAGTTACTGATTCTGATTCTGATCCTTTTTCAGACATTAGTGGAACAATCACCACCCATGTTATAACAAGGGTGGTGATCTTTTTAAAAAGGTGACCTCAGCTGTAGACGCACGCTGCCAAAAGACCAGTTTCACTAGGAATGTATGTCGTCCCAGGCCAGGTCCACTGTCTGTGGGTCAGGGTAACACCCAGGCTGACAAAATGCCAACAAGCTTTAACCATGCCTGTGGATTTTTATCCCATTAACTAATGACTTTTAGGTTCTACCTACCCTCCAGGGAGTCATTTCTCTCTGTTTATGTTGCTGCACTATGCAAGTAAAAGTGACATTTTATGACATCGACATTCTATGTCTATTAGTCACTTTTATTTTCTCAAAGATATCAATTGTGGGTTACAGCAATGCCGTTGCAAGCTGGAATAATATTGGAAACCCTCATCATTGCTGTGTTAAAGGATTCACTTTAACTAACACATTGAAATCAACTATGAGGTTTTTGTCTGGTAGATATCAGTTTTTTCAGCGTCAAATCTGAGGTGTCAAAACTTCCCATCCCCCTTTCTAACCGCAGTAAATGATCTCATAGCAATAATGAAATTATTAACAGAAGAGATTAACAGAAGGTAGTGGCTGCCTAGTATGTGTTGAATTCATTCTCATTGAACCAAATGTTCTAATATGTTAGTATATATATATATATATATATATATATATATATATATATATATATAATGTTCAAATGATTAACGATTAAATGATGATTAAGGTGCATTAGTACACGCGGACATGGCAACTGATGCATGTGTCCTGTGGACCACGCTTCAAAATACTGATCTATTGAAGTTCAACCTTTTGTAATTTTAAATGTGCAGTTATACCGGTGTTTCACATTAAATTCAAAATGTTCACCTTTAATGAAAATCTGACTGATGCGTTGAAAGCTCATAGCTTTTGGCTGTTTTTCTCTTTCTTTTTCGCTCCAGCCTGACAAAGGAGTTGAAGGAAAAGCTGTCAGACTTCCCAGATGTCACCTCCGGGGCATTCGTCCTTGAGGTCATCAGGCAGACTCCAGCTGAGGCGTGAGTGTCTCATTCATCACATTATTTGTGTTCACTCAAATCAAAAATCAACATTTTAGTAGGTTTGAAGTTTTTAGGATATGTAAATTGATATTAATTATGTGTGAGTGAGTTTTATGTCTGAAAAGGTACAGGTGACACAACTCTCACCTCTTTGAATCCACATTCAGTGACAGAAGCTTTAACTAGGCAGAAAGCAGCATCCTGGTTGGTTGGTAACACCTGCAGTATATATTTTGTTCCTTAAAAGTTTCTGGCATAGACATGAAAAGTGTTTTAAAAGAAAACCACAGTGTTCCACCTGAGAAAACAGCAGGCTTGTTTTGTTGTTGTCTGGTGGTTTATCTGGAACACAGGCAGGAGTCAGAAAGAGGATCTGAGCTTGGTGAAAGGACATTTATTAGATCTGAACCTTCAGTGTGCAAAGACTGCAGGATATGAACACTTCTGTTAACGTTTCTGGGCTGAAAGTTGGCAGGGAAGCTAGAATCAAGAATGTTTCCCACCCAGGCTGTCCTCCGCCCTCTGGCTCGGTGCACATACCACTTCAGTCACAGCTGAGCAGATTCAGATTTCTCTTTGGCATTGTTGCCCTCAGCTTTGGACGAGAAGCCTCTAGATTTAAAGAACAAAAAGAGGCCGTTTTGGGTTCAAACGGCTAGTAAGACCTCAAAAAGCATGTACCGCCAAGGTTTCACCATCCTCTAAATTTGTTATTTCAACTAAGGGAGATGTCAAGAAATTATTAATTTGTGTCTGAATCCAGATGTCTATCAAAATAGACAAAGATAACTATATGCCATGACCAGGTCCACATGTGGCAAGTTTTAATCAGTTTAATCATTCACAAGTAGTTCATGAGACAATTACACAAAAAGCCCCAGTGTGAAACACTTATACATTAAAATAACAGCTTCACTAACTTGAAATATTGCAAATAGTCTCTCTCCAATTGCACAGTACACCCTTTAATTCAAAATGTGTTCAATCTATGAACTAGGATCTACATTTAATGGTTACTAACTGCAAAGATAAAACATTTCCTAACACTGATAATACAAATGGATAATTAACCTTATCAAGTTTTTTATGTGATATATATTAACCCCTCATTTCTTTCTCGGTGCCAGAGCTGGCCTGAAGGAGACTGATATCATCATCAGCATCAATGGCGAGCAAGTCACCTCTGCCAGCGACGTCAGCAACGCCATAAAACGGGACGAGACGCTGCAAACAGTGGTGAGACGAGGCAACGAGGACATCATCCTCACTATCGTCCCAGAGGAGGTTGAGCCTTGACCACACAGCTGACTGAACAACCAGTCAACCAATCCCGAGCTGGCTCTGTGTTTTTCAACCAATCATGAACACTTTGAAAAACCAAGCAACCAATAGGCACAAGTGTGTCTGGGGCCACACCTACTGCGTTTAAGAACTTTTAATTGTTAGTATTGCTACTACTCTTCAATGCTATAATCAGACACCTTCAAAGGTCCAGCTTCATTACCCTGGGAACTGAAACAGCCTGTTGTTGTACTTCTCATGTTAGACTGAAAGTTTCTTCTAGTCTCAATTTACTTCCCACCATCAGAACCCTTTTATATTCTACTAACACCATCTGTCGCTACAAAGCTCTTACTGCAGGTTTTGTTGTGTCTGTTCTTGATGGAATATTTTTTAATAGTATTTTTGACAATGTGTTGTTTGACAATTTTTCAAAAAAATTGAGTAAAATTATTTTAAAAATTGTTGTGTTAAAAATGTAGTTTGAACTGAGAAAGGATTCTCAATCAACCAAATAGTGAAGTCTGTTTGTAGGCATTCCTCAGGGAGCCTTCTTAGGTCTACTGAGTTTCCGAAGACATCCTGATGTTTCTTAGCCCTCTTCCTCTTTGTGAAGTGTTATCTTCTCATACAGTATTTGGCCTCCTACTTTTCTCCACAATGAATTTTTCAACCCATAGCTACCTTTTTCTGTGGTACAGTAGGGTTTTGTCCTTTGTCTCACAAACCATTTGTGCCAACACAAATTGAAAAATTAAATTGAGAACTGGAATGGTGGTTGAAACATCTTCAAGAAACTAAAATAAGTCCAGTTGCCACTGAATAACCTTTTTTGGATAACCATGACCTGAATGACTGAAAATCTTCACATATAACACAATTCAAGAATTTTCTACCAGCTAGAGTCTGTTATTGTACGTACAACAGAAATCAAAGTAACATTGATTTAAAAAATGCTTAGACACAAACTCTAGACAGTCCTGACCCAACCATAACCACTGCCCTGCAGTTAGCCCATCTTCTGCAGATTACCTGATTCCCCATACCCACTTGCTCATTTGTTTCACATTCCCTATCTAGTCTCAGAGTTCCTGCACTGCCCAATTCTGAGTATCTCTTATGGCAGAAAAAATGAATTAAAGACATAATAGTAGAAACTGGATTTCAGCACAATCTGGACCAAAAAAACAGATGGAGAAAGAACTTCATCATCTCTCAAACATTTCATTCTCTGCTCTGTGACTCTGAAGTGTCCCCTCTCTGTTACAACACATTATGACACAATCTCTTGGCCCGAGTGTGTGTGTGTGAGAGAGAGAGATTTGAGCCTCTTAAAGATAAAACAGAAACATATGTGGCAGCATTCAACAATATGTAAAACTGTAAAACTGGGTCAGCATTGTTGAATGCTAGCAAAATAACCATGGAAACGTATTCAAAATGCATGGTAACCTCGTCAATTACAACCTGCTAATTACATCATAATTACCTAGTAACTGTTGTGCAATTTGAATAAAACTACCCTTATGCCAGATCCTACATGTTTAAATAATTCCTTGGAAACTTCCCTGATACGTTTTTGATAGTTATTACCAGAACATTCCAACAAATGAGACACGCATCATCAGACATATTTCTACTAACTGCCACAAATAAAGCGATTTACTGTGGAACATTTGCAGGTAGTTGGCATCTGCCAACAGGAGACGATTTCCAGAGAGTTTTCCTTGTGCTTCCACCCCCAGTCAGATGAGGCATGAATGGGCCCAGTTTGACCAGCAGTTGACTTTCACCCAGACCTCTGTCTGGTCTCTGCGTCTGACAAAACATCTGCACATCATTTTAAAATTTGGTGTCCTTCTTATGCAATCTCCATGACCCATTTCTCTTCTCATGACTCACTTGGACAGTGCCTTGGCATCAACCGTCTCTTCTGTTTCTTTTTATATTCTGGGATCTAGGCCTTCCACGCAGCAGGATTCACTTCACACGTCTTCTGTGCTGGAGCAACAGCAGCGGTCCTCTGCATATGAGTTTCAGTGACCTCGACACTGAATTTCTGACCCACTTATGAATAAGCGTTACTGGAAGTCCAACACCAGCTAAGTTGATTTTACCTTCCCGATACGCATGAGCAGCATTTTCCTCCAACTGCCATCATTGTCCACACAATACAAATCCATAAATCAGCAGTGTCAACTCAAACTATTTTATGACTCATATGTTTTGGTTTGGAAATGCAGCACTGGAGCCCAAAGATACCAAACAGACTGTCAGAAAGTTCTGCTTGTTGCCATAATAATTTCCTTCTTTCCCTTCTGTTCCAAAGGCCATATACTTGTCATTTCCGTTGCACATTCACCGTTTCTTTCCCACCACACAAAAAGAGCTAATGCATCATTATAAATATATGTTTTATTTAATACTTACATCAGTACAGTTACTAAAACCATCCACATCACAAGTCAAAATGCTCAGTTTAACGGGTTTACAGTGGCAAATAACCCTGATGTTACAGACATGTACATTTTAAAAACATTACCGTGCCATATTAAAATGCATTTTAATCAGTTACACAATCTACATACACTCGTGTAACAGGATTATTCATTGTCAAACCAAACTGAACTGAACAATTCAGGCGGCACTTCCCTAAACACAGATCAGTGCAGTGACAGTATATACAGGGATTAACTGTTTTCCAGATTAAAAGCCTTTTCTCTATGTTTCTTACTGCGGGTTCTGGTTCGGATGGTTTTCCCCCGTTTCTGGGCACTTTTCATGTTGCCACATTTAACCCGAATGCAGTGCAGCCACAGGGCGGGTTTTCACTGATCTGGGTTTATGATCACCGCAATTACACATTTTTGGTCTAACTCTTACATCATGTTCACAAGCTGACGAAACACTCCTACTGTTTATCCAAGTCAAAGTCAAACTGTGTTGCATTCACTTGCTTTGTTTTTTTTTTAAACCAGAGTTAAAAGATCAACAGAAACCATTACAAAGGCTGGTTAATACTGTAGCTGGAAAACTCAGGTTTGCTGAGTGTGCTTTCCATGTACTGAGACATCCTGGTTTAACACAATTTTATATTTTAGCACATTACTAAAAGCATTGTGTTATGTCCATATTTCCAACTGAGTTTCTCTGTTAGTGCCAGCACCCTGTCTCCTCTTTAACACTACGGTCTTTGTTTGAGGATGCTGAGGGTCAGTAAGGCTTCCAGGTTACGTTACATTAGTCTTTTAGTGTTTCTGTAATTAGTGCATGGCTGGTGTTTGGGCGGTCTGTTCCGATGGTCCAGTGGACGCTGGCCCCAGTGGCGAGCTGCTCATAGCTCCCTGGTTAAGAGCATCCAGTGGGAGGGCACTCAGCAGGGCCTTCTCCAGCTTCTGCTCCAGAGCATCCAGGCGACGGTCCACATGCTCCTTCAGCCTCCTCTCCATCTCCTCTAGACGACGCTCCATGGCTGAGTCCAACTCCCTGTGGAGTGGTGGCACATTACATTAACATTTGATGAATGTAATCATCCGTCATTATCTTTTCCCTGCATAATAAACAGGTTTACTATTTCTGGACACAAGCTTGTGCTTTTTTTAAACAGTACAATATAGTTTATGCACTTCTCAAACTTTCATGGACATGCGTCCTTCATGACACAAAGGAGGAAAAACACGAGGCCAGTGCTGTGTAACAACTGCTTCTGTTAGGACCAGTCCTTTTTTATGCCTGTACAATAATATTTTATCATGTCTTTAGCTGAATGTTTGCGTATCAGTTTTAAGGAAGAAATATATGTGGAAAATCATTTAAATTAAATAGGAATAATTTTCCGACCTTTTACAGATGCATTACACATTTAAGTTTGTTAAATCAGCAGTAAGTTAGCTAACGTTCATGTGACTTTATACCAAAATAAGTGAACGATATATTTAGGATGAGACAGAGAGGTAGAGCTGAACACGAAGGCACATCAGACACCACAGCAAAAACATAGTTTCCACCCCCGTAGTGAATGTTGACCATCCTCTTCCCCTGACCGTAAAATCCTGCTGAGTCCATTTTCTTCACAAATTCCTTTTTGTATGAAACTGTGAGACAGCTGACTCTGGGTTTGATTCATCCTGACCACCTGGCAGAAATATTACAACACATCTCCTCGTTTTCTTTTCCCAGTTCCTCTAACATTTCCAGTATTTTTGCATAACTGTGCACTTGGGGTTTCTCAGCAGATTCCAACAGCATACATTTTTACCCTTAGGGATCCTCAATGGCCTCCAAACCACCTTCAGTTCTTTCTCAAGCCAATGAGACAGCGTTACTTTTGCAGTAACTGTGAAATGCTGACTGCCACAATGTCCATTTCTGATCCTTGTCGCCTGTCTGCTCAGCAATCTTTTTTGCGTTTTTTTTCTGGCATTAAAGTGAATTAAAGTGGAAGCTTCTCTATGCTGCAGTTTCAGACGTGTCTTTTAGTTTGTGTATAAGTCTGTGCAGTGATGTTAAGAATTACTGCTCAGGATTTGGCAAACTTTAGGTTTGGATGAGAAATCCATTGTATACGTATTATATAAACCAGCTGCTGTATGCAGAGAAGCACTTGATGCAAGTACAAGAAAACTGAAACCAACACTTTGCACTGGTGAATAA
Source organism: Ctenopoma multispine (assembly GCA_034779795.1). Taxonomy (NCBI): domain Eukaryota; kingdom Metazoa; phylum Chordata; class Actinopteri; order Anabantiformes; family Anabantidae; genus Ctenopoma; species Ctenopoma multispine. The sequence goes on along the minus strand of JAUYWH010000011.1, from coordinate 16,846,274 downwards.
AGAGATTCAGCTACTTTTTTGTGAGGTACAAAATGCAAGCTGGAGGACAGTCAAGTCACAAGAAAAGTTTACAAAAATCAACGACTGAATAGCACGATGTTTAAAAGTCATCATCATTTAACACAATTTCCTTTAAAAACTACTGATATGTTAGAATTATGTGAAGCAAGTCATTTTCTCAGAGTTACACACTTTTACGTTATTTCCACATTCTAAGTTACGGGATTAAACTCTTTAAATACTTTAACCTGTGGTCAGTAGACTGTGGTGGAGACGTACCGCTGAGCTGTCGTCCTCTCCTCGATGTGGAGTCACACTCAGCTGATGTTCTCTCTCAGCCCACATGCTCTGCCCTGCTCTGCTCTGACAAAGAGCTTCATTTACCAAACGCCACTTTGTGGCACTGTTTGATAAAGACAAACCAGTGCCTACTATGATATTACATTTGTCTTTACATCAGTGTTGGCTAAAAAGTGTCATTCATTTTATTTGGTTTGGTGTCGTTTGTCAGCAGTTGAATGATTCTCACATACAGCGGTGATGATTAATGACTATTGTCTCTTTATGAGCCTCCTCCCTGCACTGCCCAGACCCAGACACAGTTCTATTGTACATTAGCCAGAGCTGTTACCAGAGTGTTTGTAGAAAATGAACATGACAGCTTCAGCAGTTTCCATGAGGTCTGATTAACAATACAGAATTTCACCCCAACAGACACCATGATGTGAAATGTGTTGCAGGCAGCTTTGAGATCACTTCACTTGCTGCAACAAACTACAGCAACTGAAACCAAATTTGGTGCTTTGGTAACATAAAACTTGCACAGGATGTATTAAATAGTAGTAGTAGTAGTAGTAGTAACCCATATATCAATATAATTATATTGAATTATAATAAATACTGTAATATATATTTGGTTCAGTGTTAATGAATCAATAGCTAAAAGATTAGTTTTGTTTTCTTTCTAAATAATTCATAATTAGATACATACATGCTTTTAGATAAACGTCTTAATGATCCCCCTAAGCTAATAAATATTATAGTATAATGCTCTCTTCTAATAGCATGACTAGTGGCGTTATTTTGTATCTTAGTGTAGTATACTAGTATTAAAGCAATAGAACAATAATGATGTAGTATTATTTATGATTCTAAACTATTTGATCTTCCATGTTGCATTGCTGAACTGTCTGCAGGAACAAGCAGTAACGTCTTTCGGACACAAGGTGGAGCCATGATTTCACTTTAGTTTCATAAAGCATCTTTTTGTCGTAGTGAGGGGTGCCGATGTTACACAGACAGAAGATTTATCAGGCTTCAGCACAACAATCAACTACATTTAGGGGTTAACTTCTCAGTGTAGCAGGACTGACTGAAATTAAAACTCACCATGTGCCATTTCTCACCATCTTCTCCCTCTCTGCCACCACTGCAGCATCATCCAGTCTCAGCTGTGCCACCTGACCGCAGACACTCTGGAGGATGGGCAGAAGCCCCGGGTCAGAGCTTAACGTCGGGTTGTGTCCCTGCCCTTTCAGAAAGTGTGACATCACCTCCAGCAGCTGGGCGTGGCTCGGCAGGCTTCTGCTCTGGCTGCACGCTACAGATGGAAGACAGTTTCAATCCACATCAGAAACAAGACAGATTCAGATCTATTTGAGTTTTTTGTTACAATAAAAACCATTCACACTACAAATCTCTCAAATTCCAGTCACACCAAATACTGGATATGTGACTTAAGTTAAAGAAGTTAGGCAAACTGTGTCTTCACAGTTTTCAACACAAATCTTTCAAGTAATTGATCCTGATTTTGCCTCTTGTTGGCTTTACTGTTCACAAATCTTCCACTGAGAGTAATGATCCTTACCCGTGTTCTTACTGTTTATATCAGACTGAGGCAGGTCTGGAGAGGAGCAGCTGGAGTCCGCTGATGTCCCTCCGTTCTGAGACGGTGGAACTTGGTCTGCAGTCCTGACAGAGTCGATTAGAGTCTAAATACAGAAACCAAACTCTCAGTAACAAAACATCAAATATAGCGGATAGTATGCATAATCCTTTTTTGAGCCCACGTTTCCCTACCTCGTTGTTTGTCTGTTCACTTGTTTGGATTTTTTGTTTTGCTTTTACCATTCAGTTCTACACTTGAAATCAATTTCAGTAAATGATCAATGGAATTCAGAGTAATATTTCTTCATGTTTCAGCCATAACTGATCTTCTGTGAGGAGTAAGCAAAAGCACAGAGAATACTGATACCTTGGAGTCTGCAGGCTGAGGCTGGTTTCTGACTGCTGCTGAGGAAATATTGCCTTCTCGAGCCAGTGTAGAGAAAGCTCCACTGCTCATCAGGAGCGGCAGGAAACCATCTAGAGAGCTGGTCTGGTTCTGAGGAGCAACACATACAGACTTAAGAAAAACATCAGTCAAAAAAATCCAACCTGCACTGAATCTCTAAAAATGCTAACAGGTAGGCAGGTGAGGAATCTCCAGCTCTGAAATGTGAGAGCACTAACACAGTAATACAAATTAATAGTGAGCTTGAATGACCTGAAATCAATCATCAGTAAAAAAGTAGTTAAGGAGTTAAAACTAGTAGTCTCTCAGAGTAGTTCTTTAATTCATGTCATTGCTGCTGTAAATGCCTCTGATCATCTGCAGAGGTCTGGTGTAACTTGCTAAACCTTTACTCCCACCTTCTGCTGGAAGTGGACCATGTCCATGAGGTTCTGGGCTCCTGGCGAGAGGTTTGCTCCCATTTCCTGAACCAGACACTGCACCTGCTGCATGTCGATGCCAGGGCCGCGGAGTGGGCAGGGCTGCTGCCACTGAAGACCCACGATGACTCGGCACAGCAAAACACTGCTTCTACCGGCTAGAGAGAGCAGCTGAAAGAAAAGAAAACTCACACAGTCAAACACAAACACAGCTGTATCTGGATGAAATAACTGTGCAGGAACTTAGATCATGTGTGTCAAAAAATATGTCTCAACATTTTAAAGATATAAAATATAAACAAAATACGATTCCTTTATAATTTCCTGTACACAATCCAGATGGACAAATGAAATCTTGTTCTCTCGACCTTTACTCAAAACATAAGTGAATAAAATGACTTTATTTACTTAAGACAATGGACCAAACATCTAATGCTTAAACATCACAGAGACATGCCTCTGACCTTGGGTGTAGCTCACCTTCACATCACAGGCTGAGGATGGATGCTCCAGGATTAGTTGTTTCCTGTAGAAAGGTCCTCTGTCCTCACTGTGAACAAGACACTGTGTCATCATTCTGTCAGATATTTACCAGTCAGACTGTGTCACTCAAACTGACACCTACTGCTTTCATATCATTTCATGTTTGGTTTCAACAAATGACTTTGCGTCACTGAAGACAGTAATGACAGGACCAACGTTTTCAAGCTCCAACTCAAGATGTTGCCAGGTGCTTTGATACCTACAGTATGCTGTTGTTTTATTGTTATTTACACCATTACAAAGAATGGATTGATAAAATCTACATACATACACAGTGCATGCAACCCTAGTGATGATAGCGTTCTGTGTGTATACCTGTCTGGCTGAATGCTGTCATCTCTCTCACCCCGTACTGTCCCACAGTATTCTCCCATCTGGTCGTACACCTCTATGGTTCGAGCTTCACTGATGACCAGCAAGCTGCTGATGGTTGTGGAGGAGTCAGGGCTGCAGTTGACTGTCAGGACACATGGACATCCTTCCTCTGTCTGCTCCAGCAGCACTGGTCTGTGTCAGGAAACAGTTTTTTTCTAATGTGGTTACATTGGCTCGTAGATTCTAACTTTACATAGTTCTCTTCTTTCACATACAGTAGAAAGGTAAACGCTGCTTACGTATTTGTCTTGTCTGCCTCTAACTGACTTAGCTGCTCTTCTTCTTTGTCACTGCTACTGACGTGAACAGGAAGCAGGACATCAGCCAGGTGATGGTCCTGTGCACGACACACCCACGCAGCTCCACTTTTCACAGCAATGTCCACCATGGTGCTGCACAAAAAAGAGAACCTGCTAGATGACACGTTAGGACACAAGGTAGGAAACTCCCAATGAAAGTTCATAAAAACAACCAAGGAGGCAAGGTATGCCAGAACTTTTATGTATATAACGTTACAGTGTATGGGAAGAGGCACAGACGTGGCATAATGTGGGGAAGTTTTGACTATTAGACTTTTAATTCTTAATGACAAATATATGTACATGTAAAGATGTTGTTTCCTACAAGAGCAGTAACTGTCATAAACAAAATAGCTCGCTAACATTAAGCCATACTGTTAATATTTACCTTAAAACTGCTTCCGATGAAACCGTAAATTATGTTGTTCTTCTTAGGTTTTTAGATTTTCATTTTCCCGTTACTTCTTCATATTAAAAAACTCTAACTTATGTTCTCGCAGTGCAAATCTGTGCATTTATAACTCGTTTTAGCTAGGGCTAAAGCTAAAGCCTGTGCCGTGTCGCAGCAGATGACGGGTTGTTGTTTGTGACGTCATTAGAAGGCGACTCGTGAGATGCCAGTCCAAGCTTTGGCGCTGGTTTAAAACAAGGATTTAAACAATTAACCTGTCGTCTGGTCTGTTAAAACTGTCTGTAGGGCTGTGTGAAGTTACAGTTTCACAGCCTTTCACACTGTGAATAATAAGCTGCGCTGTGATTGGTGAACGCTAGCTGAAGTTTCCTGGCTCGCCGGCAGACTCCCTGAGGATGGACTTCACAGAATGCTACGCAGACACGGTCTCCAGTGTCGCTGCTGCGGCTCGTTCGGGCTGCGGGACGCGGGTGAGGAGGCTGATAAAGCAGGGCTGCAGTGTGGACTGTCGCGACAACCGCGGCTGGAACGCCCTGCATGAGGCTGCAGCCGCCGGCAGCAAGGAGTGTGTGCGGGAGATTTTGTCCGCTGTACACGGTAAGAGAAGAAAACTGAACTGTGCTCTGTTCTTTTTGTCCTCTTAATTGTGTATCTGTTGAAGCATATTTTTCATTATTAAGTTTCCAGAATTGCTGAATTTCCAGTGTGACATTTTCAAATAGTTTTTAAGTGGAATTGAAAAATAGAAAAGCATAAATTCCCAACATAATATTTTAGATTCCTTACACACACACAGCAAATCTGCCACTAAACTAATGGAGTGAATTTTCTTTCCTGGCAGCAGGCTCCTCACGTGGCCGCCGTGTCTATGTGAATTCTTTGACACATGGGGGAGAGTCTGCATTCTACCTGGCCGCTCAGAGGGGGCACCTGGCTGTGATCCAGCTCCTCCTGAAAGCACATGCCAACATCAACCAGCTAACTAATGACTTGTCCTGCCCTCTGTATGCAGGTATAACACTTGGACAGTAAATGTTTCAGGTTTCCAACTCACAGATTTGTTTTTGTCACTATTATTTTCTTCTCCTAAACCGGAGCTCTTCCACACTGGCCTCGGGTTTGTGCTGAGACCCCCAGGTTGAAGTTGTAGTGTATACAGAGTCAACTGTGCTTCAGTAGAAAGATTTGTTTCGATGCCTAAACGGGCTGATGAGGTAGTTTACTCTTAAAACAGTCTAACAAAGACGTTTGTTCCTCAACTCGGCTTGTTTTTTGGCAAAGCCGCAAGTCCAAAATGTTGCTTGCCCACTATAAACAGAGCAGGAATCCTAGACGCATGTTGTTTTGGCAGTAGTAGGCAGAGTAGATTGTCCCTCCTGCCTGCTGTATTTATTAGCTGGTAATCGTTTTTTCAACAGCTGTAGATGGCGGGCACAAGGACGTTGTAGAACTGCTGGTTAGAAAAGGGGCCGAGGTGAACAGAACACACACGGCATCCTGCTGGACCTGCCTACATCAAGCTGTTTATAAGGTAATTATGAAACTGACAAACACACATACACAACTCATTGAGATGTATCTAAACTTGTAATGGATGTATTCTTTTATTCCTCAAGGGTCACGGTGAAATTGTGCGTATACTTGTTAATGTATGCAACCTGGAGGCTGTAGATGACCACAGGGTCTCTCCTCTCTTTGTGGCTGCACAGTATGGACAGCAGGAATGCCTGGAAATCCTTGTTAATGCTGGTATTTAGCTTTGCTGTTTTACTGGATGATTGCTGTATGTGCGTATTTGTTCCGAGCTTTAAGTGTTTCTTTTGTCCCAGTTTCTGCCTCTGTATAGTCTTTTCACTCCAAATTAAATGCGTTTGATTTGATTTTTACGTTAGGAGCCGATGTAAACACCCAGGCTGTTGATCTGGCCACGCCGCTGCTCATCGCCTCTCAGGAGGGACACCGGGCATGTGTGGATTTACTGTTGGACCACGGGGCAGATCCTAATAGAGCCTGCAGTAACGAGTGGCCCCAGCTTCCTATTCATGCTGCTGCTGAGTTTGGCCACATCGGGTACTGACTCATAACTTTTTAGTACTGGTCAGGAGTTAGTCACTCTTACCAATAAATCGTCATCACGTCTAAAGCTAATTATTGTTTTCATTCATTTCATTTCATTGATTAAGATTGTTAATACCAAAAAATTATTCACTTACCAATTATATTAAATAAAAGACATAAGGAAATTGTCATATTTAAACCAAAAAATATGTTTGTTATCATTTCAGATGTCTGAAATTGATCAGATGTCAGAAATAAATAATTGTCCAATCACTCTAATACATTGTATTGTTGTTAGGTAATGCTATATATACTCTGTATACATATAAACATGCAACTCTGTCTATCCAGGATCCTGAGGAGGCTCCTAGCTGTAACAGATCGTGCGTGTGACTGCAGTGATGGCATGGTGAGTCCGCTGTACGTGGCTGTCCACAGCCATCAAGGCAAGAGTGTGGAGCTGCTGTTAAGGGAAGGTTATAGTCCAGATGCCCAGGACTGCACACACATCCTGGGCCTGAGTTCACCACTCTCTGTCGCCTTATGTCATACGTCGAACATACCATACAGGTTTGTAAGAAAGCTGATTTGACCATCGTACACTCTAATGACATGCGTAAAAGTGACTAGTCTGTCCCTGATTTTTATTAAAATCTCTTTCAGTGAATCGGTGAGGTTGCTGATTACTGCAGGAGCAACTTTGAGTGAGGAGGCCTGGATTTATGCCTTGTCTACTGATAAAACAGACCTTTTGCAACTAATACTTGAGCACAGATGGATTCCTCGACCAGATATCTTGACCAAGGACTGTTCTGTACCACATCGTCATGGGAAAACTGTGTTAAAACTGCAAGAACTGAGGGATCTGCTCCGTGTGGCGTTAAACCAAGTACATTTTGCTGCCTGCTGGCTTCCTCTGCTTATGAAGGCAGGACTGGAGCCTTCTTTACTGGTTCAGGCCCACATGTAAGCTGCCAATGTACTACAAAGGCTCTGCTTTCACTTTCCTACACTTCTTTGGTCAGTTATCTGCAGGCTCGCTAATTATTTTTTTTTGTCTTCCATACTTTGTAGGTTGGAACAGGCAGACAGTGACGTGTTGAATTACCTGCTAGCATTTGTAAACTGGTCGACTCTATCTGCCCCTTTAAGACATATTCTGGATCGAAGACAGGCAGAAAAGACGTGGGAACCAAGTCCACATCTTGGTACGGTGACAAAATAAACATTGCAGCTTGCATTGCTTAAACTAATCTTCATAATACTTGGAACAATAACATTTCCCCCCCTTGTCTTTTTGCTTTTTCTTCTTTTAGACTCCATTCCCTTTCTTTCCCACATATGTAGGCTGGAGATTAGGTCAGCGTTGGGTCCAGAATTACTGATGAGGACCAATGTAGTCCAACAGCTCCCAGTGCCTTCCCCACTTCATGGCTTCCTTAAGTTCAGAGACATTCCAGACGTTTCCTTTGCACACTCGCCACCAGCGCCACTGTCAAGTTAAAAACAAGGATTCCACAGTACACACTGACATTTACATGTTCTATAACCCAGTGTCGTTTTGTCCTTTGTGTTGTTCTGATGTTGAGATAATTGTCGTATTACACTCTGCTTGACACGTTCACATACAGTGCAAAGGTTTTAGGCACTCGCAATAAAGTAAGGATGCTGTCAAAAATGATCACATGAATCATATGAATATTCATTGGTTAAATTACAAACTGCAGTAAAAAAATGTGACAACCTTCTGACTTTAAAACAGCACAGCAAGTTTTTCTCGGTATTCTTGAGCAGTTTTCAGGTACTTGACAGGTAGGTTATTCTAAACATCTTGGAGAAGCACAGGTCGTCTGTGGATTTAGTTTGTCTCAGTGTCTTCTATCTCTTTGTGTGATCTCAGACTGTCTCCATGATGTTGAGATCAGGTCTCTGTGGGAACTGTACCATCTGTTGGCTTGTTGTCATGCTGCAGCATTCATTTGGGACTATTCAAACGCCTCCCTGATTGTACTGCTGGATAGAAAAGATTCTATACAGAATATTAGGGGTGTAATTAAATATTGTGTTGTGTCATACGGTATCGATTCTTAAAAAACACAGTATCGATTTTTAATGAACATTTTACACGCAAGGATTTGTGGCACACAGTGGTTTAATTTGTGCTGTGTTTAACCCCAGAACAGTAGATGGTAGTGTTGTCAATGTTGTGACGTTTTGACTCCGAGTGTACATGCATATGTTGTTATGTTCTTCATACTTTTTTTAATACTATGTTACAAACATTTAAGTGTTTTGTTAATTAATATTAAGGTATGTTTTGCTGGACTGTTACAATATATATAATAACATTTTTACGAATAAAATAATGATTAATAAAATCTAAAAAAAATTCTAAAAAGTAAATTATAAATGGTACTTTTTATACTTACAGCATACTGTGATATGAAAACAAGAAGTTGCACTGTGATTGGTCCAAACAGCTGTCATTAAAAAGTAGACGGACCTGATTGGTCAGCGTCACGTTTCTCAGGACCTGTATTTGACAGGGGGAAGTGGCGAAGAAACAAACAAGGTGCTCATTTCCGAGGGTTTCCTGGTCATAAAATAACATCTGTAATGTAAGGCCGTTAAATCACACCTTGTGGAAGGATATGCCTTAATGTATTTTATACGTGAGTACCTTAACTGTTTGCGTTTACCTGTGTATAGGTGTTTTTCTGAGGGATGTCCGTTGTCTTGTGGCTGTTGTAGCTTGCTAGCTTGTTACGCGCACAGGTGTTGACAACGGCGCGTTAGCTCGAAAGAAACGAATCTGTCATTTCTGACTGTTCGCTTTGCGACGTCGCGTTTATATATTTAAAAAATACCTTTTCACTTTCCTGTCAGCGGCGTGTACAAAGCTTCTCCACACTGAGATGCCACATAGCAGGTTAGCGTTAGTTTGAACGTCAGCTAGCTACATGCTGATTGGCAGGTTTGCTAGGTTTAGCTTCATTAAAAGCCACTTTACAAACGCTGTGATGGTGCAGAACTTTGCTCTGAGTTCCAGTCAGTGAAGGACATCAACACGAGCTCCTCGGCAGCAGTGGGTGAGTCACTGAGGGCATGAGGAAAAAAAGCTCCAGCTTGCTGCGTCTCTGGGGAGCTGTGGTAGTTTAAAAGCTGTTGTTACATCCTGTTTATCCAAAGGCAGAAGTTACCAAAGGCATTGCACACTTTGTATTACTGTACATGCTGTCAGGAAAATGTAATTGGACGTTTGTTTGTTGTGGAGCTTACACCACAAACATCATTTCCTAATTCCTGCCTCCCTTACTTGATTCAGTTTCAGTCCCCTATCATTACATTTCAGTAGACAATCTGGAGAAGAAAATATTCAGTTTACTATCACATTACCCATTAAAGGACAGATTATTCATCTCCACCGTTCTCTGGCGTCCTTGCCTTGCAGCTGAGGCCAGCATTAGGGAGACGACTTCACGTCCATACATCATCCACATGAGGCATGCTGCAAGTATGCAGCCCATGCACAGAAGAAATGCTGGAGTCTGGCACCAAACAAGAAGTCTTCTCTACAAGAATCTGCTCATCAAATGGAGGACCAAACAGCAGAGTCTTCAGGTGCACAGTTTTTATTAGACTGATCTGAATCTGTTTAATCTGGTCTTGTTCTGCTGTGGTTAGTTTAATCTATGTTACACCTCTTGTGTGTTTTCTGTCATGTAGTGAAGACAACAGTTTGACTCAAGGAGCAGTAATGTACATTATGCAACACTGCGGTGAGCTGTATAGTCTTAAAACTACACCACAATATTTGTGCAGTAATGATGATATGACAAAAGGAGACTTCAGCAATCCTTTCTTTGACCACAGGTCGCATTAGCAGACAGTCTTCAGAACAATCTGAAGAAAATAATAAGCCTAAACCTTCAGATATACTATACTAAATAACTGAGTAGCTAAACTATAGAATATTTGTAGAGTTTGTAAGTTTTCTTTTCATGGTTACTTCCCTGCTTCTGTGCCTGTTCTTTGTGAATCTGTGGTCATCCAGATCTCATGCAAATTAAATTAAGTTTAACGAAATATTATATTATATATATTCTCACACGCTAACAGGTTGAGTGCAACAAAAAAAGGCACAAACATTACGTGCCTCTTACCACTTTTGATGTCTACTTTGCTATGCATTTTTTATTTGGCTTAAAGTTGCAATGATGCATTTTTAATGTGTGTATCAGCCTTTCATTCAGGCTGTAACACGGAGGTCTCCTGCACCGTCCTTAACAGGAGTTAGTAAAGTCCAGCTGCAGTTTGAATAATATCATTTGTTGTTTTCATAGTTGAGATGCCAAAAATTTGGCGCTGGGTGCTCAAGGCCAAGATACTAGAACAATTTATCCCAAATAACTGGATAGCAAATAAAATGTTTTGTTTATGTCCTGTGGGGAAACTTAGTCATGTTGGTTTGCAATAAAATGTTTTTGGGAGAAAAAGTATTTACAGAATTAGATTCTAGGTCAACTGCTGGAGGCCTATTTCATTATTATTTAATTTATAATGTTTACAGGACATTAACAAGTTTTGCCAGGAGAAGTGTGCCGTGCACAAACTTCAAGTCTGCTGTCGTGCCGGTGCTTCTCAGTTATTTATTTTAATTGATTGTGTGGCTCAAGAGCAAAGTTGTACCAGACTGTTTCTAAGCTAGAAAGAATGACATTGTGTTCTAATTAAGGTGGTATTTGAAGTGAATCACTGTTGTGGTGAGGAGGGAGTGCAGCCTATAGTACTGAGATGATCATCTACTCTGTTCCTCTGAAGATAACTTGCTATTTTTAGTGTGTTTTTCATTAACTGCTAAATTTTTTATTTGTCTGTCTTTACAGGAATTGATCCTACCTCTGCTACTGCTCGGTCTCCTGATACTCATCAGTACTTTAAATCCTCACGTTTATTATGAAGGCATCAGCACTATGGAGCTGGAGCGGGTGGACCCATTGTTCAAGGGCCTGGGTTACACACCCATCACCAACATCACCAACCACATCATGGAAGAGGTGGCCCAGGAGATGCGTAAGTGCCCCAATACCATAAGCACCCAGTGTTGGAGGAAGTATTGCATCATTTACAAAAGGAGGACAGACGGAGCTTTTTATACACTTTAATTCTTCCTCCTTGTGTTTTCAGACCTGCAGGATCATCTGGAGACGTTTACCAGTGAGGAGGACCTAGAGAATGCCAGTCTGTATGAGCCTTCTGGCTACGTTGGTGTTGTGTTCACGGACAGCTCGGCCATGTCTTACAGACTGCGCTTTCCATATAACCAGCTGCCTCTACCCAGCGATTACACAGAAACGTTTGGTAAAATCTCATGTATTGTCTTATTGCTTTCTACACATTAAGATTCACAGTGAAAACGTTTAAGAATTTTGTAGATTCAGTTTGAATGTATTTATTTTATTGTTTAACAAGTAAGGTTATAATCACCCACTATTGTTAGTCATCGCCATCTCATACACACTTTTCTTGTCGTTATTGTGCTTTCTCTCCTCTAGCAAGATGCTTTGCCAGCTCAGTGAACTGCAGAGCAGCTAATTACTGGTACTCTGGCTTCATTCGCCTCCAGTCTCTGATCGATGCAGCCATCATCCAGGTGAGAGCCTTTCACTTTCAGTTACTCCTTTCTGTTTCTGTTTCTATGCATTTGTCATTTGCTGTTAAGTTACACTGATGCATTTTTAACATCTCAACCTTTCTTTCAAAGCATAGGACTGAGGTGCCAGTTGCTTGTCACTGGCTGCTTAAGCCCAGGAAAACTATTTATCCTCAGTTAATAGAAATCATATGCAACTTTGTTCTTTATCAGTTAACGTAACATAAGTTAACAGGAGTATCAGTTGTGCACCTAGTTTGCTCCTTTGACCTGGTGATAAACCGGTTTCTGTGTACAGATGCAGACAAAGCGATCAGTGTGGAGTGAGATGGACCTGAAAGCGGTGATGATGGGCCAGCCGGGTTCTGTAGAGGTGCAGAAATTCCCTCATGCGCTCATTTCCATCTACTTGGTCTTGGCCTTCACACCCTTTGTCACCTTCCTTATCGTCAATGTTGCAGCTGAGAAGGAACACCGTCTCAAAGACACCATGACCATGATGGGGCTCTATGACACAGCCTTCTGGTAAAGAAGAGGGATTCAGTTGTAGTCACTGTAGTCTCTTGTTGGAATAAACAGTTAGAACCTGTTTTCTGTCTTCATGTGGTTGTATATAGTATATACAATCTTTTTTTCCCCCTGTGTTTTGTTTTGCCTCAGGTTGTCATGGGGCCTTTTGTATGCTGCTCTGGTGACTACAATGTCCATCCTGATGTCCATCATTGCTACGTACACAGCACTGTTCCCTCACAGTGACTTCTTCGTCATCTTCTCCCTCATCTTCCTCTATGGAATATCATCTGTAAGTTTACTTGCTCTGGTTTTGAGATATACTGTACACGGAAAGTTTGTTCCTCTTGCTGCTGTAATTAACTTATTTGTGTTGCTTTCTTCTTTCATTGTCTCACTCTCTCTTTTCCCACAGATCTTTTTCTCTTTCATGCTGACTCCATTATTTAAGAAGCCTAAGTTTGCCAGTACCGTGGGCTCCATGCTGACGGTGGTGTTTGGCTGCCTGTCGCTTTTCACCGTGCTGATGACGGACTTCCCGCAGCCGCTGGTCTGGCTCCTCTGTCTGTTGTCCCCCAGTGCCTTCTCAATTGGGATTGCACAGGTAACACACACATTGTACTTACAGACCTCAGTGTATATGCTGTGTAATGAAGTAATTACATTGATCAGGAAGTTTCTCTACACTTCTACTGGCTTCTGTTGCTGTAACCCTTTGCCACTGACCTTGTCTTTCTTAGTGGTCTGTTGTAATTTGTTTTGTCATTACAAACCAGTTTGTACGTTTACAGCACTTTTCAGTAAATGCTGCACATTGTCGGAGATAACTGTGCTCGTAGGGAGCTGATCCTTTAATGTGTGTATACATGTGTTAGGTGGTTTACCTGGAGGCTCAGGGAGAAGGTGCAGTGTTTTCCACTTTGGCCAGCGGCCCTCATCCAGTGTATGTGTCCCTGATCATGCTGGTTCTGGACTGTGTCCTCTACCTTCTGTTGGCTGTCTACCTGGAGCAGGTACTTCCTGGTAAGTACACATAAAGTACACTCTACCATGAATCAGAGGTTATATCAATGTCATTATTGCTGTGTCTAATATCTCTCACATTTGTGATACACAGGTGAGTTTGGTATGAGGAGGTCCTTGGTGTACTTTCTAAAGCCATCCTATTGGTCCAAACGCAGAAAGCGCTACGTAGAAGTAAGTTCAGTGTATGACACTGATCTGAACGGCGCTCCGGGTGGGGAAGATTCTGTCGAGCCTGTTTCACCTGAGTTCAGAGGAAAAGAAGCCATCCGGTAAACTTGAATATGAATGTCAGCTGGATTCCAAGTTATGTTTTGTATTGACTGTTAGAGTGAGCATGTCAGCTTTTTACACTGGTAGATGGTTAAATATCGTGTCACCATCACCACGTTGGGTGTTTCAGCACATTGCAAGCAAAAGATCTACTACATACCTAAAGTAAGCAGGCGGAGGATAAGTGCTTTGATGCAGAATCATGCAGATCAGTGTCTGGCTCTAAATGTTGTCTAGTTTTGTTCGGTGCCACACAGCTGAGAGTGTAACTTTAAGAGCTGCTCTTTGCTCTGACAATGCTTCTGTCTTCACACTTTGCTTTTAAATTGTTTGCTCATTGTTCACTTGCTCCATTTCTGGCAGCATCAGTAACATCCGGAAGGTGTACAAACAGAAGGATAATGTGGTGGAGGCTCTGAGAGGTACGTCATGAAAATGGCAGATGTTCAGAAACATTCCATATGTGCCGCTTTAATATCTGTTGCTCAATGTAGAGAGAAAAATAAAACGATGAAATCCATGTAAAAAACATTAGTTAGACAAAGAATTAACAGTTTTCATTTTACAATTGGTCATGAAATATATCTAGGCGTGCTTGTTTAATTTTTTCTCTAAGCAGAAAAATGTTTTTTTTGTGTCCCATGGTGCACATAATTTACCTTATTACATTTCTGTGTGTCCTATTGCACATCCCCACAATGGATTGTCATATGAGACACTACAGTGTATGTAGTTCTGCTCGTGTGTTAATTAGCATTTTCTGATTGACGTTCATGACGCTCTCTTTCTTCACAACCACTCTCCAGGTTTGACGTTCGACATCTACGAGGGCCAGATCACAGCTCTGCTGGGACACAGCGGGGCTGGAAAGTCCACCCTCATGAACATCCTGTGTGGCATCTGCCCGCCTACTGACGGCTCGGCCACCATCTACGGCTCACCTGTGGCAGAGATTGCAGATGCTTCAGAAATTAAGCAGCTGGTGGGAATCTGCCCCCAGTTCAACATCATCTTTGATGTGCTCACTGTGGAGGAGCACCTAAGGATATTCGCTGCTATAAAAGGGATCCGACCTGCAGACACTGACGCAGAGGTAATGTGATAAGAGGCCTATTCTGAATATCCCCCTACTTTATTTTATTATGAGTCAGGTAGATTTTGAGTGATATGAAATGTTGAATTGACTTCTAAGGTTAGAAATAGTAGATGTTATAATAGTTTTGTAACTATTATTGTGTGGGACGGACTGTAACACGTCGTGCTGTAGGTCCATGGTGTGCGTCTGTTTCCGTTTCTCTGATAGGTTAGCAAAGTACTGAAGGATCTGGATTTGGAAAAGATCATGACTGCCCAGGCCAAAAATCTGAGCGGAGGCCAAAAAAGGAAGCTGTCTGTGGGCATTGCCATTCTAGGTGATCCCAAGGTACCTGACTGTGCTTTTAGCTTTAATGATGGTCTTTTGTTTTGTGTGTATCCTCGTCTGAAGCTGCAGTGTCTTTTAAAAATGCCTGTAACTATAAGTAAACCTTTGTTTGCTGGTGACAGATCCTGCTCCTGGATGAGCCCACAGCAGGCATGGACCCCTGCTCCAGACACCAGGTCTGGTCGCTGCTGAAGAGCCGCAGAGCTGGCAGAGTCACTGTCCTCAGCACTCACTACATGGATGAGGCTGACATTCTCGCTGGTACAACATAACACACATAAAGCCACAGGGAAGATGTCATCTCATTCTGTAACATGAAAGGGTTAAACTTTCAATAATTACAATATAGTAATTAAAATGTCTTAAACATTTGATTGGAAAGGAACAACAAGGTTTTAGTTTTTTACTTACGTTTCTTATTAACTGCTTTTTCATAAGACGTGATGAAGCATAAATTAAATTTTTTCCACTAGATCGCAAAGCTGTGATCTCTCAAGGACAACTGAAATGCGTTGGCTCCTCAATGTATCTCAAGATCAAGTGTGGAGTTGGTTATCATCTCAGGCAAGTAGATTTTTTACTTACAGAGCAGGGGGCTCATCTTTGGATTTTCCAAACAGTCATAAGCATCGATCTTTATTGGAATTGATTTAGATAGTTGTTTCCTCCCTCACAGAATGTCTGTCAACGAAGGATGCGATGCTGAAAAGATCACATCATTGGTCAAGCAGCACGTTCCCAAAGCAAACCTGTCCCGACAACACGATGTGGAGCTGACGTTCACGCTGCCCTTTGAGAGCATGGACACATTTTCAGGTAAGATCACACCATAGACATAAACAGCACCTGTCTCAGTTACTCGCACAAATAATCCCAAGATCAGCTGCACACGTTTGAAACGTTGGGAAGTCCATTTCCATATTGTACTTTCTGGTTTTGTTTGTCTGAACTGTTCATCAGTGTCAAACCCAAACCAGAAAAATGCTGAAATAATTCCTGCAGCACATTTGCTACTTGGCTTAAACCCTGATGATTAATTTATCTTTTTATAGGGTTGTTCTCGGAGCTCGACTGTCAGCCCAGTCTGGGAATTATCAACTATGGTGTTTCCATGACAACTCTGGAGGATGTTTTCCTTCGTTTGGAGGCAGAGGTTGAAGTGGATCAAGCTGGTGAGTGTGTTACCAAAACAGTGAGGAGTATTTACACACTAAGAAAAACTCAAACTCGTCCTTAAAATGACTTGATTTGTTTTTCTGTATGTTTCACTTCTCTTAGATTACAGCGTGTTTAATCGTGAGCAGCCAGAGGACGAATGTGACAACACCTCTGTAGACGATACGGACCAGAGGCTGCTGTTCTCAGACAGCAAGTCGGACGTCGTGTCAGGTCAGGCTCTGTGGCGGCAGCAGTTCAGCGCTGTGGCTTGGCTGCACATGCTCAACATGTTCAGGGAGAGGAAGGCTTTTGTTTACACGTGAGTGTTCAGTGGCAAAAATTATTTGAAGACAATTTAGGATTCAGACACTTAATTGCCAAACATAACAGGTGCAGAGATAATATAATATATTGTAAATGCTTTTGTTCGTCCTTTTCTTTCCTCACCACCTCTCTTCATCTGCAGTCTGGCCTTGTTCCTGGTGTTTGTTGCTGCTGTGCTCGTCCTGTCTCTGGCCACAGGAAACATCCAGATTCATGCACCAGACCGTCAGTTTGTGCCCATTTACCTCCTCAAAAGGAACCAGGCACCGCAGAGATACACCACCAGCCTGCTGGTTCAGAACTCCTCAGGTGAGCTGGCTGGATATTTAAAAAAAAAATGGAATTTGGTGACCTGAGAGAAAAATGCTGATGTTTAAAATGCTGGTTGCATCCTGAATAGATGAAACCTACACCTTGTATAAAATGAAATTGAGGAGTCTGCTTTCAGGTTATGTCTCTCAGTGAAACTACAGATCTTCTTTCTGTCAGAAGTGCTGTAAATACTGTGATAGGACACAGACTGCTGTACAGCAATGACATTGCACAAAAAATGGTCCCATTGGCTTAACTGCAACTGTTGAATTTCCCTGAATCCCTTTTCTCTTGCATGCATGTTTCCTTTGCTAACAGGTTCTGATATTTCTGACTTCATCCACAACCTGGAGTCTCAAGACATCAAAGTGGAAATGATGAAACAGAGTAACTACAGGGCTGCAGCGCCGCACAGCACAGCCTTCAATGTAACAGGAACCAGCAAGGTCACTGTAATATTTGTAACCTTTTTATTAGAGATAAAGCATTCGATGCAGGCTCACCTCTACTGCAGCACCTCCACCTACAGTTAGCGTACTGGTAAAGCTTTGTACTGTGATTAGATGGAATTCATCTACCACCACGCGACACTCATTGTCCCTTTGTTTTCTGTATGTTTACAGGGTTTCAGATACAGCGTTGCGTTCAACAGCACCACAGTGCACTCCTTACCTATGGCTGTCAATATACTCAGCAACGCTCTCCTAAGAGGATTAAATGGTTCAGGACAGATCCGAACCTGGACCAAACCGTTTGAATATGTGAGTATTTACGAGTTCTGAGTCAGATGTGACGAATCACATCCATCCCGTTTCCCTGCTCCATGTAAAGATGCTAAACCTCCTCTTTGTGACATTTTCAGCAAATCCCAGATGCTACATCCTACGCTCTGGTGTACATAGAGGCCATCATACTGGGAATGCTGGCAGCTGGAATGCCTGCATATTTCGCAATGGACCACACTCGAGATCGAGAGGTAACCGCTTGTGTTTCATTTTAATCTGTCCAGCATTGCAATTAATGAGCTGCATCTTTGTTGGCGCCTACACAGCACAGCAAAGGACCCCAAGCAGTGGTGCCACAGTGGTGAAACATCCTAACTCTGTGTGATCAGCAGCCTAACTCGCAATATTCAAAAAACACTTTTCTGGCACCTCCTTATCTGGCACCTCGCATCTCACAAAACTGAACAGTAATTATCAGATAGGATGCATTATTAGGAGTAGTAGTAATAATAATATTTAGTTCTCTCCTCCTCAGATCAAGTGTCGCTCAACACTCCGTATCTCTGGCCTGGTACCTTCAGCCTACTGGTGTGGACAGGCAGCCGTGGACATCCCCTTCTACTACCTCATCCTGTCCTCCATGACCATAATCCTCTTCTCCTTCCACACTGGAAACCTGCTCACCTCCAGCAACCTCACTGCTGTGGTCTGTACCACGCACACACACACACACACACACTACTGTTCTCCAACACACCCCTTCAACATTATTACCTTAGTTTTTGCAAAACGATTGGGATCAATATACTCAGCCTGATATGGTTTGAAACTAACCACATTAATATTTCTAAATAATCCTGTTCTTCTGTTTCCTTAGGTTCTGTGCACTGTTGGCTTCGCTCCAGCCATGATACTCTTCACTTATGTGTTTTCTTTTGGCTTCACCCGAGTCCAGAGCAACAGGGATTTCTTCTCTGTCATCTCCATGATGGTGAGAACACACTGTCTTTAAGTGTGAATCCTAAACAGCACAAAAAGATGTGTCCCTGAAATCATAGATATTAATAACTCAGTGGTTCTCAAACTATGGTATGAAAATGAAATGATAACATAGTTATAGTTAACAGACAAGCTGTCTGTGCTCACTGGACAACAACAAACTCAAATACAGCAACAATGCAGCTCAGGTCTTCAGTGACCTACATGAAAGCCAGAGGTAACAACAACCCACAGGTGACCATCCAGTATTATCGACATGGACAGAAAAAGCCTAATTCACAGACATGAAGTCTGTTGGTTGATCAGGATGTGATCACATCACATTTACGTCTGAATCCAGAGTGAACTAACGAGGATCTCACGGATTAA
Source organism: Ctenopoma multispine (assembly GCA_034779795.1). Taxonomy (NCBI): domain Eukaryota; kingdom Metazoa; phylum Chordata; class Actinopteri; order Anabantiformes; family Anabantidae; genus Ctenopoma; species Ctenopoma multispine. The sequence goes on along the minus strand of JAUYWH010000011.1, from coordinate 16,827,106 downwards.
GTGAGCGCACAGCAGTACAGCTGTCTGCCTTCTGCACGTCAGCGAGAACCAACTTCTATCAGCGCAGCGACCTTATTAGCGGTGGTGAAACAGTCATGTGATCGTTGTTGCTACGTCTGATTGGTGAAGCTAATGTGTAGAATAAATGGTAACGAGTCGAGTGTTAAGTAAGAAGCATTTCTTCTTCACAAACTACTCAAGTAAAAGAACCACAGTAATAATTAATCGTACATCAAACATCTAAGATAAAACTGATGGTCGTTAAAAAGCACATGAAATGTTTTTCATACTAACTGAGCAGCTTGTGCTTCAGGTGTGTGTGGTGTCAGCTTCACTGGTCCAGTTGTCATATGTGAACAACAACGCTGTGCTGACCAGAAACCTGCACAACATCTTGTGCTTCTTCAACCCTCTGTATCCTCTCATGGGCTGCCTGAACTGCATCACCAAGGTAGGAGGGTGATGTGATGTAGAAGAGCTGCAGCAACGCTGCAGTTCAGGAAACATCTTTGGAAAGCAGCTGTTGTACCAAGCAGTAGTCTGATGTGTTTTCTCCACTTACAGGCGACCTTCCTCACCTCTCTTTATGAGGAGAACTTCTTGTGGAAGAACCTGCTCATTGCAGTTGTAGCTGTATGTGTCTCATTTGAAATCATTTAGCCAAAGCATTGACAGAACAGGGGCTGTTTAGTTCTAATACTGTATGTGGCTCTTTGTGTGCTCAGCCCTATCTCCAGTGTATCCTGTTGCTTTTCCTGCTTCGCTGGCTGGAAATCCGTTATGGCGGGAGGACGATGAAAAACGATCAGTTCTGCAGGTGATTATTGGATTTCAGGTCCCAACTCAAATGACAGCGAGCCTCAGTACATTTATATCTTAAATATTGATTTAATTTTTCTTTTCTTGCTGAGATTCATTTTAAAATGATGGAAAACATTTGACCATGAACCTTGATGTTTTTGTTCGAACCCCCTCAGGATCTCATCCACATCAAAGCCCAAAGTGGAGAGGAACCCAGAGGAAAGGCTGAATGAGGATGAGGATGTACAGATGGAGAAGGCCAGGGTGAAGGAGGCCCTCACCTGCCAGTCCTGTGAGGAGGTGAGTGAGGTTCAGTTAAATGAGGAGCTGCTGCAGATTATCTAGATTTAGGTGGGGAACTGTGGAACATGTTCAGTATTTCTTTTCATCTGTAGACTTCTGTGCCAAAAACGTGCCACGTACAGTAGTGTTGACTGAGCTCCTGGTTATTTTTGTCCCCTCAGAAACCAGTGGTGGTTGTGAGTAACCTGAGGAAACAGTATAAGGGAAAACGAGAAGGTTTTTCTCTAAACAAGACCAGGAAAATGGCTGCAAACAACATCTCCTTCTGTGTTCGGAAAGGTACATTAGGTGCAGTTGTTTTTATTGCTTCCTGATTAGTCGCCACATATTCTTTATTTTATGGAAACCTCCACTGCTGTTTCATCAGGTGAGGTTCTCGGACTGTTGGGCCCTAACGGAGCAGGAAAGAGCACCGTCATGCACATGTTGTCAGGTGACACTGACCCTACTGCAGGCCAGGTACAATATAGCTGTTTTCCTCGTCTCTGTTGTGTAGCATCAGTTGTATATGTGTGTGAACATGATGTGGCTTTTGTCAAATCATTGTTAAAGATCAAATCAGGTTTTTAACTGCAAACTCAGAAAGTCAAACTGAACTGAACTCGTCTGTTCGCCTGCGTCCAGGTGCTGATGGGTGACTACAGCACAGAGTTTGATCGGGTGGACAGTCCTCTGGAGCATGTGGGCTACTGTCCTCAGGTGAGTCCTCTGTGGCCCAGGATCACGCTGCAGGAACACCTGGAAATCTATGCTGCTATCAAGGGTCTGAAGGGTCAGGACGTGCCAGGGATCATCAAACGGTAAGTCAGCAGCTCGCTCACTGAGAAACTTTAACATCAATCATATATACTTATAGTTAAAGTTATATAATAGTTTTTAAATGAAGATGATGCTGCAGCTTTTGTTTGTCGTGTGTTTTGTCAGTGTGGTGAATGCTCTGGAGCTAAAGGAGCACCTTAACAAACAAGCCAAGACTCTTTCAGCAGGACTCAAGAGGAAGGTGAGAAACACACTAAGCTGTTAAAAGATAGTACAGTATTTTTTTTTAAACGTCTGAAGCTTTAAAGATGTTTGATTTAAACCCAAAGATGTTTTTTTTTTTTCAAATACCTGCCTGATGGGATTTTTCCTCTAAGTCTGGAGAAGTTCAGGCTTCCAGTGTTTGTGTGAAAATCCGTGTTATTTGTTACATATATTATATCCAAACACTGTTGTCCTGTTGGTTTCCAGTTGTGCTTCGCGTTGAGTATGATCGGGAATCCTCAGATTGTCTTACTGGACGAGCCATCGTCAGGGATGGACCCTAAGTCTAAACAGCGCATGTGGTGAGATTTACATGCGTATAATACAACATGTGGAAACTCGGGTTTTTACCATGTGTAACGTGTCTCTGCTATATTAAAGCACAATTCTAAACATTTTCTACACTTCAAAACCTTTAGTGGCAAATAAATCAGACTTATGACCCTTCTTGAGTTCTGCTGCAGCTCACTCTGGCATCCGGAGATCACCTTTGTCTTTTTGTCACAATGTGTAGGAGAGCCATTCGTGCTGCTTTCAAGAACCGCCAACGTGGAGCCGTCCTCACCACCCATTACATGGAGGAGGCGGAGGCTGTTTGTGACCGTGTAGCTATCATGGTTTCTGGTCAGCTGAGGTTTGTCCTGTCCCGATAACAGGAGGCAGCTGTGAGCTATTTTCTGATTTGTCATGTTCCCATACTACCAGCTGATGTTCTGTGTGTCCCTCTCCAACAGATGTATCGGCTCCATTCAACATTTAAAAGGGAAATATGGTCGAGGTTACAGTTTGGAGGTGAAACTCAGAGAGGAGCTGACAGGTCTCCAGCAGGTGGCGCTGCTGCACAAAGAGATCCACCGAATCTTCCCTCACGCTGTGCGGCAGGAGAGGTGACAGCACGTCTCGACCTGACTGTATCACTGCATTTACGTGTACTTAAATAAGCCGGCTCCTAACCCGAGCTGCCTTTTATTGCTGGCGTCATGGTGCCGACACAGCTTTGCTTCTAATGAACAGATTAATGCACTGACACAGCCAGAGTGAAGCTAACAGTGTTAACATATAATGTGGAACCTCCCAGGAGAAAAGTCACCAGTGGAAATGCACTGAAGTTTATTCCCTCTTTATGTAAACTACATTTGATCAGTAACATGAAAAATGTGTTGATAGCTACAGATTTACACATAACTGGTTGATGCCCTGTTCAGTATTTAGTCTAACAACACACATGCTGTGACTAACTGATGCTTTCTTTGCAGCTTTGCTACTTTGATGGTTTACAAAATCCCTATGGAGGATGTCAAATCACTGGCCAAGTCTTTCGCTCGGTTAGAAAGTGGTGAGTCACTGCTGAACTCTGTCTCTCACACACACACACACACACACAGACACAGACACAGACACAGACACAGACACACACACACACACACACAGAGCCTCCTCCATCTGGGCCGTATCTGCTGACTCATTCAGTATAATTCATCTGTTTTTCTTCAGCCAAGCAAACTTTCAACTTTGAAGAGTACAACTTCTCCCAGTCGACCTTAGAGCAGGTACGTGGTTATAAAATATATAGAATAATACTTGAAAGCCAAACTCCTTCAGCATGGGCTCTGAAGAATTGTGATGGGCATTTTATAGACAAATTATTTATTGGAAAATTAATTTGCTACTAAAAAATAACTAATACATCTAAACTATATAACTGTATGAGCACGTATGTGCCCCCCCACACCTTCAGGTGTTTATGGAGTTTGCCAAGGAGCAGGAAAACGAGGAGGATGAGGTGGGCCCCCTCAGCACAACCTTCCAGTGGCAGCGGCTGCGCCAGGACGGCTCTGTTCCAGTCACCCACGCTGACAGCATCGTGCACCAGCTTTGAAGCCCACCTGAGAGGGAGCCGGCCGGCGACTGGACCAGGACCCACCGGTCTCGACCTGCCAGGCTTTCTGCGCCTGAGGGCTCACGCCAGCACTCGCCCGCTCCACGCAAACCAACGCCCGCCACCCTTAAATGAATGGGACAGACTTGGGTGGGGGCTTGCATACACTGGGAATGACTGTGTGCGCGTGTGTGTGGGGGCTCGGGGCTGTTACGGCTCCTTTTCTGTGGGTCTGAGGTGTGCATGTGTGTTACCCTCATCCACTGGTGCTTCGTGTTTTCTGAATCGCACTGACCGAGGGGCCTCCAGTCTTTCTTGACACACTGATGCGACACCTACTTCTCTTTCTAATGGTGTTTTTTATCTTCACAGGGAGTCAGTAAATGGAAAAATATATAGAATATATATAATATTTATGCTTTGTAATCCTTTCCATCCGTTCTCCTCTGCGGGAAGCGTAACAGTAAGTGTTTGCTCGTCTCTTCAGGTGTTTTTGTCTGTTGTGTTTGTGAAACAGTTTTTTAAACACTACCAGAACTGGGATCCATCCACAGTTGTACCAAAGCAGCACATCTCTGAACCACACACTACCACACCTCCTCATACATTGACACTGAGAAGTATGTATTGATTTTTAGTGTCAGTAGCATGTGAATAAATAGTTTGCATAATAGTTCTATTATTGATGTGGGGCAGTGGAAGAAATGTGTGTTTGCTAACACTGGAGAAAAGATGTTAGAGCGCTCCACAGAGTCCTTAGACCTTTATAAAGCTCCCTACGTTCCTCTGTTTATTTTACACCAGCATGCACATCCTGCTCAGACCCACATTTAAATTTTTGACGTTCTCCAGGATTGACTGTTCCAGCGTTGATGTAGAAAATGTGATAGACGGATGTTGGGACAAGGGTTTCTTGGTTGGAGGATTCTTGTGGCCTTCAGCTCTACAGGTTTAGCTTTGAACTAGAACCCGAATCTTGGGAATGTAGTGTAGAATATGCACACCAGTACATGTAGCACACTGCCGTTGTCAGACGTTAGCCAGGGAGCGAAGACCTCAAACATGGAGAGGTGAAGCATGAGGGTCACAACCAGGCGGGACTCGCTGAAACGTTCTTCGTCCATCTCCCAGCCAAGCTTTAGAATTCAGCAGATTTTGAATGTAGGCCTGGCGTCCAGTCACAGGACGGTTTGTAACTCGGCAGCGAGGCTCCGCGCAGCTCCTGTCGTCACTTTGGTGCCACATTAATCACGCAGCTGTGTTTTGTTAACTCTTATCTTGTCTGGGTGTGTGTTTGTTGTTGTGTGTAGTTGTACACTGTGTGTAGCTGCATAACCTTGTATTTTTACTAGCTGGTACATTTTTGGTACAATCAGCAAACCGCTAAATTGTAAATCATGACATTCGGGTGAGAGGAGAATGAGGTTGAGGACAACCAGGTTGGTTGTTGGTTGACCTTTTAATTTGTTAATGATCATAAATAGACAGAGGAGAGTGGGTGGGTACCCATTTTCCACTTTGTGATTTTTTCTTTTACTTTGAGCTTGAACCTTAAGGCTGCCGGGTCTGAGATTGACAAAAAGAACTGCTAGTGTGTTCCAGTGCATTATCAACTCAAAACCGAACCCATCATTATGAGCTTCACCAAGGTTCTTGCAAACTTGTTGAAACTGTCAGACGTGCTTGTTTTTGCCATCATTTTCGTTGAAGTTTATCTGCTTGGAGCAGAAGCTAAAAATGGACTTTAAAGACTAGTGAATGATTAATTATAGAATTGTATTTCACTTTAGCATCCGTCATGAATTTATGTTCCTGTCAAAAGCTTCATGTGTCTGTCAGATTCACTCAACATTTTCTGTAAATGTGGGTTTTCATGCTTGGCAAGGTGTTTCAGCAGAATTCTATTTAGAAAGCTTCCAAGAAGTGAGTCTGAAGTTGACTGGCTACACACATGTACTACAGACATCAGACCACATCACACACGGCAAAGACGTCATAATTTGTTTTCCCAGCAGTTTAATGTTCAGTGCTCTTTGAATCTAGTTTAATGTCTCCAGATGGCAGCTTAAATGGCACTTGTCGTTTACCACATGCTGCTGACTAATGAAAATCTACAGCTAAGACGTTTAAATTTGGCACATTTTTTGCCCTTTCGGCTTTCCATACTAACTGTGCTAGAGTGCCATTTACCACCTGTCTGGCCATATTAAACTAGATTATATCAGACGCCACCAAATTAAAAAGGACACAAATTGTGACCTATTTGGCTTTCCATACAAATACACATGACTTGAAAAAGTGTGAGGAACTCCTGAGGCTCTGTCCATACTCTGTCGGTCGCTTTTTAAATGTTAAACGTTATTTAAACTCAGCATTTCTTTGTTTTTGCACACATGTAGCCTTGTTAGACAAAACAAACACTACTTAAATTAGGGTGGAAAAGGATGGGCGGGGTTTTGTGATGTCATATTAATATTCACTGTGTGTTTTTTTATGATTATTTGTTTTCCCAAGTGCAATACTGTACATTCATGTTCTGTGGGTTTGACTGTGTTAGTAACATGTAGCCATCCAAGCAACATCAGATTATTTTGCACTTTTATTACTTACCCCTGCTTCCAGAACAAAAAAGAAAATCACATCTATTGGGAAATAAATCCAACGTGTTCTTTGGCTCTGTGGAAAATGGAGCACTGAGGAAACTGACTTTGAAAGTGGAGCAGGTTTAATTTTATTCTCCTGGTGGTGGTAAACTTGCACTATTTCTGGGAAATTTTATAACCTTTCTTTATATTATGCAATCTTTGTATGATTAACTGTGCACTGGTTTTATTTTTTAATGACTGTGGTTTAGCTTTGTGCTGTATTTTCCCTCTTGTATCGCCCCCGTGTCTGGATGGACACTTGCCATTAAAGAACTGTGGTCTATACACGACCTTTTCATGAATAAATGTTAATCTAAATTATTTTGTCTTTTTCCCTGAAGGACAGACCAGAAACCAGAACTCAATATCAACAGTATTATTTTTGGGTAAATCTAAGATATTTTGATGCAACAGCAAACTAATTTTAAAAGCTATTAAAATTATTTTTTTCCTACTGGTTCAACACCTATAAGTCAGTTAACTTAATTTATAATGTTCTGTAGGCAAAGTATTTTAATTTAAATATGACATTTCAGTTTGTAAAGTCAGCGTGTTATATGAAATTATAACATACACCAACGGAAGCTGATAATGGGACTGTACAAGGAAAATATAGTTGAGAGGTAATAATAAAACAAGTGGAAGTTTTTTACATTTTTTTTTTTTTACTGATCTCTAAATTATTTAATTTGTAATTTTCCCAGCAACTGACAAAAACTTAGTTTAATTTTTGATCGCTTCCGTTTGGTCCGTTTATTTTGAAAGGGTCCAACGGAAGCAATAATCTGTCATGACAGCGTTGACGCTTCTTTGACGAATGCTATGTCGCAGTTCTTTATTTGGCCACTAGGGGCCAGTAAATACTCAGAATGTGAACGTTTTTGTGTCTTATTCCCTGCTTACATCATTAGTACATGTTCATAGCATATTCATAAATGTCAAAACAAACAAGTCAATATGTTATTAAAGTGAAAAAAAATCTATCTGCTTGTTAACGAGTTCTAGGATTTAGATTTTTGTCACTGCCCAGATTCCGTACTTCCTTGTGTGGGTGTGGACACAGATGACTACACAAATAATGGAAGAGAGGCTACACTAACCTGCCTCTAACAAGTTAGAGAAATACTTTGGATTACAGCTTCACTTTCTTTTCCTGGTTGTTAAGTGTAGCTGGGATGCTGTGTCACAATGGGAAATCTTTTTGGAAAAAAGAAACAGACGCGAGTGACAGAACAAGACAAAGCGATTTTGGTAAGTGTCACAGCTAGCTAGCATTAGCAAGCTAACCCTGAAATCTGAACCAGTCATGCCAAACTACTTTGAGAAATCTTAAAATTTAGCAACTTTGCACATCAGTAACCGTATACACCTTCGTTGAAGATAGAACACCAAGAAATTAGCAGTAATTTAGCATCTTATCTTCAATTCGACATGAATAAATGTGAAAAATAACTTTTAGGTTTTGACGTGTTGAGTATGTGTCTGTGTGAATCTGTCTCTGAAATGTACAGTTCGAAGCAGCAGGAAACGGTAAATCATTATAAAAGTTCACTACTGTCATTGAAGTGATATTTACTTATATGCCGATGTTATCCCAACACTTTAACGTAAGTCTACCTGTGTTTTTGTACTGAAATTCCGTTCATCTGATCTTTTATGGGATGTAACAGTAAATATTGAGATTTTTGACAATGTGATTCAACAGAGTAGCTGACAAGCTGCTAAGCTACTTAGCAGATACAAAGACATATTGTAGAGCATCTGCTTATCATGTTTCTGTTTTATTATTTTAGCAACTGAAACAGCAAAGAGATAAACTGAGACAGTATCAGAAGAGGATCAACCTGCAGCTGGAGAAGGAGAGACTGTTAGCCAAACAGCTGCTGAAAGATGGCAAAAAAGAGTGAGTAGAATCGTACACAGTGATCTGATGATACACATGAATGCTTCAGTAATAAATAAGGATTTATTTTCTGATTTCTGAGTGATTCTGATTTTACCACCTTTTGGGTTCAAACAGTAAAGCACTCCTCTTGCTGAAAAAGAAACGCTACCAGGACCAACTCTTAGACAAGACAGAGAACCAGATAAGCAACCTGGAGCGGATGGTGAGCAATCAGAGGTTTGATTCATACACGGCGGGTGGCAGCAGCAGCATGAAACGAAAACTCTGCGTCTCTCTCCTGCTTATTTCAGGTTCAAGACCTGGAGTTTGCCCAGATTGAAAGGAAAGTGATTGATGGCCTTAAAGTTGGAAATGAGTGTCTGAAGAAGATGCACGAGGTAGACGGTGGTTAAAGTGGTTAAGAGGATGTAATCTCATGTCTGATCATGGACAGACTCTGATTGACTGTTTTCTCACACTAGGTGATGTCTATTGAAGAAGTAGAACGGATTATGGATGAAACCCAGGATGCTGTTGAGTACCAAAGGGTAAGTCCCAGCAGTGATATAAAAAAAAACAAAACCTGATGGTGCAGTTTCAGGATCAGTATCAACTGACTCCATCACAGATATAACAAATCAATTTGCAGTTAACAGATTTTTTTTTTTCTTTGTGCAGCAAATAGACGAAATGCTGGCCGGCTCTTTGTCACAGGAGGATGAAGATGCTGTTCTGGCTGAGCTGGAGGAGATAACTCAGGTCAGTCTCGTCGGTGTTAAAAGTCAGATTTTATAAGATCACTCACGTCTGTGGTTTTGAAACTGAAAAATAATCAAAGTCTGATCACGTGTCGTCTCTGATGTGTCTCAGGGAGACGTCGAGCTTCCTGAGGTTCCTTCAGACGAGCTGCCAGAGGCGCCAGAGGATGCGGAGGAGAAGCCGGGTGTGTTCTTTTGGTTTTGTCTTAAAAGCACCAACAGCCTCTTTGTGCTGTGTCCTGAGCTTATTCAAGCCCAACATGTTTTTGTCTTTCATATCCTATGGTTATTGCATGTTTTGCTGTTTTTGAAGTGATGGTATATCATCCAGCCCCTCAGTACGAGGAAGTCGTGTTATTCTCCCCTGGTTACCTGTTATCAGCTTACTTTAGAAAGTCAACTGTAATCTGGTTACTCAAGTAAAAATGCACTGAGTGGAGAATAAGTTTGATGACCAGTTACAGAAGCTGTGATCGTTGCTGTATCTGTGAACACCACCAGTCTGCATCCTTCAGCCCAGCCTGTGTGTGTTACGTGTATTGTTCAGGTAACACTGAGCTTGGGTTCAGTACAAGGAGGGAAACCTGCCCCGCCCTGCTGCCTTTTACACATCTGTGAATCTGTTCTTGTTCCAGAGAGGGAGCGTCCCAGAAAGAAACCAGAGCGAGAGCAGCTCGCCATATAGACCCGCGACTGACCTGTCAGCTGCTGGGCCAGCGCTCGAGTCCCACGTGACGCTACAACCACACAAACATTTACCTGGAGAACTGTCGCTCTCCCTCTGGAGCCTGTGATAAGACGAAAGCTGGAATTCCTCCACATCATCCAGCCGTCATCATCCTCGCCTGCCTCAGGCCGACGCGTGAAGGCGTCAGGACTGATTTGAACCATGAAGACCTGTGAGATCAATTGTGCCTAACTTTTGTTTGATTAGTGTTAAATCATTTTCAGTACAAGAAGTCAAATGAATATACGAGTTCCTCACTGTATTTTAATCCCGTTGTCTGTGTCAGCCTCAGTAAAGGGTCTGTTCACTCAGATAACAAAGACGTGTTAACCCCATACATCCAGTTTAACCTCATCAGGTCCTTTTTTTTGTTTTTTTGCCCCATCACCTCTCGACAAAACCACCGACCACATGTCTTCTGTCTCCTACAGCGTTTGTCACGTGATTTGATTTTACGATTTCGTCCTTTTCAAAGCTGCAATGAGCAACTTTTGGGAATCAACCTAACTGTAGCTGTAGCAGAGACCGCTTCCTAGCGAGCTCTGCTTTGAAGTTGTGGGGACAGATAAATAGGTTTCGGGGCATATTTCTGTGAAAACAAAGTTATGTACTGTAGCTTTAGTAATAAAAGAACAGTGACATTATTTTAACTGTAAATCAAACCGAAACTCTCCAAACAGAAGACTGTTGAAATGTTTCTTCGTGTAATTTGGGTGAACTGACCCTTTAAGGATCAAAGCATAACCTCTGATCTGTAAAGTCTTGTGGCCTTGTCGTCTGAACTCTGCTTTCACACGAGCTATGTGACCCACCCAGGAACGTTCTCTCCTCTTTCCAAGAAGCGTAACTCTTCTGACTCCGAGCTCCCCCCCCCGTGGATTAGCTCTGTGTCACCGGAGAAGGGGCTACTTATATCATGTGTGCGGGTTTAACCTGCAGACAACAGTTGTTAATCTTTTCAAGGCAATAACTTGACACAGCTTGGATCTTTACCCTCATTAGTATTATCAACGCGGGGCCCTGTCATGATTTGACTGTGCTCAGATTTGCTTGTATATATCTGTGTTAAATTGCAGCAGGGATGATGTCCTACATTCATACGGCCTAAGCTCGTGTATCTTTGAAAAGATCCATCTAACTAATCTGTAAATCACTTAAGCTCACAGACAGAAAACAACGATGACTAATACAGACGTCATTTCATCAGTGGTCGTCTTAAACTCAGTTTGGAGTCTCTCTCTCTCTCTCTCTCTCTCTCTCTGTGTGTGGGGACACTGTTTTTTCAATAAAAGTGTTTTTTTTACTGTCACACGCTCAGTTGTCTCACTGCAGGACACAAAGCTTGTTTTTCTGTAGTTGAACACAAGGTGGCAGCAGAGAACAGGTTAGATTATGGCTGTCACAGGTGTTTGCAGATGGACCTCTGTGAAAATCACATGTAAAATCACATTACAGGAAATATTTTCTCCTTTTAAAAAGTTCCATTTTTCTTTTTTAAAGCAGTTTTCTCCACGAATCTGTTCATGAATTCAACCGAACCGATTTCTGCAGGATCTTTATTTGTGAGACATGTGGAACAAATCTGGACTCGGCTTCTGTATTCATGTTCTCAACAGAATCCTGTTCAGTAGTGCTCAGTATTCTTACGTTGAATTAATGGACCTTTCTGGCAGGTTTTTCTGTGTGTGCCACCTCTGGTTGTTGGACTTTGTTAATGCAAGTCCCTACAGACAGAGTGAAGTTACTCAAGCTTTCAGTTTTACTTTAGAACCATAATCAGGAGGAGGCGGAGGTGAGAAGGAAAGTGCCGGCCTCACACACAACAGTGACAACAGTTCCCAGTCCCAAAGTTATCCATGCAACTGAAAAGATGCTTTATCTTATAGAAACGTTACGTCCCAGCATTTCAGTGTTCTTGTGTTTAAGCGGTCGTCTTTGACAGGAGTTAAAAGACTGAGACCTGATAAATGCATCATGATCATCAATGATCATCCTTTTAAATAGATATTTCAAAGCCTTTCTCTGTTCTAACATTTAGATTTCAGATTTCTAAAGATGATCTGAGAATGAAAGATTGTTCCCACAGGACAACAGGACGACCGTTACGAGCTACAAGGAAGATTTTGTGTAGTATGTTTCTATCTGTGGCTTTGAAGTAGTTACATTAAATAAAGTCTCAGTTCCATCTGTCAGGCCTGTCGAGGGCCTGAAATAGCCTGAATGGTCTTTGTGGAGTTCCTGAAATCCACTTCACACTGATGCACTCTTTTTGAATGGCCTGGCACTGTTCCGCAGCTGACTGCGCACTATAAGCCCATTGGTGGTGCGTGGGAGTGGGCGATGCACAGAGAGGAACCTGAATGTCAGAGCGCCGCGCTGATGAATCACAGACGTGGATCTGAGGCGGAGAGAAAAAGGCTGAGTGGACGATGGTGAGTAGGAGGGAGGTGAAGGCGGAGATTAAACGCTGCAGAACGGTCGTGTGTGTGTGTCCGGGCCACCTCAGCCCTGCCTACCTGACTACACCTCCACTCTGTGCTGAATATACACACAGGCCCAAGTCTTCAGGGGCTTGTTGTCAAGTCTCATGTCAAAGATCAAATCTTGTGCTGGGCTCAGGTCAAGTCAGAAGCTGTAAAGGTTTGTTCCAACTTCATAAAACATTCTGATCTTCAGTCTGGTCGCTTGATAGTTCAGTGTTTTTTTTTAAGTGTCAAATCAGACGATGCCTCAGTGGACAAGGAGCCAATGTGCTGCTGAGTCCCTGGTCTGAGTCTCTTCTGGTGACATAAGATACTTTAATCAGTTACGTCTCCACTCCTCATTTTTCTCCTCAAGTTAAATCTACAGGCTGAAACAGAGTTCAGTGTTTCAAAATGCTCTTCACCTGGTTCAGTACATGTTAATCCAGGTGCTGAGAAGTTACTTATTTTCTGTCTAAATACTTTATGAAATAGTTTCTGTGCCTCTTGTCGTCCTCCTCATGTCAGGTTGTCTGAAACTGAGGATGTTTTGTGCGTTAGTTTCATGTCAGGATTAACAATCTTCATCTTGACTGTTTTTCAGCGGCAGTCAGCAACACGCGGACGTTTACGTTCAATGATGGAAATGTGAGGATCATGGGGTGGCTGATAGTGGGAACGCTGCTGTTGCTCCAGCAAAGATCCAACGGGCCTGATTGATTTTCACTAAATGTCTGCAGGATCTGCTCTAATCAGATGTGACTATCAAAACAAAGACAGTCTGTTCAGTTAGTGAGCTGAGGCTCCACCAGCAGCCCCCAAATATCTCAGCTGTCGAATAGAAAAGGCGTGACTTCAGTTTAGTCTCCTCTTCATGAATCCTCATTCAAAGGCCTTCACATCGTGAAGTGCTAACGATGCGTGGGATTCCCCAGCCCACTCGTACCAGGCAGAACCCACTCAGCCAAAAATACAGACGGGGTCACCAACCAAATAGATCAGCAAACTTCAGGTACATGAAGTGTTAAATACAAACACTGGTGGATAAAATAATGTAAGAAATCTCACCAGAAGCTTTGTGAAATGCCACAGAGACATGAATATGTGCAGTGATGTGACTTGATGTTTGGGCAGATTTCATATCGGATGAAAGGGAACAGGCTGTTCTCTTTCTGCATGGAGATGCTCAGTCAGGTCTTCTGAATGGTTGTAGCAGAGGTGGTGGTGTGGGAGGCTGTGACACAACGGAGGAGGTGTGGTTTGTTTAATGTTGCGCTGCGTTCACTGACTCCCAGCAGCACACTTCCCAGTGCTTCTGTGGAGGAAACAGAAAGAAACACATCGGTGCTCTTTATGTTTGACTGAATGAGATACTCGGTTAATCAGTATTTGACTATTCTGATATTTGTCTTTTTGTAATATTAGAATTTCTGTGTAAATATTTATCTGATGTGAGACTTGGTGAAAATGTGAATTAACTGATTGTGAGAATAAAATAGGCACAAAATGTCACGGGGGGGGGGGGGGGATATTTACTGAAATATTTTGTCAAAGAAGAGACTGGGACAGAAAAACCTCCAATTCCGAGATAAAAGGTCAAACGTCTGACTTACAAATCCAAAATCATGAGATAAAAGTTTCAACTATGAGAGAAAAAGTAGATGTTTAATAGTAATTCAAAATAATTGGATAAAAAGCTGTAATCAGGAGATGATGACATTTCCATTTTCTGTCATAATTCTGAGTTAGGTGGTCCAACCATTCACAATGTTCATCATGTTGCTGGGAAACGTCTCTTCACAGGCTGCTCGGGGGTTTTATGGATTTAAATTCGGGTTTTCTCACTCGTCACTTGCTTGTTAACTTTTCTCACTATTTGCATTTTTTCAGTGTAAATGACGTTTGGTCACATTCATCTTTTCAACAGGAGCTTCTGGTGCAGCTCAGTCGCAATTCCTTGGTTTCCCACGGTCCGTGAAGGCATCAGTGTCCTTCTTGGAGTGAGTCCGCCTCTGCGCTCCAACCGACAGCAGCGACCGACTGAGCGGCTGCGCGGGGGAGCCGGTGTGGGCGCAGCGGAGGACTTTCCTATAAAAGCAGGGATCCCACGGCCGGAGGAGCTCGTCTCTCTCTCAGACACCTTCAGACAGGAGCCGCTCGCGGAAACAACCACCTCAGCCTCATTCAAAGGAATTTTAGTCTATGGTTGTGACTGACGCTCCAACAAGGATGTCCCGGTCCGACGAGGTGCACCGCATAACGGAGAATGTGTACAAGGTAAGACGGACTGTTCGGTAGTTTGTTTCCCAGCCGCAGACCGCGCGTCCTGACGCGGGGGGGGGGACACCTGCTGCACCCGTTTAAAGGACACACAGAGAATGTAACTTTGCCCGACCTCACTGCTGCCTGGACTGATTTGAATGAGGCAGAAATGAGGAATAAAAAGAGAGAGAAAGCGTTTATTCCTCGAACAGCTCCCGGAGAACTTCGATCACTCCGGTGACCGGTGTTAGTCTGCAACTGATCGTTTCCCGTTAAATGTTAACAGAGCCAAACAATTAACCAACGACATTTGTGTCAAAAAGCTTTTGTCAGTTACAACGACAGGAAACGGAGACATGTAGTGGACCGACTGTCTGTGGACTGACTCTCCGTCCTTTGCCATGCTTCAACCTGTTTGGGGTCATGGTGCCAATTAGTCGTGTAGGTTTCACCTGCTGCAACCAAACCAATCAGTTCAGTCGAAACTCCAGCTGGACGGAGCGGAACTAGACCGAAAGTAGAGATTCGTCTATGGACACTTGTGATGTAAGTGATTAGTGGACAGAAAGCTGGACCTCACATTGGGGACCAACTTGGAAAACCAATGTGAGGTAAGAGGGGTCAGTACGAGTACAATCCCAGTCAGGTACAGAGAGGTTTTCTCTCAGGGGAAAGAATATTGACATTGATATAAAAGGACCACCGTCCACCTTAGTCCTCCATCCTTACTTCCCCCAACAAAGCTCCTCTTAGAGGAGGCAGGCGGAGGCTTGCTTGCTCTTCTGTTTCACTGCACTCAGGGCAGCTCTCCAGGCCGAGGTAGATTTCAGCAATGGAAGCACGACAAGGGTTTTCCTTTATGTGAGGAAACTTGTCACTGTTCCACACGCCTCCACAGAAACACTCGCAGAGGGCTGTATAAAAGCTCCTATACGGGGAGAGGAGGAGAAGGATATGTGTGCTCGCTGAGCCTAACATGTTTTTGAAGAAGTCGGGTCAGTTGGAGTTGATGGTTTCTTCAGTGGCAAAGGCAGAATGGTGTAAGACAACATGAGAAATCAGGCTACCGGGTTACATGGGAGTCATTTCAGACTGTGGTGGGATGATTCAGTTAAAATCCCTGTTAACATGGGATAAACAAGATCAAGTCAAACGTGAAGGTGCATGTGCTAAAAGGTCGACGAAAATGAAAATGCCATTATACAGAACTACAGCGGTGGGGGTTCTTCCTGTCATTAGCAGGCTGCATCATTATGGAGTCAGCAGGTGTGAGGAGGGGCAGAGTGATGCTTGCTGGTGTGGCTGCAGTTGTGGAGCCCTGGGGCTGATGCGATGGCGATTCTGAGGTTTGACTGCGTTCAGAGACACTAACGGGTCACTAACTCATTAAAGGCGTTAATGATGGAGAGCCTGGAGGGGGTACATGGGTACATTGGTGATACATTTGTTTAACTATCTATAATTTTATAAAGTCAGTGTCATTATCATCTTCATCATGTTTTTCCCTCAAAAATAAGCTGAAACACCACACAAATTGTCCGACTGCGCTTGGTAAAGCTAGAAACACGATGTGATTTCCTGTCGCCATCTTTGTTTTCGTGGAGAGGAAATTCTCCCAGTTGGTCCCTAGGAAATGGACTAAAAAGCATTTTTCCAGAACCAAATATGATCAGAGTCCACGAGGATTCAGGAAACGCCCTCAGAAACTGTGTCTTGTAAATACGACTCTATGAATTGGTTGGTTGCCGTGTACTGTTATCCAAAGAGCTAGCGCTGTGACTCGTGATGGGTACAAGTCGTAGCACCTGTGCGACTGGAGAGAGTCGATTGAGCTTTTCTCCAAATAGATGGTGCTCACAGGAGAAGACAGCTGCCATGAACACATGGTTACTATAGGAGTTTGGCTGAGTTATTCCCGTGTTTTTCTACTGAGCAGTAACTATAGAAACGCAGTATGATGACCCTACCCTGGACAAACAAGGACTTGGTTTTCCAGCAGCTCTGTGTGCTGTTTGTGTTCTTTCTTTGTGAGACTGTTTGCTGCCAGAATAAAATGACTCCAAATCAACAGCAGACGACCAAAGCCTTAACCTCACTGCCCCACTGCTCAAAGAAGAGATGCTGAATGTAATTTTGTGATGACTCACACTAGCAGATGCAAGTGTGTGTGTGTGAGGGGGGGCAGTGTCTCACGACTCTGTATGTGTGTGTTTCACCTATTTGTCAGCACCCATACTGTACTGTGGAGTGGCTGGGACTGTATCTGGCTCAGTAAAAATTAAGGGCATTCACTGGTCCTTGTGGATTATAACGTTACGCAACATGTCCTTTGGGAATGGGTTAGGTGTGTTCGTTCCCCGCTGACGCTGTGGGTAAACTGTGTTTCCTCAGGTTGTTGTGGCTGCTGAACAAACACCATCTGTATGTTTGTTGAGGAGTGGATTCAGCCAAGCGTTCTAATCCCAACAGTGCTGCACGCTCCGCTTGGTGAGCGAAGCTTGAGTGTCGGGGTGAGGTTTGAGGTGGTTTGACGTGTTTGGCGGTAGGGGTGTTTCATAGGGAGAGTGAATTGATTTTTAGAGCTGCCTTGAGCTGTGAGCCACGTCCGTATCTGTCTACCCATCATTGCGTGTTTTGAAGCTAGACGTGATCATGGATGAAATCATCCATTAAGATGTTCTGTTGGAAGCCTATCGTCTCAGCTGCGTTAAAAAAGGTGTCCAGCATCATTTTCCTAACTTGACAGGGATGCTATTGTAGTTTTTGTATTGGCAGCCTGCCATTCGGGAGTCACTTTAAGTGATTGGAGCCACAAATCCCTGTGTAAATATTGTCATATTTTCAAGTCCAGCCTCCACAAGACATGAGGCCATGATGGTTCTTATGTGGAGGTGCAGCCGTGGTGGACGGAGCGTGTTTTTCGACATTCTTTCTTCTTTCACACTATAAAAAGAAGCTCTGGTGTTAAGTGCAGATTGAGCTGCGCTGTTACATTTTTCTTCATGTTTGAGGTTGTTTGAGGTGAAATTAAGCCTCTTGTCTCTTCGCTCATGTGGAAAGAAACATAATAAAATTGAAATGTTCTGCTAAGGCAGGATTTTTCCGGTGTGATGGTTTAAAACCAGTGATTTTCTTATCCCCTCCTTCTCTGATTAGTCACACTGGTTTCACCTCCATTGTCTCTGTTCGGCGCTACACCACCAGCTTTTTGCTTCTGTCTCTGCAGAGCATTGTGCCTCCTCAAGCTCCAGGCTTTGTTTTAGCTTTGTGCCTTGTTACTGATGTTTGGGCAGCAGCAGTGTTTGTGAGCGTCATGGTGATGCTGTCTGACAGTAGTATGAGGCGTGTAGTTGTTATGTAAGGTAAGAACCCTGAAGGGCAGGTCCAAAGATGACAAGATATGCACTTTAACCTGATTTATATTTGATATTGGTGTAACATTTAAATTAATTGAAATGATCTGATTGGCTTTTAGTCTCTTTTAGCTCTTTATTTTGCTTTCATGCATTTACAGTAGGTGGTGAGTTGAGTCTTGTCTACGATTGTAGATTGACCTCGTTGAAAAATGAGCTCAAACAATCGCACAAACCTGAGGTTTAACAAATTTAACAACCATGGCCAGTGAAGGAAAGTGGAACATTTAAAAGAACCACACCTTTTCCTTTGGTGGACAACAAATCGGAGCTAAAAGGAGAGTGACGATGGGATTTAAATGCATCAGATGGACACAGACACAACTCCAGTGCAATAGTAATATTGTGTTAAGGCTGGAACACTTTAGTGACTATAGTGCTGATTATGAATGTGATTGTGATGACAGGTGTTTGAACCAGGTGTGTTTCAGTTGTTTTTAGTATCAGCGACAGCTTTACCTGAAGTTAGCTTCGTTTTAAGTGGTGGTTTGTCGTCCATTTTGCTCTGCTGGCTCTGTAGTCTGTGTCGTGTCTTTTCTGGTGGTAATGTTCCTCTTTGATTGCAGGAGATATGACGTCTTTAAATGGATAGTATCACTAACTGTGGCTGGAAATACAATATGAAAATCAATATGATTATTATTATTATATTTGGTCTTTTATGTGTGGGGATAAAGAAAGTACACCAACGAAGAACACAATGTACCGAGTTGTTTTAGGACTAGTTTCATGATAAATGTTTGACTTTAAGCACAGACTGGAGCCTTAATCAACATCCGGAAGCATCTGCTCAGTGCAGGTGATGTGTGTACAGTTTTCTTTTATTAAGATGGAAGCAGCTGCTGTGCTACGACACAGCTTTCCTTGCTGTCATAGACTGTAACTGTTGGCATCTGCTGCGTGTGTGCTGTACGTCAGGAGCCTTTAGCACATCGGAAAGTTATCTAACTTGAGCTGGAGGGAGACCGAGGAGGAGAGGTGGAGGCTGTCAGGCAGCAGGAGCTTGGCAGAGGATGAAAGGAAAGTTAGTAGGTCAGATCTCCAAACAGAGACACAGGACAGAGCAGAATAAATCGAAGAGTAGTGAGGAGACAAGGTTGTGGATCAACTGTTTTTTTCTTTTTTTTTAAAACTCTAATTGGACTGAAATAAAAGGGGTAAATACCTAAGAGAAAGACAAAGGGTTTCTGTTCTGCAGCAGCAGTTTGTGTGTATTTGTGTGACTGTGTGTCTATGTGTTTAATTGAAGATGTAGCTCCAGAGTGACATTTAATCTGCAATCTAAGGTCAGAAGGGAAAAGGAGAGATGATGAGGTGTGCTCAGAAGATTTAAAGTTGAAATACTCAATTATCTCACTGCTGACAAACACTCACGGCTGCACAGCACATCCTGCACAAAACGTGTGCAGATACGCTTTCGTACATTGTGTCTTCGCAATGGAAATGTTGCCAAATAGAATCTTCCCCCTGTCATTTTCAGTTTGAAATGCCTTTGAATAAACACCTTTGCATGTAAACATATGTGCTGGTGTGAGCATATGTTTGTACGTGTGTACGTGTCTAAAACGAGAAGTGGGCTAGACGAGAGTCGGATGCGTCAGTCTGCGGCGATGATGACAGCGACGTCGTGCACACGGCAGTGGTTGGAGACTCCCTCCTCCTTCCTGTACCACCTCATCCACCACCCCATCAGCTTTCCTGTGGTATGAGCTGAACGTGAGGCGAATAAAGATGGGTTGCCCTGTCATGGGGGGAGGGAATGGAGGGAATTCCAGCACTTCCATGTATGGCACCGGAAGTGCTCCCCTCCCTCCCCGTGTCCTTCTGAAGCTGCATTTGTGGAGTAGGGGGCGCTGACTCTTCCTCTCCTCTGCATGTAGATAAGAGCTCATCTGAAAGAGACATTGGCTGAGTACGTACACACACAGCACTGAATTTCTATCTCCTGAGGGTGTTGAAGCGGTGCAGCTTTAGCGCAGTGATTGTCACACTGACTGAGCAGAAGCAAATAATGTCCACTTCCTGGGAAACATGGTAATGAGTGACAGCAGCAAAACACTAATGGACATAATGTACTACTATACATCAGCTTATCACTCCCACATTCAGTATATAATGCATGGATAATGGGCCTTTTCGCATCAGCAGTAATGTTCTCCACTGCTTCTTGTATGCACAGTGCATGTGTACTGCAGAGGTTTTTACTTGAAGAACATGGGTGGAAATATATAGTTATATATTATTTGAACAATTATGCAATATTATATAATAGAGTAACTCTGCTCAGCAGTGTAGTTCACTGAAGTCAAATGCAGACATAATAAGTAAGGACTTTCTTTCAAATCACTTTTGCATGTTGTTCTAGATCTGCTCCTAACAGGCCAGTAAAAATAAACAGAGGGGAGCTACAACAGACGGGAACTGAGAGATGAAGTTTCATATTTGTTGGATGTTTTCATGGTGATGATTCTATTTGAGCCAAACTCGAAGAAACGCGTCATAAATGAGCAGTTGTTGTTGTGCAGGGAGCAGGAGCAGGCGTTCCAATTTAGACAGTTTCACACTTCACTTTCAGTATAAAATACATAAAAATGTGAGTAGATGTTAAATGAAATGTTGATGAAAATGTTCTTTCTAGATTATGTTGTTTGATGATTTTACTTGTTTGTAGGTTCCCGTGTTTCCACGGTGTGCTGCAGGGCTGCCTCCGGGCACCAGCAAAAACAAGCTGCTTTCAGTAACATGCCGAAACAGACAAGGAGGTCGGCTCCGACACGAGAGCAAACAAAACATTTCTTTTATTACATATTCAAAAATTCACATAGATTCCCAGCATTAGGAGCATGTACTGACGTCTGACTTTGCCTGACTGATTCCTTTAGGTTGTCAGAAAGAAACTTTAAGCTTTAAATAGAAGTTGTTTTTTGTATATTGGTACATTCTTGTAGGAAAGATTAAATCTAATCTTATCCATTTGTACTGTTTGGAAAGTTTTGGTTCATGAGAATAAAAACACTTCTCTGGTTATCAGGAGCTTGTGATAAAACGCACAATAGTACCAAACAGTAGGATGTGTGGAATGTAGTTTTAAGGAGAGAAGTGGCTTTGCTGAGTGAACACTGAATAAGATGAGGAAGAACAGACACTGGAAAAGACACGTACCAAAGAGCATTAGAAGAAGGTAGTGATCACATTCTCCAGGTCACGTGTAGATTAAAATCTATTAATGAGTATTTTAATTACTATCCCAAAAACAGCAGAACTGAAACTGTGCTGAGAATCAAGCACTTGTTATATTTTATTTTATATTTTCAGCACCTTGCTGTTTGACAGAAAACATCATGTGTTGATGGAAAACTGCTTCTGTAGCCTATTGGATGTCAGCAAGTGAGTGATGACTGTTCAAACCGCTGCTGACAC
The DNA here is from genome assembly GCA_034779795.1 of Ctenopoma multispine. Classification (NCBI taxonomy): domain Eukaryota; kingdom Metazoa; phylum Chordata; class Actinopteri; order Anabantiformes; family Anabantidae; genus Ctenopoma; species Ctenopoma multispine. The sequence continues at coordinate 16,805,528 of JAUYWH010000011.1, read as the reverse complement.
TTGTGCACAGCGAGGAAACTGAACGGGGTTACGGAGAGGACACACACGCAGCACGACTCGTTGACGAGAGGTCACCTTGACTTGTGACTAGTAGCCAAACACACCCTAGCTCCACAAGAATGAGCCCTCCCTGTTTCCACAGCGAGCGCCTAGAGTAAATGACCTTTCGTGTGTGTGTGTAATTTTGTTAACCTTCATATCGCAACTTGAGTTCACACGTCCAAAGAGCAGGAGAACAAAGGGTGCACTTGACTGTAGCCGTTGGTGAGAGTTGGTGGGCGTAATCAGCATCTATAGTTTCACTACTTTCCAGTTTCCTTGGAGAGATTCTCATGAGTCTCTGTTTTTAATCTCACGTGGCATCTCATACGGTTTCTGTGTCAAGTCCTTGGTGTTTAAAAAACACAAGTTCATGACTAGGTGTGACTAGTTTCAGTCCTGTGACAGAGAAACGAAGGCTGAGATGGAGAACTCCGTGTGGGAGGAAGAGGAGCTGCATGCAGGCTGAGGCCCCTGTGTCATGCCAGTGTCAGCACCTACAGGGCCGAGGCCAAGCTGACATCAGTGAACTAGAAGAGAAGAAATAGTGACACTAAAACACACCATAAAGACAACAGGCAACCCCAAACTAGTGCATATGTTCTGCACTTGCTTGAGAAGAAATAACTTGGTACCGGTGCCGTTGGTGTGTATTAATCTGTCAGTAAGGGAAAGCCTAAAGCCTATGATTACCGAGGTTTTAGTAACTTCTCGATGATAATGGGAAGAGCCTTTCATGTGTGTTCCCTCTCGTCTACAGTGTAGCTTGTTTTTGTCATTTCCGTTTCCTGCCCCATGCACTGATTCGCTGAGCTGAACAGCCAATCGGAGCAGTCCCTCTCTCCCTGATGGTCCAGGCCAGTGGACTGGTTCCATATCACAGGGATGTGACGAAACCTAAGTTTAACTGGAGGGATGTGACAGCAGATCCTTGCTGTGTTGGATGTTGATCTAATTCTTTTTTTAGGAGTCGAAAACCTGAATGGACTGAAGGATCCTTAAAGCCCCGCATGTCTTCTTCAGTTAAACTCATGAAGCCTTTAGTTCGTAAGAGAAAGGTGAGTCAGAAAACGCACAAGACCGAATCAGTACTTTCTGGTACGGGAGGGATGAACTGTCAGGTGCCTTTCCTTCATTTTAGACCAGTGATCATAGAAATATGAATCCACTGTCTGACGCTAGTTGCTTTCACTTTTATTTTTTGCTTTTTTCTCTCTCTCATCTTTGTCTCCACCTGGTGTGTCACTGTCCCTCCCTCATCGCTGGAATTGCCAGGTCTGTTCTTGCTGGTTAATCTGTTTTGGCAACGAGTGGCGCAGCGGGTTCTAATGGTGCCACATGGCTGGCTCGGCTTTACAGTAATTTACGCCCCAACATGAAATGAGCCTGCTGCTGCCTATGTGGGCTCTGACTCACTCTACGCGCTCGTCTCCTGCCGCCAACTGACAGCACGCACACACACACACACACACACACACACACACACACACACACACACACACACACACAGACTGTCTGCCCTGCACCATCGTGGCAGAGCCAGCTAGGTCACACTGTTCTTAATGCTGCTTGTTTTCTTACTTTTGTTCTCTCGAGTGTTTAGTGGTGAGGGAAGTAACAACAGGATAATAGGTTTACTCAAGTAAACCCACTTGTGCTTGAGCATTTTTCATTTTGAGAGATGCCTGTTTTCCCCGCTGCATATCGTACGTCTTTACACTTTTGATCTGATTTATCCTGCATCTCTTCTCTCTTTCTGTGTTTTTTTTCCCTCTGCTTAGTTTCATCCTGTCCTTGTTTGCTAATTCCTCTTGTGTTTTCTATTCCTCCTTTCCAGGTTTTTCACTTCTCCTGCTCTGTTTTCTTTCTTTACATCTTTCTTTCTCTGCTTCCTTTTTTCCATTCAGTTATTATGTCCTAATACACCTTACCTTGTCAGACACTACAGAGAAATGTTAGTGTTTCCTGTTTTATTTCCCCTTTTTCTATTATTAATAGCTTGTATAACCTCTGGCTCTGTTCCACATCACTCATCTGTCATGGGACATGGTGTCCATGTGCTGCCATGTTGCTCTGATGGATCTATTAACCTTGGTGCTGAGGGCTAGCTGCCACCTATTCTACCTCCTTCTCTTCACTGAAAGGGAAATATCGCTGCATCTGTTGACCACTCATCAGAGTGTAATGCTGTTGACCCTCTGACTGTCCATGTGAAAGTTCTCTCTGTTAAAGACATGTCTTCGTTGCTAAACTGTCAACGCAGACGTTTTTACAGTTTTAAACACGAAAAGTCTGCATCAAGCTGTTAGACTGCAACTGCTGTGTACAGTAGGTGCATTGAGTCTCCCATTTACTGCAGACAGACTGTTCCTCCAGCTGCAGTAGTATCACTTTATCAAACAACTTATGGCAGTTGGTTATTTTTAGGATGGTGACATGGTGTTTGCTAGTTCCAAATGACCATAGAGTGGAGATAAATTTGTTGAGGTGTTGAGGCTCGGCTCCTTGTCAATGTATGAAATGGATAAAATTCAAAAATCTCAGACTCAAACATTGAAGAATAAAATAAGTCACAGGCCTGAATCTTTACTGTTGCCTCCAGAAGCTGATGCTACATGGCAGCCAGTCCTCCCTGCCGGCACACTGCGCTGTGAACAACCACACACACAGATGAACACACACAAGCACTGAAGTGACGCAAACGACAATGTTCTTTCCAGGGTTGTACATACTGCTATAGTTTGTCACACTTGGACTCTTCCAATGAACATTTGCTTCACTGAACAGCTGAAACATCTTGTTGAGAAGCTGGTTTCCTTTCCCACCTGAGGATTAATATTTCAGATGCTGGCTGGAGCAACATGCCAGTGTGAGATGGATCGTGCTGCGTGTGTTCTTGTGAGATGTGTGTGCTTCTTGACTGGTTGCTTCCAGAGCTTTGTTTTCCTCTTAGGGCCGTGACAGCATCAGTGAGCATCTGCTGTCCTGTTGTTTGTGGTCTGCAATGCACCATGTTGAATAGCGGGCGTACTCGGTTGATGAGAGCCCACTCTGATTGGCTGTTAAACTTAGCGAGTTGCTTCAAAAGTAAAAGGGACCTAGTGGCATTTACAACTTCATATACATACAGACATTCTCCATTAAAGTAGCTGTAAATCGTCCTAGGTCTACTTCTGCTTTCCCTTTTTGAATGACCAGTACAGACTTCTGTCCCCTGCTGGAGTAGAGTCATTTCAGATACTGTGACACTTCGAGTTCTTCAATGCTGGTGATGTTATCTTGACATTGTGCTCAAAATCCCACAAATGTTGGAGGTGTGCATTTCCCTCCAAAGGTTAGTTCAACTTTATGTTCATAAGTCGTTTGTATAATATTTCAGTCCTCCCTGTGGGATCAATTATCTGCTTCGTGGTAGATTTTAAAACATTCAGTGATTAGCTCTGCTGTGGCATTTAGTCTGCTCCTGTCAGAGAACGAGGACATTTACAGATGCTCAAAGTGACACTGAAGCTGCAAAATTAATTGATTTAAAAACCATGCATCATCATCTGTGGATAGTTTCTGACTGGGATCAGTAAACAGAGATCTCTGAGTGTCTGTATCATTGTTTGTATCTGGATCCCTGTTTAAACAAAGCAGAAGATAAAATAAGGCTTTTCATTATGCCCGTATTTGGCTTCCAGATAACATTCAGTGGTGTTTGTCGGAGGTGAAGCACGTTGATGAAAGCATTTTTCCCGAAGCTGCAACGTGATAAGACAAATCCGTGTTTTGTTATGGAGTTTTGGCATTTAATTGGCAAGGGTGATTACGAGTCAATTAAAACACATGACCGAAGCACACGGGCAAATTGAGACAAAGCAACGTTTGCTCGTTAATCCCTCTCATTTCCCATGCACTCAGTCAAATGTGGTCTTTCATTCAGTGGAATGCTAATCAGCCTCAGTCCCTGCTGACGGAACAAGCTCAACTGATTTGAGTGTGGATTAAGCCGGGACCGGCCAAGTCAATGATCCTATTAAATGATCCCCGTAAACTGTACATTGTGACAAGAAGAAAACTGATGAATAGGTTTAGCATGTGCGGGGCTACAGTGAAGGTGAAGTTCACCAGGAGTCGCAGGACAGTGTTGTATGTATGTACAGTGATGCAGCTAGTTAATGACAGCACACCTGGAAATAAAATTTTAAATAAGTGATCATAAGAAAACCATGTGCAATGATGGTTACACAACTGAAGACGTATCTATTCATGAAAACCATGATCATTCCTATGTGTTTTCAAACCCTTGACTGGTAGTGTAGATCTCTCACCAAAGTCCTTTTTGTTTTTTTTACACTCTTTCTCTTTTGTGTATCCATGTCGATCTGTGTATGTGTGGTTTCATGTGTCAGCAGCTACGTCCGTAACACTTATGGTGATTTCAGAGGAAGAATGCGAGGCACGAGGCCGGACCAGTCTGACAGTTGATTACATAACCCACATCTCATCGCTCACTCGCTCACTGGCATGAAAACGCTCACAAAACATACACACACACACACACACACGCCTAGTCACAGAGACATTCCCCGGTCCTCTCTGCATGCGTTTGTTTATTCAGACATGCAAACCGGGCCGTTCTCCATCTTCTATTTTTGTTCTTTTGATGATCATCCCTTTCTTCCTGCCAAGCGGTGGTGCAGCCACGATGATTACTGCTGCTGGAGCTCCTCCACTGACTTGGTTTGTTCAGCAGCCGACACCTTACATAACATAAAATACACCCTGAGATGGGAGAGATGGGAGGGAGGGGTATAAATAGGTTTGTCCCCAGAAATGCACAAAGAAACACCTCACCCATCTTTTTGTCTTTTTTTAGTCATTTATCTGAGTGTGTGCTGGGTAATTATGGCATCAGGTGTTGGAGTGTTAGGAAAGCTTCTCCAGAATTCCCCCAGCACGGTGATTTGGTTAAAACATAAAACCAGTTTTCCATCTAGAAATGAACTTCAGCTTAACATAGATCAAACTCATTTCCCACATATGATGTGTTTATCATCAGCCCCTTTCAATCCTTCCCGCTTCTGTCCACTTTCTAAACTGAGCTTTTTCTCATCCGATTTGCACCTTCAAGCTAGTCGCTATCAATCTCTCTCTCTGATTCCCTGTTAATTCACTGGGCAGTCGGCCTATTTTTCTTGCACTCCTGCGTCGTCCTGTCCTACTTCCTACTTCCTTTTTTGAAGTCATGGCTAAGTTTGTGTACCAAGGTGACTGTTGTACGTCAGCCGATGGGCATTAGCAGGCATCCCTTGTAGTGCCCTGCCATGAAAAAGACATCCGTCATCCCCAGATGTCCTTGTGCCTTATGCTCATTCTTTGATTTCCTCTGTCCCCTTTTGTGTTTTTCCTCCTGAACTCCTTCACTTAACACTTTCAACTTTAACAAGTTTCTTCGCTGCCTTTTTAACTGAACTGAATAAAAGGTGGGTCACACCGCAAAGCAAACCTCATCCTCGTCTTAGCAGAACATCTGGTTCTATGGTTACTGAGGTAGTATAGCTGATGAGCTATTCAGCTTGAATTATACTGGTGCTAGTCTGTCAGAGTAGCTCTATGATGTTCTGTCGTTGTCTTCACAGTGTGCTGTGTATTACTCCCAGGTATCCCGCTTCCTTCGATTGTACATCATTGCATTTCAGTCTAGTTTTTTCTAACAAGCTTGTCATCTAAGAACTCTGAAACCATTAGCAACTGAGCTAGTTTATTCAATAATAGTCACTTTATTCAAAAGTCTTCCTTCCAGTGTTGGAACTGTCTGCAGACTTTTATGTGGAGCGGTTTATACTGCGACAGAGGACAGTGAACATGTGTCTGCTCTAACACTAACTAATAAGCTACGATGGCATCCTGCAATTTGAACTCTCCCTCTGTTCCCTCAGAGATTAACACTGTCAGGACGACTTGTTCACCAGACCAGACACAAAAGGTTTATGGGGAATAAATTCGCCCACGCCACCAGTGATTCAGTTTTAATGAAGTGACCATGCTGTTAAATTTCACCATGTTTAAGTGCTGAGGTGACAATGTTTTGATTTGAAATGTGCGATCGTGTTCCGTCCTCGTCCCTCACTCCCTCCTCCTTCTCTCTGCTTCTGTTACAATGCTGATATTTCAAAGTTAGAAAAGAAAGTCAAAGAGAGAATAGCTTGTTTTTAAATTGCTGGGCTTTGCTGGAGATGCAGCAGAAGTGAAAGGGCAGCTTGGACTGAGGGGGAGGCTGAGTCATTGCAGAGATACAGAGAGACGGTAAAACTTATTAGACATTTCTTCTTGACTTTTCCTTCACTCTCCACTGCCTGTGTGCTGAGTGACACATTTGTGTGTTCATTATGAGGTGACTTCTTCAGTGGACGTGGGCTGTTTTGTACCTGAGTTTCAATCATGAAAATCTGCCACCAGCTTCTCAAGGATTTTTTTTTCTAAATTCTTAAACAAGTCAAATGTGCTATTAAAATTTTAAGTGTGTGAACGCAGGAAACCCCATCTTAACCACAAAGTTGGTGTCTACATTTATACGAAGGCATGCTACTCAGGATTTTGCAGCGACATAAACAGATCTATAATTGAGTTTGAAACCACTAGAAACACGACTGCCACTAAGACTGCTGTTTTTCTATGTCTGTTGGATGGGAAATAGGCAGCTGTTGTGCTGACATGTTCATTTTAGCAGCTTTATCAGGTAATAATATAAAAAACTAACCCTAACCCTAAAAACTGGTGGCACATCATTACTTTGAGCGTTTTAGTTGTATCTAAATTTTTGTGTATTCAAGATGTCTGCTGGACAGCATGGCTATTTATAATTTGGTTTAACTGACCTCAAAAAGCAATTAGCAGAAGCAGTGTGCCAGAGTTCAGTGAGTGTGAGGGAGATGAAGGACTGCAGAGACAGGTCCAGGTCTGCTGCTGTGTTGATGGGATCGGCAGCCAAAACTAGGTTTTTATTTTGATAGCAGCAGTAGGGGAGGTGAGAGGAAATGGCCTCCCTCCCTAAACACACACACCATCTGACTTGTTGTCTCTCTTTCTTCCCCTCTATTCCATCAGTTCAGTCCTCGCTGTGAGCTTGAAACGAATCCCTGCTGCACTCCCCTTCCTCCTGGTTGGCTCAGCTGGCTCTGTGCACAACCATGCCCGACTTTGCCCTAGTAAAGAGCGGTGCTCTGTCACTGTAGCTCATATCAGTGTTTGTATCTGTATCTTTCCTGCTTCTTGACTAACCAAACGTGCTGGGTTTTTTTTCTCTTTCCTTTCCAGTCCATCATGGAGCAGTTCAACCCCTGCTTACGGAACTTCATAGCCATGGCGAAAAGCTACGAGAAGGCACTCAGCAGTGAGTACATTAAATATTTCTTGGGTTTCTGTCTTTGTCCTTTTTCATTCCTTCCGTCTGTCCACTATTCCAGGCAGAAGGCCATCTGACCTAACACTTGGAGCTTTATATCCTCTTGATTTTTCTTGTAGAGGCGAGACAGATGTTAAGTAGTTTCTTGTGTTACTGACCTCTATATCAAACCAGACTCATTGTCTCGTTGTTGATGCACATTGAATATTTTGGGTCCAAACATTTACTGAGGCCCTTTTGAATGTTATGGAATTCTTGTCGGAGATGATACTCTGGGGTCGATGTCCTCTGTGATGTGATATCAATGTCCTCATGTCTGCCTCCCAACACCAGTTCATCAGCCTTTAATGTCCACCTCTACTGTTCCCTTATGTCCCCAGTCATTGCTTTTTTTGGGCAACTTGTCTGTTTGTATGATCATGTGTGTGCTTGAGTGAGAGGAAGAGACAGAGATTAAAATGTACATGCAGGAGCAAGGTTAAAGACAAAGCATTGGAAATGTCTTGGGGAAGCTAAGTGGAGCATGAGCCAATGGGAAGTGGAACAGGAGGAGTTGCAAGAATAATTGGGCTCCCAACGGGGCTTAGAAAAAGAGAACGGATGGAGCCTGGTATCCAGGACAAACCAGGTTGAAAGAGAGAAATAAAAATCAGAAATAGACTTCACCAATGTCCCAAACAGTGTCCTGCAGCTCTTTACCTTGTTAAGGCTCCTTGAGGCAAAATTCACCCAGTCAGCACCAATCAAGATATTTCATGCTTTCAGATTTGGCCAAAAACTTTTGTTCGTGTCTAAAACCAGGTCTGCAAGCACGTTGGGCTTATTTAGTGAAGGAAAAATTGTCTGTTTCTCTTGGTTCTTACATGCCACTCTGCAGGACAGAGGTTTGGGCTGATATTTTCAGTGATGGTGCAGCCATGCTTGGTATGCTGTGTGCACGGTGTTGAGCAGGACTCTCCTTCATATGCTTGGAAGGGGAAATGCCGGGAAGACTCAGCATCCCGCAAAACCAATAAAGGAGGCCTCACTCCAGTCTAATAGATAAGGCGAAAAATAGCCCTGCGACTCCCTTAGTGGGGATTACACTTCATCAATGCCAGGCTGTGGCACAGAGGCAGGGTTTAGAGTAGAGCAGTGCAGAGCAGGGCTGGGCACCCAGTGAGCATCTATTGTCACTGGAAAAATGCCAGTGCAGCTTTGATTTTTAAGTAGATCTAGGGCGGAAGGTTTGGATCCCAGGGGGACTGTGAAGACCAGCGTGACGCAGGGAAGAAGCTGATTTGTTTTTTGTTTAAGTCTGAAAGCATCTGGGCTTGGACTGGATGTGGGCGGTGTGGTTTGGGTTGTGGTGCAAAGCCCATATTGTGTCACTATTAATATCTTTATTGAAGCTTAGTGTCCTGTAGCAGACAGGAACTGCGAGGGCAGGGAACATCTCACCTGGGAGAGGATATATATGTGTGTGTGTGTGTGTGTGTGAGACCCCAGGAAGCACGTTTTGGTAGTGTGAAGGTCAGAAGACATCAAGTCTTGGTTAAAACTGTGTTACATTTAGCTAAGAGAGCCAGTTTACAGTACAAAACTATGTGTGGGGAAAAGCTGAAGTTCACACTTGAGAAACTGGAACCAGGACATTTTTGCTTGATGAATACTTTGGCCTGGTGAATGATTTACACAATTAATCAGTGTTGTTTTCTAAAACTGTCAATCATATGAGCACTGATTTCAGTTTGATGTAGGTCCTTACTACACTTAGTCACAGAAACACTGTCACAACAACAGTTATGTAATGTACAGATGTCTAAAAACTAACTTTCTGAAGAAATTCAGCCCAGTTTTAACTGCGATGTCTTGATGCTTGCTGTGAGAATGTGAGGGAGAGAATTTGACTGGTGTCATGGATGACTTTAACATACACTTCCAGGTGCATACACTGCTTTCTTGCTTATGTTTCATTTACAGTGACGCTCTCCGCTCTGTATCTGCTTTATATCACTGTTCTTATCCTCTTTACAGACCCGCTCTCCTGCCTTTCTGCCTCTCTGTCGCTTTTCAGCTGATAGGCAATCAAAACCAACTTCTCAAGCTACTGCTGCCTCACCTAGACCCGCTCTCCTTCCGGATATCAATTAAAATTAGCCGTGCTCGTCCAGCCGCCTTAGCCTCACCTCCATTTCCTCACTCTGTTGCTCTCCAATGACCCACCAGGTTTACCTCAAGCTAGGTTTAAGGGAAGACCGAGAGTGTTGTGGCTTGCCTGTCATAGCTTTCTGAAGATGGTTGTGATGTCCTGTAAAGATTTACTGGCTTTTATCTCACTTCATGGTTTGATAAGGAAGTGAAAACAGATCAAGTCATTTCAGAACTCCTCTACAAAGTGTTTTATTAAAGAAATGGAATTGTTAAGTATGTTTAGACTCAGCGGCCCGGCGCTGTCTTCATTTCCAGAACAATAACTTGCATAGCAGTGGGCTTCGCTCAGTGTCTCTGTGGACTCAGACGTGTCACAAAAACAAGTAGATGTGAGAATAGATTACCATTGTTTTTCACATGGAGGTATAAATATATTGTCATTTTCCCCTCTCTTGGGTTTTCCTGCATCATTGTTCGCTGGCAGGTCAAAGCACAATGCACTCATCGACGTGACAGCCCTGTAATAAACTCTTATCCATATGTATCTCCTGAGTGGACATGTGTCCTCTGTCATCACGGCTGTCAGTCTCTGTGCAGCTAAGTCCCGACCTGCTTTAATTCACCGCTTCTGCTGCTTGAGGCCATCTTGTCCGCATTCTTAAAGGCCTGAGTCACCATCATGTCTCAGCCGGTGTGTCTGGCTTGTGTGACAATGCACCAAAGAGAATAATGGCTGACATATACAGTGTTTGAATTGCAGATGCTTTGACATCAGTGCTGTGAAAAGTTTTTGTCAGAATACGTTCAAAGAGGGAGTGGCTACCACGTTAATGTTAAGGAAAATAAAGATTCAGCTTATATTACTTACATATCTATCATTTAGTTCATTCATAGAGGTGGAGTTTCATAGCATTTAATCTAATTATGTCAAACCCTTCATTGAATTTACATGAAATTGCAATAGATCTGCCTTTATGAGGACAGTGTCTCATGTCCACATAAAGACAGTTTCAGACTCTATGCAAAGGTTTTCTTTGTCTCAATGCCAGCTTATGGTGTGGCTCTACCTAATCTATCAATCTTTAGCTGAGTTCAGACACAGGCTTACAGAGAGAATATTAACTAGACAACAGTCTTATTGGACGTCATTCATCTATTTTTAATGTTTATTAGTTACAGTGGATATATTCTCCTGCTGGCATTTGCCATTTAAAAAAACAGTGAGTGCAGGACTCTGAAGTTTGCAGTTCCGTACCAACTAGTGGCTCCTAAGTGTTGCCGTAGGTGGGCGCAACATGGACATAAAACTATATCACAGTATTGTATTAGTGTTGTTTTTGGCCACAAGTCACATGAGCGTACAGTAGTGATGCGCTGATCTGCTAGCAATCAGAATTGACCAGTGACTGGCCAATCAGATGTATCAAATTCTGAGCTGTTCCCCTTTACAAGCATCACGGTTCACGTCGCGCACGACACTGCTGCTGTAAAAGTTATTTCATAGTTGTTGTTGTTTTTTTGTTATTTTTAATACAATTATTAATTCAGTCTTTCACTGTGCTTGTTCCGTTTGTAGACTCTAAGACGGCCACATTACAGCACATTTGCCGACACGTCATCTCGAACCTATGCTTGATATTGATCATATGACAAAATTCTTATCATGTGAACCAAGCATCACAACATATCGCGGATGAATCTAGTACTAGTACTACTCCGAAGTGGTTTGTACTGAAGACAGGTTTTACTTTTTTCCCACTTATAGTTCTTTATTTTAGGTTAGTTTCTATAGATTATCTTTGTTTCTTGTAGTTGCCTCCATAGAGCTTTTTCTTTTCCTGCCTGGTCTCCATTTCCGCCTGTCGCTCTTTATTTCCCATGCCCAACCTTACCTCTCTGGGGGGGCTGTAGGGGAGGGTTGCAGAGCTGACGAATGCATCATATCAACTACGCAGCCCTGATCTGATGCCCAATGCTTCCATGTTTCCAGGTGTCACATATGCTGCAAAGGGCTACTTCGACGCTCTGGTGCGGATGGGCGAGATGGCCAGCGAAAGTCAAGGCTCTAAGGATCTTGGTGAGTCCTCGTAGTGGCTGTAGTACCCCTGGTGGGGTGGAGGGGGGTTGCACAGATGGTGATGGGATGGCTCGTGGTGTAGAGCAGAAGCAGCTGATGTCCAACATGAAACCGGACACACACACATGCACACAGTTTTTTTTTTCAGTGCTTCAACACTTTCAGTCTTAAAAACTAAGGACTAGTTTGCCTCTTACTGTACTTCATTACTTTATAATTATCCCTAAAACACATTCTGATTTGGGAAGAATTAATTCTGAGTATTTGTCACAGCAGGCCCGTTTGGTTAATCTCTTGTTTTCTCACATCCAGGAAAGATAAAGGCTCTCCAGTTGATTTTATATTGTGGCACTGTGAGTAAATAATAAAGTCAGAAAAATACTAAAAAGTCAGTAAAATTCACAACTGCAGACATGGCAAGGTGGATTTGTTCTCTATTCATAAACAGCCCTCAAAATATTTCCAGTGCAAATGAAGAATCTCATTTAAATGCAGCTTCTAGCAGGATGAGGAACAATTTTGCAGCTCACTCAGCTCTCACACTGTGTGTTTTCTGGTTTTGGTTGGATCAGCTCTGGTTCTGCTCATTATAGACTCCTCTATAGTGTTGATTTGCATAGGCGTGAATACAAAGCTCATTGGATGCAGTATGTCAGGCCTCTGTATCGTTGTCATTGACTTAAGATCGCAGGCGTGGACTGAAACAGCAGAGGGGAGGAAAAAAGGAGGGGGGAGATTAAACGTGGGATATTGGAGGAGGACCAGGATGCTATAAAAGCTGCATTCATTATTCATTGGGGGGGACTTTTTTGGTGCTCTCTCACACTTCTCCTAGTGCTTCATTATTTCCTTTTTTTCTTTGAATAAATTCTAAGTTGAGTCTGTGCTCTAACTTTAATTTTGAATAGTGAAAAACTCATTACTGTCTCTCCATCCAGCTTCCATCTCCATAATTTGTACAATGATTTCATTCGGGCCACCTTAGGTGTGTGGATGGTCCACAGGTTCCTCTGCTTCCTGTTGTGGTCCTGCAGCTTTAATGAACACACAAGTATATGACTCATCTTAAACGTTCGAAATAAAAACCTTTGTGCACCAAGACCATTATTTTTATTTGGACATTAAAAGTAATTCTGTTTCATGTTCTGCTTTGTCTGCTGAACATTTTGAGTTGGTTTTCAGTGTGTTTAGCAGGACACCCCAGCATCCATCTGTACGTGCCCCATTTCAATCAGCTTGGTTGCTTTACTGTTCTGCCTTTCGTGTCATCTGTCCTACATGACTGTGCGTCTGTAGTCTTTGTCATCGTGCATCTTGGTGTTGCCCAGTTTGTGTTCCTTTTCAATTTTTGTTTTTCTTGGAGCCATAATTCAGCAGCCCTTTAACTTAGCAGAACCTCCCTCCGCCTCCAGTTAAAGGACAGACTAGGGTGAGCAGAATGGATTGATGCCGTCTCCACATAACAGCAGGGCTCATAGCAGCTGTGGTCTGTGCAGACAGAAGCGAGAATAAGTTAAATGGCACTTATTGCTTTGTGGAGGCTTCAGCATATTCCATTTACTCACGGCCTCAGTAAATAACCTGAGAAAATCAAAATCACCAGGCAAAATGCTAAGAGAGTGATAAATGAGGACGATTTTTAAACTTAAACTAACTATGCTATGTAGTCATGAGAGGTTGTGTTTGTTTGGTCAATTCATTTCTGGATTTTCTTTGTCTATTTTGTTGTAGAAATGGTCACAGGAAACGCTTGCTGAGTGCCATTGTTGTGGAAAAAATTCTCAAGCCTGCAAGCTTATTAATTAGCAGATAACCAGGCGTGTGCATGTGCGTATGTGTGCGTGTGCATTTCCTCGGCCGGCACATGTCTCTGTGACAACTGAGCCACAAATAAGAAAATGTGTGTTTGTCGGGGATAACCACTCACCCAGGCTTTACCTCACACTCCATAATTGATGACGACTGAAGGCAGAGTTGTAAAATCAGACTACTTATAATTGTTCATTTAACTTGGTTTTGTTGAGGGAAGAAAATGACTGGGAGTAACGGAGCTGAATTAACAGGGCCAGACTTTAAACAGCTTGAACTGAGTGAGTTCTGGCAGAAAGGCTCTGCCATCTCAGACTGTACTCGTTGGAGAAAATGTAATTAATCAGAGCAGTAAGATGAACAGCAGCTAATGGCATTAGCGCATGAACAGAGTGGAGCTGCACATGATGGGGCAAAATGAGGAGAAGACGGGGAGTTGGAGCTGAGAAATTAGGTTGATGGGAGAATTAAAGAGTATCAAAAAGGGTGGAGGAGCAATGGACTGATAAATGAGCTTATACAACATCATAATAATAAGAGTAATAAAAGAGGCTCTATTTAAGATCTGACTGCAGGTTTGTGATCCACCATCTTCCCTTTATGCCTGAGTCATAATGGTTAAAATCCATTTGCCTAAAGGTGTTGGTTTTGTGGTCCCTGAAAGAGAACCAAAATGGTTCTGTTGGCTGAAACGTCCTCACAGTGCCCACGTTGGCCCCTGTCCACCACAACACAAAACCAACAGGTTTAGATGGCGTTTAATGCATTTATCAAAAATACCACATGTAAAGACTCACTGCAGGTTCACTCCAGTTGTCTGAATGATTTACACATATTACACGAAGATGACGAGCGCTTGAGCAGATCAGTGTGTAAGTTTACAAACTCGCATCTTCACGCGGGGACACTCATTTTTGGAGATTGTGTTGTTAATGACTGAGCACAGCTGATACCACATATCTCTAAGAGTTTAGCACAGGAAGAGGAAATGATGCCATTACGTGTTTCATTCAGTTCTTCTTAAATTACATGATGCTGTCAGAGTTTGAACAACTGCTCTGCGGCATAACTCTCTGTGCAGAGAGACGAGATACTCGTAAGACTGCAGAGTGGAGTGTCATCCCACTCATCCTCTCCTCTTTCACTACTGTGTCTGCGAACACCCCCGCAATGATGTGGGAGCTCAGGCAGACCTGGGAGAACACGCCGACTCTGCACACATTTCTAAAAATAGATGAAATGAAACGCCTTGACCAAAGGAGGAGGAGAGACGAAGTACGATGCTCGATGTGCAGCCCAAAAATGGCTCGCCGGTGATGTCAGTATGGTTGAAAACGACAGTCTTCCTTCCGTATACTAAATATGGACATGGTGGGTGGGGAGGGGGAGAAATAGGAAGCTCCTGCAGTTCCGGTTCCCCTCTCTGACCATATAAGGGCTCTGCCATTCAAATGCAAATTTGGGCAGAGGTGGTACTCACTCGGGTCTGTGCTTTGGCACACAAACCTGAAGGGAGCACAGGAACAAAGAAAAGCATCCATTTTGCCTTTGCTTTATGTAATGTGTTGATACAACTGATTTCACTAGATTCTCCATTTTATGCAGTTAATACTACATCTCCACCTTTTCTATCCTCAAAGCTATTCTGTTTCGTTCTTCTGGCTTAGAATGGAAAAATACGTCTAGACAGACACATCCAGCGTCAGCGTCTGATCCTTATTGAAGTTAAGTCATTTATAAATCACAAACCACAAATTTGCCTTAAGGATCTTAACAAACAACATATGACCCCCAGATAAATGCTCAGTTAGAATTGTGGAATGGTGTGAATGATGGACTGGTTGAATTTAGATACAAACATAACTGGGTTCATCACTAAATTTCTGGATTAGGTTTGGTTTAGTAAAAACAAAATGAATGCAGTGACAGGACAAAATAAGTTCTTAGACTGGACACTAAACCCCAAGTTGTGTCTGCATTGTGTTTGTTCCTCACTTGTAAGTTACTGGGATGGAACATCTTCTAAATAAAAAGAAAGACTTCCAGTTGCCATGACTCAACTTCCAGATGACTAAATACAATGTAGAAATAAGGT
Organism: Ctenopoma multispine; assembly: GCA_034779795.1. Taxonomy (NCBI): domain Eukaryota; kingdom Metazoa; phylum Chordata; class Actinopteri; order Anabantiformes; family Anabantidae; genus Ctenopoma; species Ctenopoma multispine. The sequence goes on along the minus strand of JAUYWH010000011.1, from coordinate 16,789,985 downwards.
AAAATACCCAAACAGCATCCGGTAATTGATGGGTTCTAAAAGCTTGTTATCCAGCTGTTAAGTCAAACTAGCTACCAGTAAATTTTCAGATAGTATTTATTAAAACCAAAATTATAACATCTAATCATTCCCGGCCAGCTCTACATATTCTCTTCTTTTTGGCTTAATTAAATCTTCCCTTCATCTCGCTCCTATATATAATTCTTTTCTTTCTCACATCTGTTCCCATCTCCAGGAGATGAACACGGCCTCTAACTCAGAACAATTTGAGGTTCATTCAGATGGCTAAATTTGAGGACTGGGAAACAATTACTTGTTTGTTAATGAATTTATATGAACACCATCTAGAGGCTCTTGTTGCCCTTCAAGTCCACTAGAATAGAAGTACTGTAAAGAGATGTCAAACAGGACCAATGCTCAGATACAGTGATATCAAAGTCTTGATTAGGCTTCAGCAGAGGCAAATGTCATTCTGATGGGTGGAAAAAAATTTAATCAGTGGATTGGACTGTATACTTTTCTCCTCATTTGTCTCCCAAATAATTACATGTTGTCTGGGGGAGAAGTGGTTTAAATCGCTGCTTATTCTGCACAGCTGGATAGTAGCAGCAGAAAAATGAACACTTGCTCTTGGAAGCAGGGGTAAAGAAAGCGGTAACAATAAGAATGACAACGTGGCCATTTTATTTGCCGAGTCACCAAGCAATCAATTGGCGAAATTCTTCCACAATATTGGATTTTGAGTTTTCCATGTTACTGCGTCTCAACTGAAATCTCACGCTGCTCAGTTTCAGGGGAAACTGATGACCTCACCACGACTCTCCATTTCCCTGAGACTGCTCAGACTGAATTTCCCCCCGGAGCTTTGACCCCAATCTGAATTCAGACGGCGTTTCTGCTGCATAGAGGGAAACTGCAGCAAGAGCACTCTTTCAAAGAATTTTGGTTTCTTTTATGCCCGCCTCACAATGTAAAAGTTCTTGTATTCCCACACGTGTCCAGTCCTAATTTTGCATTTTGAGTAATCGCTTGATGATAAGACAAAATCAGAATTGATGGATACTAAAGGTTTAGACTTGGACGTGTAGGACTGTTGAGTCTTTTGAGAGAATTGTGATCATCTGTATGTCGAGGTTAAGACAAAGATTCATGGAACACTTAATTACATAAATTATTTGTGAATGAAGAGGTCATCTAGAAATGCACTTAGGATCCATGTGCCTTGCAGTTTTTGAGTCTGCTAGAGGGGCAGTTGGGCCAAGCATTTATCTGATCATATGGTCACGTGGGGAACCAGAGAAGCAGCTGGACTAACTAGAGGAGCACTTGGCTAAATGAGAGGGGCAGCGCGTTAGCTGAAGTGCTGCGTGGATACTGGTGCCGACCACGGGGGCAGTTTACCTCAGCCTTAGAGATACTTAGACTGGAAAAGGAAGACAGGCAGGCTATTTGACACAATTACAGGGACAGTAGCACCACCAAGAGGGGCCTTTTTGGCCACTCAGGTGTTCCTGCAGAATTAAATTAGGGCATAATTGAAGCCCCTTTTGTCAAAGTTGGGATATTTTTGGTATATACTGAACATAAAATTTGATTTGATGCTGCTGCTTAGAGTCAGAATTGTTTTCCCAAACTGTCACGTATTTAAATTTCCATCTGGGGTCTGGTTTCTGTTTCGTTTCCATCACCCAAGTGTTCATCTCATGTGCCTCTGTGCCATCAGAAAATCTCCACTTTATCAATTTGGCTTTTTACTTGCGGTGTCCACCCTTCAGAAAGCCCATGACCTTGGATTACCCTAGGAGTTAAGGGACAGACAGAAGAAGACGTGAGGGACACATAATGAAAAGAGAGACACAGAAGCATGAGGAAAGAAAAACAGTGAGCAATGTGTTCCTGGCTCATTAGCAGCTTTCAGAAAGCCTCTGGTCAAATCAAAACCTTGTTGCCAACAGAGCACAGAGGCCCGAGCAGGAGCACTTTGATCACCCCCCACCTGTCACTCATTACTACAACCTACACCACCTGTCTGCTGCTTTTCATGTTTCTGTCTTGAGTGTCACATTCATCAGCACTTTCAAACAAGCTGCCTTGTCTTACTGAGTGCCAGTTAGGTTACAAAAGAGATCGGGGGGGTATTGTGTAGTGTTTGATTTAGCAAATCAACGTAATAGGGTTTTAATGTGGCTCTTATAACGTGTTAGACTCTGTAAAATGTCCTTGAGGTGCCACAGTGCCCTTGATGCGGCGATTGAGCCAAATGCTGACTTAATGATGCTGATAATAATGTGAAGTAGAGGCTCTGATCTGAGGCGCTGCAGAGTGAAAGCTGCTGCCAAACATCTCACACACACACACACACACACACACACACACACACACACACACACACACACACACACACACACACACACACACAAAGTCAGACAAAAAATGCATACAGCAGATTGTGAAGCTGTTCTTAGTTTTTCCCTCAGTTTCTAAATTAAACACCTAGTAGCACTTCATCTCCTTGTTGGCTTGTAAGCTGCAGTGTAAAGCTGTCCATGCTCACACTTGTCTGTCATGCTTTTGAAGACAATGCACCTTTTTCTGGGAGAAATTTATCTCTTGTAAACCTTGTAAACCAATTCTTATTATAGCCTGATAATCTGCCTTTTGTAACTTAGTGTGATAACTCAATGGAGGGAAAAAAAAGCTGCAGGTACAGACAAAGTGACAGATTATTCAAAAAAATCAATAAAAACGTTAAAAAGTACTTGGATCGAATTAGAGGCCAGAAATGATTATTATTACTGTACTGACCGTCTGTAATCCATGTTTGTCAAAACACAAAAAGGCGTCTTTCTCATCATGGCCTTTGCCTCCAGCTTGTGTCTGCTGTCTCAGATAATCAGTCTGTATTGTGCACCCTATCAGCACCCATGTAATGATTATGTATAGCCAGTCATTCCTATCAATTGTCTGCAGCTTGATTCCTTTTTTGGAAGGATGCATTTTTCTTGCACTGTGGAAGTAAGGATATTGAACAGACCCAAATAATCACAGCATGTTTCCAAGTGTGTCATCAAGTTGCAGTATTTGTGCTGTTATTGTATTTTATAACGAGGAGCATGATGACACCGGTAGATATCTTAAAAATGTGAGGCTCGGTATTGTGGTAAAGCAGGTCACAGTCTTTACAGTCTTTTACTGACAAAAGTAGTTGTTTAGTCACTTTGTTGTCGAGAGGATGCTCAAAATCTGAATACTAATAAAGACTCGTTTGTGGTTTTGTAGTAAAATGTTCTCATACTTGGGCACATTTGCGTTCACGTTCGTGTATCTGGTGTTCAGAGAAATTAAAGATCCGGAAGAGCACAAACTATAACGGCGTCAATCATGTATCTTTGAGGACGATAGATCTCCCTGCAGCACCTTGTACTCACTCCACTGCAGCTTTCTGGGGATTAGGCTGCGTGTGTTTGCTTTCAGGCTCCTACGGTATAATAGAGTCTCTGCAGAGAGACGCACTACATAAAACACCCTGCTCCGTAAGGTCCTTAACTGTCTCCCCTCCCTTTCTTTCTCACCCTACTTTAGCCCAAGAGTCATATGGAGAGTTGTTGGGGTAATAAACCCTGGTGTGAGTGCTGCCCCTGGTTTGGACAAACTGAATAAATGGGTTTGTAGACCTCACATGTGCTGTTTGGTTGTTAACGGGTGGGAGAATCACTAAGGTCCAGGTTGTTCTCAGAATGAACTTCACCCCAGTTTGGTTTATTAGGGCTCATACGTAAGCCATAATTCTGAAATTTAATACTGTGAGCTGTTTTTTTTTTTCTTCCTCTGAGCCATAAACCTCTGAATCTCAGACTTAATGTTGGATCTTGTGACTATACACAAACAACAATGTGCCTTTATTGCTTAACTGGGTCAGGTCCTTTCCTAGTTTGCTAGATGAAATCACCATGCACTCAATTAACATTCCATATATTGTTTTCATTTGTGGACTAGCAACAGAGTTAATGAATAAAGTAATAAAGTAATTTTCAGTGGTAAGGATGTTGATTTCCTGAGAACGTTTCACACACAAAGGGTTACCTGTTCTGGGCCTGTGTGCCCTGGGTGCGGACAACAATGTGCTTTACTCCCCTCTAAGCCTCAGATGTTGTGATCTGCTCTGATTATCAGTAAGCAGCTTAGTGCCGGTGGGTTGAAGTCCAATATTTCACAATGCAAGGTGGAGAGGTTTTTGGATTAGATGGGTGCAATGAAACATCCAGGAGTCTCCAGGACAAAGTAATTTCCTCGAGACAATGATACAGACCTGTTGGGGTATCACAGCATTTTTTTTTTCCTTAAAGGATGATGGATCTGTATATTACATCTTGGTTCCAGTTCGATTAATAATAATAAAGATAACAGGTGGAAACAACTGTCAATCATTCATCATATTCAGCATGTTTCTCTGCTTGTTTTGCTCCGAATCCAAATGTAGCAATGTTGTCGTGTTTGTCATATCTAAGCACTTTGGTGAGTGCTGTGCTTTCAGTGATATCATGGCCAAAAATAGGAAAACTCTCAACAGAGCTGTCTGGAGAAGCATTTAAAAACCAGCATGCTTCTCTGGCTGCAGGAGCTGGTGGCAGGGGTGACCTCCGACCATCTGCTCAAGTGTGAAAAGAGACACTGAATCTCACGGCGTCCTGTTCCGTAGCTGAACCTCTGCCTGCCAGAGGTGGAGAACAAGTGGGGAACTTTCACAAAGAGAGTGAATTTTAACATATTGGGGGGGGGGAAGTGCTGTTAATGAGCAGCTTTCAATAAAATGCAGTTCTGATAGTTCTCTGGCTGAGATCCGTGTAATTAAAGTGCCTGAGTTCGGGCCGGTACACGGCCGGTGGCTGTGTATTAATGGATGGGATGGCGAGTGTGTTGGTTGTCCTCCAAGAATCAAAGGAGAGTTAGAAAATACACGCTGGTGCATTTATCTGCTTCGCTGCTCCTAATGTCCTGCGGCACTTCTACAACGTTGTAGTCATCGCTGCATTATCACAAGCAGATGGGTGGTGTCGTGGTGGGACTGTGTGTTGGAGTTAGACTCTGGACACAACTGTCTTTGTTTGACCCAGATCGCCTTCACATACAGCATGTGACAGGCAGGAGGACGTTCTCACACCAAGTGTAACTGAGGAAATATTCAAGTTAAGTTCAGCATTAAAGTAAAGACGCACTTCCTTCCTTCCCACCTCTGCCCCCCCCCACCTCCTGCTCTGACCTTTTCTAAATCCTTTCTACTCCAGCTGAGTCTCGTCTGGATGACCGCAGCACTTCCATTAAGCCCATTAATCCTGCTCAGACAGCCCACTCTCACGGTCGCCCCCTCTGAATGTCCACTGTCCGGTGTCCACCGGTCCTCCAACACCCACGTACCCCCCCCTACACAAACACACGTTATCTGATGTGACTAACGTTATGCAGCAGCCAGATGTGGTGTTGATACATTGGTGGATCCATTCAGAGTAAATTAGCTCTCATGCTTCGTGGTGCTGCTGCAGCTGTAGGATGGATATTTCCAGAAATGTACCAAGGCCTTTGGCTAGTTATTAAATCGATATTATGTTCCGATGTTATGTGGCGACAGATGTGCAGTATGAGCTTTATTATGCTGTAAGTTCAGGTCTTGTCTCCTGGAAATGATGCTTTTCTGCAGTGATCCTGTTTCTGTAGTGAACATAATTATCGAATAATTCTGTTTGTGAATAAATGAAGTGCTGGAGCTGTTGCCCGTGTACATTGAATTGATTTTTCTCGGCACAGTTGCGACTTGTCATTTACATTAATAGTGAACAGATCTTCATTATGTTAATAGAAAACATTATCAGGCTGCAGTTCAGCTGAAACATGCATTTGAGGAGACGGAGTTATTAGTCCTTCATTTTTAAAAAAAGTGTTGCATATATTTTCTTTTTTAATATATAGTCATTATTGTAATGTGACATTTAGATATAATAATAGAATGATTATATTACCTATGTGACTCAGTGATACTGGACTTTTTGAGCCTGGGACATTTAAGTATTTAAATATTTAATGTGTTTTAGTATTGACTGACATACAGTCGATCAGTCCCTTGTTCAGGCTTTACTCAGCACATACAACTGTCATAACCTTTATTATTCTAACTGAATGTTTTTCACTGTCCAGTATGAGCATGAAAAATCCAGTATCTGTTCTGTCATGGTTTCACACAGCACTTTATGTAGATGGTGTGTACGTAAGTGCAGGTTTCGTCTGAATGTGTTTTCTCTGTGTGTGTCTCATTTTTCTTGGGTTCTTCCAGGTCTCTATCCCTCCCTCCTTTGCTCAAACTAGATCTTTTTGTTCCTTTTTTTACAATGCATTGCATATTCAGAAGAGGCAGCATGTAGGTATCTTAAAACGACACGCACCTCCCTGGCTGCATGAATCATCCTTTAATTTCAACTTTTCTTTTGTCTTTCTTTCCGTTTTGGTTTGATTCTTTTTTTCTTTTCTTTTTTTTAGCCTTTGACTTTTCTGGGTTTTGCTTTTAATGCTTTTTTGTCTTAATGCAAGGATGATACAGGATACTTTGAATCATGCTTTTCCTGTGTGTTTATTAGCAGCAGTGCTGTAAGCTCTACTGAAAGCCCTTCATATGCCACAGTAGTTTGGTTTCTAAGCTGAATACCTTTAGTAGATTTCTTGTGTATCTCTCTCATTCTTTCTGTCTGTGCCGCATATTTCTGTAAGGTTTCTTTGATTTGGTCACTGTTGAGAGTTCCGTCTGCTTCATCAGTATCATGACAGATGTTCATCTTGTCCATTGCCTCTTCCTCCTCCCTCAACACCATGCACCTGTCTTTCATCTGTTCCGTGTGGCTGCATGGTCTTTTAAAAACATTTTTTTTACATTTTTTTGCACGACGTACGTAGCTTTTGCAGACATTGGAAAGATTTAATATCACTCTCTTTTCTCTCTCCCTCCTCCCCTCCCTCTTTTTGTTTATTGTCTTTCTTTGTTTTCTCTCTGCAGGGGAGGTGCTCTTTCAGATGGCTGAAGTACACAGACAGATCCAGATCCAGCTTGAAGAGATGGTGAGCATGTGGTAATGGTGGTGGTGGTGGCGGTGCTAAAATGTGCTCGTCTTAAGTCACGAGTTTCGAGCCAAACAGATTGTGGATTCTTCGGAGTCCCCACATCACAAGATATTTTAATATGTAAAACTCAACAGGGCACGTTCTCTGTTCTATTTGAGAACTTGCGTTTTTCTTAAAGCAGCAGCTTCAGCTTGTTTACTCATATGTGATATGTAAATTACCAGCTTTTATCAGCTGAAAAGATTTTTCATTTCAGTTCCCAAAACATCTCAGCTTCTTAGTAAATTTGCCAATTGTGGCAACATCAGCAGCAACATTAGCTTTAATCTTTATGCAAAGAACGTTATAAAAGATATTTTATTTTGCTAATGGATGTGAGAGATCCGAGGCAATTATAATGTTTTTTTTCATAGAACAGTACAATTTACAAATTAGACATTCAGCAGATGCTTCTCTTCTCCACACAGACTCAGAATTCATACAAACATATTATAACTTGAACCACAGTTCAGGCCTTGCTCTTCACTGATGCCCGTACCCAACCGATGCGTCTACATTTCTTGGCAGTGAACTCTGTGTCCCTCACAAACTAAATAGTTAGAAATTCCTGCTTTTTCAGCAAATATCCTGCTGATAGTAATTTAGGAAAATATTATTCTCCAAACATAGATAAGAGGAAAAGAAAAGTTCACAAAGTCCAACAGTAGAAATGTTTTTTTACATTAACATAATGTGGAGCAGATTGTCCCTCTGCAGAAGCAAATGCAGAATATCATACATTTTGCATATAGACAATTTTTTTTACCACAGGATTTATTTTGCCTTCTCAACCTACACAAAGACAACAAGTTTGAGAATGGCATGTGTTTTACATGCCGTACATTCTCCCCTAACCGTGGGGTGTGACATATTTTTAATGACAACACTAACTCTGTGCATTCCTTCACACAATACTGCAACCTTACATTCCTATTTTAAAATAATCCACCGCAGCTGAACATGGGACACTTTGTGGTTTAGTTTGTGTGTTTTTTTTGCATTGTCTCTGAGGTTTGTGTGTGTGTGTGTGTGTGCCTTACAGCTGAAGTCTTTCCACAACGAGCTGCTCACAGAGCTGGAGAAGAAAGTCGAACTAGATGCACGCTACCTGAATGTGAGATTCCCTTTTTGATGTAAAATGATATAGAGACAAAGTTGTGCTCTTAAACAAGTCTTATCTTTATCACTGTATCCGGCAAGAAGTAAAACTACAATTCCAGATGAATTATTAATGTTTTCATGAATGGGTTGTATTTAGAGCACCAATCATTATCTAACTGTTCAAGGAGGCTGACGTGGCTTTATACTGAGATTCATTATGTAACAGGGTACTTGACCCATCTTGTGCTTGAATGCGACACGATGGCCTCTCCAGAGAGCCAAATTATGGGGAATACAGTGTGAACCAAGTGCTCATAAAATCATTGACCAGAGACGAAATGCACTTGGTCTTTAATTTTCCATCGACTTTCATCCAAACCTCTGCAGCAAGTTACATAAATTACTTCCCACTCCGCACTGTGAATTATGACTCATTCTGTAAAAGTGTCAAAGAGTCCCAAAAACATTTTATTAACTTAGACAGATGTAGCAGCATGTTTGTGAAGCTCTTTAAGGAACGTTATCAGTCAGAAATGAAGATGCATTCAAATGCAAATGAGCCATAGAGCCTCTTAATGACCTTATGTTTTAAACTTGATTTGAATGTTTCTTTACATTGTTAATGTGATAAAGTGGTGTCACCCAGCCTCTCTCCCACTGCATGCTGGGATAGGATTGCTGCTGTGTACATGCACAGTAAAAGCCAGGATATATTCGAAGCTTGAGTTCATGAAAGAATTGAATAGCGAATTGAAACATTTTTGGGTGTCTGACATAAAACAAACAACAATTTACTCGGCGAGCTCAATAAAGTGTGTCAAGATTTGTGTGGCTGTTATACATTTTGAGGGATCTATTAGAACATTTTCGGGGCCGTGCCACCAAATTTGTGGTTTCATGGGAACTAACAGACTTTGCAATTATCAAACATGACTATTTTTGGGTTGTACACATTTTTTTTGTTTCCTATAAATCAGTAAATTTGGCTTTTGGAACATATAAACAAATCTCGCCCAAGCTTTTAGGCCACTTTGAAGTGAAGTGTAAAATATCATTTGCGCATGCTGACCCACGCCGAGCACTGTGGCGCCCCCTGCTGACTTTGTGCTGCCCCCCTCAGGCTGCGCTGAAGAAGTACCAGATGGAGCACAAGAGCAAAGGGGAGAGTTTGGAGAAGTGCCAGGCTGAGCTGAAGAAACTGCGCAGAAAGAGCCAAGGCAGCAAACACCCCTCCAAGTATGGAGACAAGGAGATGCAGGTCAGTCTGTCTGTCTGTGTGTGTGTGTGTGTGTGTGTGTGAGTCGCTGCAGTGTCTCCAGATGTGTTCGGCATTGCCAGTGTCCAGATACAGATCCTGGTGCTTCTTTGGTGTAGTTTGTTCTATGGATCAGTAAGGAATACAACAGATGTCCTGGTTCTGTGACTTGTAAAGGATCCACACGGCCAGCTGGAAGACCTCTGTGTAAATCCTGGCATGACAACATGGTTATGAGACAACACGCTGACTCCTCCGTGTGGAGCACACTCTGTATTTCTCAGAGTTTGTTTTCCCTCCTCTTGATGGGATTTGAGCCGTTGCTGATGGGATAGACTGTGCTGAACTGAATGGGATGGCACTGGGGCACACAGTTTGCATACGAGTCCATGAGACTCGTCACAGTGAGAGAAGTAGAGCTAGTCTGGCTTACAGCTGGATCTTCAGTTTGCATCGGTACATGTGGGCTAAGAAGCAAAAACAAACCCACAGATGTGAAGCTTGATTGTTAACATGGCTGCAAATACAGCCTCTCCAAACTCGACTAGAGAATCAATTCTGTCATCATCAGGGTCATGAAGTAAAACATTTAAACATTTGAATATGAGGATCATTACAGTTATGATGAATCAGGGAATTAACACTAACATAATCAACATAACTCCTTAAACATGCAAAGCACATTATGAGAACATACAAAAAACTGAAACTGCTGAAGTGCTCCTTTAACGCTCACTGTTTACATCCGTTTGGTTAGTGGCCGCAGCACTGTATAGGCATTGTGTAATATTTGTTATCTAGGGCAGGTGATTGGGTCAAGTCTGTCTCATGTTCAGGTAACTGCTTGAGTGGAGGCGTGAAGAGACGCTCCAAGTCTCTGTCCCCCCGTGTGTAGGTGTTGTGGTGACACACGGTGGGCGGGCCCTCTTACGCAACCTGCAGAGGAGCTGTTGCCTGTTCAATCAGCTCGTCACAATAAGAAGCTGCGAGAGGGACAGGTGACCAGGACTGTATTGTCTGTATTGTACATTATAGGATTGCGGACATGTGCGGTCCCTGTAAGTTAACAGTTTTGGGATCCTATATATACAAACGCAAGCCTTAGCTGCCTTCAGCAGGTTTCTGTCAGGACGAATACCTCACCAATGCCTCGCCAAGGCTGAATCTGCACTTGACATACATATTTTATCAGCTACTGTTCATTGAAGGGTTGACACTGCTTTTCTTATTACCAGCACAGGTTTTTGCTCAGTTTGATCCTTTTAAAATTATGAGGGACAAGAAGATCCCAGGCCAGGTTTGAAGAAGGGGACCAAGCAGTGTTATGTGCGCTAGCGAATAAAAGAAAGCTTTGGATTTATTGAGAAGCTCGAAACATTTTAGAAAATCAAATATATGCTGCATAAGACTCAATTAACTTATGATCCTGTGAGCCTGGTAAGATATTGGTTATGGGGCGGATAAAAACAAAATGATTTTTAGTGCCCAAGAATTTATCAAACAATGTGGATAAGATTTCCACACAGTGAGAGACTGAGGCATCGCTGAGCTGCTACCATAGCAGACGCTGTATGGTTTGAGGTCATTGCAGTGCAGAGAAAACATGGTGTCAGAGGTTGAGGGCTAATTGTGCAGGACTTCCAGAGGCTGAGACCGCTGCACTGCATTGCTCTGACGGAGCAGCAGGGGAGGTAATTATTGTGTAATTGTTAGTGTTGCTGCGACGGATGGCTGGTGGGGCGTGAAAGGGCCGGCCGGGCCGGTCAGTTCAAAAATCGATATGGGAAGCTGTGAGGAACATATTCAGCCTCGGTGTCTGGCATTTCCTCTGGGTTTTAACGGCTTATTGGGTGTGAAAGATCCATTCTCAGCTGAGAGGCTGGGTTCCCCCCCTACGTGTTTTCTCTAGAGGTGAACCGATGTCCACAGTCTCTCCTCTGAATTTGAATTTAGAGTATGGAACAAGTATGTACTGTCTAGTACTGCCTAGTGTACCTCTTTGAGTGTGTTAGCATGTGTTGTGACCCTGAATAGCATATTCAAAGGGAGACGGTGTGTTTGAGCTGCCAGATTCCTGCTGAGCATCATATGGGCCGTCATAGAAACCAGGAGAGCAGCTGGTATCAAGCAGGTTTTACAGATTTGCCCTTTTGAATATGAAATGTGGTGAGTGAATATGTCTGGGTTGCTTATTGTAGACAGTGTTTGTGCAGACCCAGAAACTCTGCCTTTGTGGACGTGTGTTGGCTCATTTACTTTGACATAATCAGGCTGTTCTTCTCGTGAAACACCCTTCTCTCTGCATGCAACCCTCCACTGTCAAACTTTTAATTAAGTGGTGCTGCAGCTGACTACAGCTGCATCACTGCAAAAATTAAAACACCACACGTTAAAGCAATCGCCGTTCACTCCTACTGCTCATGATTGATGTTAATATTAAAACTTTATGTAATGGAAAGTCACCCATTTATGACAGAGACCCACAGCGGCCATAAAGCACCGAGCTGCTGCCTTAATACAAAATACAGTCTGACAAATCTCCTGGTACATTTATGATTGGAACGTAAGTTGGTAGTTTGGATGAGACGCGCTCGTCCTCTCTAATGCTTCTACTCCATAGAGTTCTGAAGAATCTTCTCCGAAATTATGATGCTAAAACAGTTATTTGGAAGAATTTAAATTTAACGGTGTCCAAACCTTAAAGTCAGACCCTGTAAAAGGTCTCAAAATCTAATAGAACGTGAGATGATGACTTGATAAGAAAGGTACTTAAATGAAGAAATGAAATCTCTTCCTGAAGGAAAAGACACATCTGTGTCTCACCTGTTATAAAGAAACCCTCCAGACCTTAGGACGTTTCTTTTGGAGGTGTTTCTCCATGGGTGACAACGTTGCGACGCTGATATTAACACTTAGTCACTTTCTCTTGGAAACACAAAACACTGAATTGTCGTCCCATCGCAAAAAGAAAAGTCGTGACGGATGAAGAAAAAGTGAGAATTTCCTGCCTTAAGTGAAACACACATGAATGACACTTCAACCCTCTCCACCTTCCTACTCTCTCATTTTTTCTGGTTTCTGACACATTTAATGGGATGATATCAGAGGAAGTGGTAGCACGTCATCACATGAGAGCTGTGTATGTCTCAGAGGGAACAATGGCGACAAAGGAGTAAAGGAGAACAAAATGTGACGAGGATTTGCTGGAGGTGAGAAATGAGCTGCACTAAATGACTGAGATCGGCTCGTACTGAGCTGATCTGTGATTGATGATGGTTTGTTTCTCATGCTTCAAGCACGAACGCGAAAATCGCGCCATCAAACATGCACATTTCTGACTCATATGGCCTTGGTTCTCGTTCTTTAATCTGCATTTTTATGCGTGGAGAAAAACACGGTTCCAGGTTGTGCCTCAAGAAAATAAACAACCTACAGATTTTCCAGTCAAAGGTCATAAGCTTCAAATGAAGACGACCGTAGCACAATCATCACAAAATTCTCTCCAGTCTTTCAAACCTTGATTATTTGACACAAATCTGAAATCTTTGAAGCCTTTTTTTTCTGTACCGCCTGCTTCTCAGCAGCAGCACTGTGTTTATTAACCCCGACGACAACAGAGTGTACAGCACCCCCAGGTTCAACCACGCTGAGCTCGACAATCGAAGCTGTACATCATATAAAAACTCATTTGAAAGTCTGGTTAAGTTGCAATCAGATCAAAACTTTCCTCCACTGGTTCCTCAGACTCAAAAAGACACCAAAGTCTATTGCATCCTGGCTTCCACTTTTTCATACAGCTGATGGGGAGCTGTGGAGCCAGTTAACACAATTGTCTGTTATTACTTTCAGGCTTTTGGCACTTTCTGTTTTCTTTCATCTCAGTGGGATTCAGACGTTTCCAGCATCAAGCTGTGGAAAATAAAAATAAAAAAATTCATTCGAGCAGTGCAGGTATTCTTTCACCACGAAGTACACGTGAACGAATGTGCATAGGTCACACAAAGTTTAACATACAAACCTCTGAGGTTGGTGAAAAAGCTCTTTAGAAGTATGAACCACTTCTTAACTGTAATTACTGATCAGTTTCCACCACACTCACTGTTTGTCAGAAGACGTCCTGCAGCCAGAGTTTTTGTACCTATGGTTCAGATCGTGTTTGAAGTGAAAGATGTGGGTGGATACTGGAGACTCACACACACACATACACACACACACACACACACACACACACACACACACACACACACACACACACACACACACACAC
>JAUYWH010000011.1:16706922-16775669 GCA_034779795.1 Ctenopoma multispine | reverse complement strand
CACACACACACACACACACACACACACACACACACACACACACACACACACACACACACACACACACACACTTCCTCTCAGTGCACGTCTTAAATGCTGATTGTGCTAGCTGTCAGCAGAAACCAGCAGCAGCTTTTGGCCTGATTTTATATTTAGTGGAAAGAGGCAACTCTTAGCAAAAGAGCTGATTGTCAGTGGCATGAAAGGCCAGATGGAAAGTAATTAGGGCTCCATATCTGAGAACACTCTCAACATGTTTACACTGCGTATACTGAAGGCCCGATGCATCGAAGCCGGTTAAATAATGCAGAAGAACCTGAGCTGTGGTGGATAAATGTGCATCAAAGTAGTGGCGTTCTCCTGGGATGTGTTATAAAACAGTGTTGTGCTGCGCTCAGCACAAGGAGCTAAAACATTTCTCATTCTATAAAGTATGTGTGAGATTTTCAGACACGCACAACTAAACTTAAACAGCTCTCATCTTTAGATGTGATCACAGTTATAAAATCTGCTTAAAATCATAGAAACCAGAAGTTGTCATCATCATCATCATCATTCTGGGTTGACGTTCTCCCCCAGTTAGATCCAGTGGAGAGAGAAAGCACTGTTTTAGGATCATTATGTCATGATTCTTTGCCTGAGATGGTTTGTTTGATGTGGTTTATTTATTTTAAAGGTGAAATGATGAACCTCAATTGTTAGTCACAGTTTGGAGGCTGTGGACAGATACTGAATGTACCTGATACAGTTTAATAAGAGACCGCTTCTGCTTCCTTGTCAGAGCTCACATGATGCTGCAGGAAGGACAGAACGCAGGACCTAAACTCTGGGGTCAATCCCGTGTTGACCTCCGTCCTGTGACTCTCCATTTCACACTGTTCTCATTACCACACAGTGTAAATCCAGTTGTTCTCTGTCAGTCAGCTCTCTGATGGACAGTCCCCTCGTCCTGACCTCAGCTTGCTGGTCTGAATCTGATCAACACAGCCGCTCGCTGTGGGCTGCATGAAAACGTCTCCACCTCCGCTGTTTGTATGATTCATTAATGGCCTTCGTCTCCCTCTGCTCCTGCCACTTTGGCTTTCCACCATTTAATATTTCACTGTGGGTGCTCGGTGCATGTTGAGCTATTGTGCGCCCACATGAAGGACTTTGTTCAGTAGCTCGAAATGGCCGTTCTCCTGCTGAATGCCCATATTCAGGCAGCTTTCCTTTAACTTCTCCTCCACCTATATTTTCATTTCATTATCCTGCTGAAATGTGTAGAAGTCGAACAAGAATGAAGGAGAGATGCCAAATTTGAGAGATGAGAGTTGTGATGCTATGGCGCCATCGTGTGGCACAATGGTATCACCAGGACTTCAGATTTTTAATACTTCACACGGATGTTTCTGCCTTAACTCTTGTGTCGGGACTAAAATGAAAAAACGTTATGATCTGGTCTTTAGTCTCCAGAAACATGTAAAAAAAAAGTGGATTGAACTACTACTACGAACTACTTTACTCTTCTCATTTTAATTTTCAAATAGTCTAAATAAGCTGGATAATATAAATTTTCCAGCTTAGACTGAACTATATGTCAGAGTAAAATAATACTTCATTATTCAGAAGTCTAGAGCGTTCACTTCAACACTAATGAGGTTTCTATATTTTTCTCTCACCTCTTCTCCCTGTAATCAGCCTGTACAGAAGGGGGGGAAGGATGAGATTAATTGCAGGGTGTCTGCAGGCATTGTCTCATCTTCTCTGTCAATCCGTGGCTATTAGGCTCATTACCGAGATGCGACTAACACTTACAGAGACGGTCGATCACTGGAAGGATGTCGTCCCCTCGAAAACCACTGAACTCCTCACTATGCCTGCAGAGGCTGTGGACAGTGAGACTGTAATAGAGACTGACAGACTGTGGGGGAGGTGGAGCGGGGGGAGGCTGTGAGACGAGCTAAAGTTTGAGCAAAGTCTTTTGTCTAGACTTGAAGGATTTAACACAGAACCAAACGTGGTTCTTTGTTTTACCATAGGATTAGGGCTTTTTACCTTATTGTATATATATTTTCCAAAACAGGAGTGTTTTATGATCAATGATCAATAATTAAGTCTCATAAATACAATAATTAGTAAGTGTTCATTTTCCTTCTTCTGTTGTGAGTTTGATTTAAAAACCTTTAAAAATCAGCGAGTTCTTCTTTATCGCCTTTCATTCTGAGGATTTATCAAATTGTTAGCAGATGAATACAGCACATATGAGTCACTTGGTAGATTTTACAGGCACAAACTTTGTCCTGAATTTAACTAGCGTCAGCATCTTTTCACAGAAATGTTAAAGATTCAGCACATTTCGACTTGAATGACGGGACTTTGAATTTACAGACAGCTGCACAGTAGCTAAGTCTGGGCTCTTGAACATTTATATTTTTAGTTGTGCTGTTGAAAGCTTGTTTTAGTTCAAAATGTACAAACAGAGTGGTAAAGCTGATCCACATTAGCAAACCTCTTTATGTATATTTCCGTTGTGTTTGAGGAAATCCACAGTAGATGGTTATAAAATTGCAGATTGAACCTTTAATTTCATTTTTTTTTAATTTATAGATATAGAAGTATGTTGTTGACACTGACATGTTCACTAATGAATGCATACATTTCCTTAATTACCTAATTAGCACATCTTGTGATGCATGATGTGTGATGATGGTTGCAGCACATCATTATGTGGCTTAACTCTTTTCAAACCAGCTCTTTTTTACATCTACACTTTCAGAGCTGCTGTTACTTAGGCCAGCCGTTCCCGTATGACCGAGCGTAGGCTGCTCACTTTCTCTGCAAACAACCCAGCCACGCTCATTAACACCTTATACTGGAGCCCGGTGCTGTCTGGCACTTATAGAGCGCCGCTTTGCATTATTCAACTTCAAATGCTTTCAGCGCGTACAGTGAGTGAACCTGAGGATAAAGCTGGATTCGCTGCTGCTAGACGTGGACGAGTGGTCGTGCTTTGTTTGGCGGGGAGCAGATGTCCTCAGTGGGCTGAGACGGTGAAGAAAAGGAAGGTGAACGCGTTTAAAAGCCAGATACAGCTGAGAATCAGACACTTTAGAACAGAAGTCACCACCACACAATAGGCGCATATGTAAGATGAGACGCTCTGATGGGAGGACGTCTCGCTCTATAATTCATGGCTTTTCAGCTCTGATGTGCTCTGACATTTTCCAGATATGCAGCGACTGTCATACACGAAAGCACAATTTGTCCGCTTTTTTTTTCTGTGTCCTGATTGTGATGTGTTGAGTATGTCACAGTCCATTCATGAAAATCAAGTGATTCAAAGCTTCAAATGTTAAACAGGTGATTCACCCCGTTTACACCATCTCGTTTTATTTGCAGTGCTCTCACATCTCCACGTTATACAGAATAATAATTCAGGACCTCATTTCTGGGAGATGTTTTGCTGTTGAATGTTTTTAAATGTCATTTTTAAAGATCGGAGAGACACGAACTACACTTGTTTGTCCTCTGTTCAAATTACTTTGCGCATTAAAAAACTAAACTCTGACACTTCACGCCGTCCTTTTGCTTCCTTCCAGTATGTGGAAGCCATCAGCAATAAGCAAAGCGAGCTGGACAGCTACATCGCTGAGGGCTACAAGAACGCTCTGTCTGAGGAGAGGAGGAGGTACTGCTTCCTGGTGGACCGTCAGTGTGCCGTAGCCAAAACCGGCACCGCCTATCACGGCAAGGTGAGAAGGACTAACCGTTCTCCATCTCTTCATCTCTTACTGTACACTGGAGTCTTGGAAGGACACAGTACCTCCTGAGCACTGACATGATCACATGTTAAAACATGTCTGTAGTAGGTAACACGTGGGTTAAAAGAAAATATGTTAGAAACAACCTGCGTTTTATCCATATTTTATTTTAGTATTTAGTTCTGCAGCTAAGCAAATACTGTGTAAGTAGCTGTCTTATTTACCCCAGTTTCAAGTTGCTCATCTAGACAAGTTTCTCCTCTTATTGTGACCTGATCTAGAAGTGTTCACGTTCTTTTTTTCAAAGATGTGATGACTTTTAATGTTCCAGAGAACTTCTGTAGTTTAATTTAGCCCCTCGTTATCAACCACCTTGTTTCAGACCTGTGAAGAATATTTACTGATGCATTTTATGTGTTAGAATAAAATGTGAAAATCTCCTGACCACACACTTTATTTCAGGCATCTAATGAAAAACCCACTGACTTCAGGACAAGGAAACCAGAAGTACTAAAATGCTAACTGGTTTCTGGGTTTTCAGACTACGATAAGTAAAATAAACTCTTGTTTAGGTTTATTTTTTTTAGTTCTTCTTTCTTTCCTAGATGCTGTCACCCTCTGACTTTATTCATACATTTCATTCAGGAAATGACACCGAGTGATCTGCTGCTGTGTCTCAGTCAGTAGTCTAAGCAGTTATCTAACAAATGGATAAAAGTTGATAAGAACAACATGTCTCTCCCACCTCTCACACTGGGGAAATGTGAAGTGAGAGAGGATGGAGGGTGAGTGGGTGAGGAGGAGTGAATGGGGGGGAGGCAGCGGGGGAGAGAATGACCTACTTCTGCAGGAACACTTGGTTCAGAGTCGGTGCGTGTGTGGGTGTGAAAGTGTCTGAATGAGTGACTGATAGACAGAGGGAGGAAGCTCAGAACACAAACTGCTGATGTGATGATGCATCAGCAGCAGAAAGACTCAATTAGTTCTAAAGTCTTTAATAGTCATGAGCTGAACTACTTCAAATAAAATCTCGTTATCATATAATTATTCAAATGTTCTTCATCATGCCACGTCTCCCTCGGCTACATGTTGAGATGTCACTGA
This sequence comes from Ctenopoma multispine, assembly GCA_034779795.1. NCBI lineage: Eukaryota > Metazoa > Chordata > Actinopteri > Anabantiformes > Anabantidae > Ctenopoma > Ctenopoma multispine. Next base: position 16,770,822 of record JAUYWH010000011.1, on the reverse strand, counting down.
ACCCCCAACATGTCCAGACGAGCCCTTTACACAGTAAATGAACAATTGTGTTTGCTTCTGTTTGTTGTGAACTTCTGGAATTTAACCCTGAAGCTTGGTGAACATTCATGGTCACAGGAATCAAGAATTGCCACATAAACTACGCACATCAGTCTGTAGCACAATGTCCATTCTTGTTATGAATGTGTTTTTGCTGTACTTTTCTATGCATGTGTTGATTTGATCGTCCCTCCCACACCTGACTCTCCTGCCCACACACACTCAGCAGGGCTAGACAACCTTGGAACCGCACTGTTTAATCCTCCACACCAGCCTGGTGGAGTTAAAACTGTTTGAAGAGCAGATTCTCCTTTCTTTCCAATATTCATAGATGCGCAACTCCCTCGTTTTATTTGCAGATGATTAATGCAAATGAGCAGTGTCTTTATGTAACTGCCCTACTGTATAATGCATGGAGAGAAAGTAAGTCAGCTCTTCAAGCATCAGCTGAGAGTTTCTCAAATGAGCACATTCATATCTGTCTCTGTCCCACCTGTGGTCTACTGTATACTTATGTGTATGTGAATAATGTGTTGCCATGTTAACCTCCATCCTACACTAACAAAAGGAGCGTTTTGGTGAACTTTATATTCTTTTTTTTTGTTACCAACCCTCTGATTCCTTATTTTCTCCAGGGGAAGGAGCTTTTATCTCAGAAGATCCCGATGTGGCAGCAGGCATGTGCCGAGCCCAACAAACTGCCAGATCGTGCCATGTTTCTGGCTCAGCAGATGAGCAGTGCAGTGGGCACCATGCCTCCCGGTGCTCATCATCCAGGCATGCCCATCTCTGAGCCCATCTCTGGTGCTAAACCCCTGCCAGTGCCTCCAGAACTGGCAGCTCTCAGGGCTGGCGGGGCTATGGGACAGCAGGTATGTTCCTCTATCGTAGTGACTGATGTTATTCACGGGCTACTGCAGTAGTTATTTTGTGCTGTTTATAAAATCTCATCGTTGATTAAGATTTTTCTGGAGTAGCCCACATTGAACCCACATTTGAGATTGTGAGAACAATGCATCCCCTCGTTTTAACATAAACCTGAACCTGATTATGAGCTTAAACTATAAAACTGTCTATCCTCCAAATAACCCTCGACAATCATCATCAATTAGCAAACATACCCATTTTAGTTAAATATCTTCATTGTCAGTGTAAAACTCAAATTGGCCCCCACTAAGAGAGCAGCACACATGCAGAGTGTTGTCTAATCAGGCCCTTGGAGCATATCAGCGGGTGTCTCCTCTAGATGCAGCTGCTGAAAACTCTGGTGAATGCAAATGACATAATTTGCAAGTGATGCTAATTAGCTTGTTGCACAGAAGTGACTTAAAGTCCTCATGTCTTTGGGCTTTTTTAAGGCACCACCCCCTTCTGCAGGCCTGGTTACTGGGGGGGGGAACATGGAGATGTGCATGGAAAACAGCCTGGCTGGACTTTCTTAAAAAGTGTGGTGCAGATTCTGCTTTCAGATTAATCACACTTTGAAATTCTTTGCAGTCTCCCAGTAGTCGTTCCAGAAGTTTATCTTTAGACCAACATACACTCAGATGTAGTCTTTTCATTAATCATCATTTCCTGACCCAGATCCACTCTCCACCTTGTTCATCTTTATTAATGAGCTGCAGGATGTTACATTACAGCTTCAGGTCATTAAAAGAGAGAAGCAGTTTGTGCTTTAATTGCCTGTATGCAAATTTCATCAACTTCTCAGAGGCTGATGGGAGGTGTGGAAGGAGCGATGCCGGTGTTGAACGGCACTGCCGGTGCCCACGGAGGGGAAGACTACCAGCAATGGATGGAGAGCAAGGTTGCCCAGGGCAAGGCCTCGCCGCAGACACAGCGACATGGAGGGGAGGTGTATTCCAACACCCTGCCTGTGCGCAAGGCCGCTCCTGCTAAGAGCAAGACCACACTGAGTAAGAAAACACACTGAAACAAGGACCAACTGTGCTCTAAATTTAACTTCTCTTTCAAGAGATTTAATATAGCATAAGTACATGGCAACATGTAATGGAGGTTATTTTGTACTTGGCAAAGCATTTACTAACTGAACACTGCAGGAATTTAACAGGCCTAATAGTATTATCATATTAATAATGAATCAGACATGTTGCCACATAAAATGGGAGGCGAGGACGTACCACCAAGGAGATTTTAGCCTTTTTTAGCTTCAATGTTTTGGCCTTAGAGCTGTTTGGTTGTGTTTTCATCATCAGCAGGCAGCTGTTTTTATAAAGAAAGTCTGTTAAACAGTGGATGAAAATAGAATAGCTGGTGTAGAATGTGTAGTTAATGCAACTTTAACTTTCAGCAGTCAGTACTCTTTTCATCAGAGCAAATGTACTGGATTAGACTGTAATGCTTTTATTGAAAAGTGTTGTTGCATCTCGAAGATAAAAACCACTTACAGAGCTAATGGAAGCGTCTGCCTGGATGTCAGACACAGTGCTGGTTTAATAAGAAACAGACCAAAGCCAGTGGGAATAGAGAGTTTGAGTAAAAATAAATGTAGAACATTTAAAAAAATGTTGTGCTACACGTCTAGAAATGATTCAATATCCAAAAGAAGCACAAATGTTGTCAACTGGTTTGTATCAGAAACCACACAGCATGTTTTAAACTATGTTCCCACCGTTGTCACCTCTACCAGCAGAGACCCGTACGCTGCCCCGTTCCAGCTCAATGGCTGCAGGGCTGGAGAGAAATGGGAGAACTCGTGTCCAGGCCATCTTCTCCCATGCAGCTGGCGATAATAGCACTTTGCTGAGCTTCTCTGAGGGCGACGTCATAACCCTGCTGGTTCCTGAGGCCCGCGATGGCTGGCACTACGGAGAAAGCGAGAAGACGCGGATGTGAGTGTAACTTTTGGTTGCTGAAAATGAAGGCTGTTACGATAACTCGTGTTTAGGGTTGTTAAAATGTGGCGTCATCTCTTCCAGGCGCGGCTGGTTTCCTTTCTCCTACACCAGGGTGATCACTGACAGTGATGGCGACTCCATGAGGCAACTTCGAGTACACAAGTAAGTATCTTTGCATTTAGTTGGTCTTATCGTTTCATTATGGTCTGTTTAGTAGTTTGAAAACCGATCATGAAATGACCAACAGCCCTGGTTGCTTCCCTGCACATCTTCCCCAAAAAACACCCATAAACCAACAGGTCTGTCCCTGATTGGCCTCAGGGGGGATCTGCCCCAGGGGACAACTTGTTTACGGTTTTCTAATTTTCTGCACACCTGTGTGTTTCCAGCCTCCACCACGGGAAGAGCAGCAGCACAGGGAACCTTCTAGAGAGAGAAGACATGGCTCTCCCCGTCCCTGATTACAGCATCCACTCCCGTATGGCGGCACAGACTGCTGCTGCGCTGCATGGCAGACAACAACGCCCCTACAGCGTGGCGGTGCCAGGCTTCTCACAGGTGGGGGTCCTGCATAACAACCACACAAGCTCACATACTCACTGGCATCTACCCACACACTTCACACATGACACATGAGCTGAGCTGTCACCCGAAACCTAGCAAAGATCGGAGCTTGTCTGTCGGAGAAGGTCTGGAGTTAACTTCCCTAAGTGCTGCTGACCTGAGATAGAGTAGTGGAACAGCTTAACTTTGACAAGCTGTCTCTTACTTTACCAGCACTCAGAGAATGCTCTGCTACATTAGCTTATATAAACATAGAAATCTGTTCCACTTTGCTTCACACGTTCCTGTTTAGGGAGGGTCGAGTGTACGACATGGCGCCGCTCAGACTGGAGAAGGCTTCCTCTGTGCCTGGCTGCCTGTGTCTCTAAGGGACATGCTTGTGACAGGCATCAGTTGATGAACAAGTGAGCGTTTGCCCAGCTGAGTGAAATAAAGAAGAGGGAGGCAGAAGGCAGCAGTGGTGGTGATGAGGAAGGGGAGTCGGTTTTTAAGAAGGCAAAATCAGAAGTAGACTTATGCAACACTAAGCCCTTCACTATCAGCCCAGCTTTCCTCCCACGCCTCACCTGGAACATTAAATGTGGGCGATGTTTAATTGCTCAGCAGTCACGTAACAACTTAAACTGTTCTTTCCGCTTCACAGTATTTAGGATGGAAACATCTCTGCTGACATTTAAGGAGAACTGGGTGTCTGAAGCTCTTCCAGCAGATTTGATGATATTTTGATGATTTGTATGTCATGAGACATCTGTTGTGTTTCTGCAGATGGTTAGACACATCTGGGGAGTGGAAAGCATTTTAGTGCAGTTAGGGGTCAGTTCCCCTCACAAGATGCTGTTTGAACATAGACATTTAAATCACCCCATTGATGCTCACAGGGGCAAATTAACGTGGAGAGAAGGAGACTTCAGTAACCTCATGGACATCATAAGACATTATAGTAAATTCTATATTTCTCTTTCTTATACTGAAAGCCATAATTTCAACAGTATGTCTATCTATGATGAGCCTTTTACTCTTGCAGTATCTCCTGTGTCGTGTTTCTTTTCTGCCATCTGGTGGCTCCGGTGTTCCTTGCAACATCCATTGCCAGTTTCAGTAGGATTAATTATGTTGGTTCAGAATAAATTGCTTGAATAAATCTCTAATCTTTTTTGTCTTTACAGCAAGGAGCTGAAGAGTACGAGCCTCGCTTCCCCACAAGGTAAGAACCACTTCACTTGTTTGCTAAATGTTTTATTTTCCAAAATCTGGTTCATTCAGTTCCAATTCAGTCAGTTCAAAAAGAATATCAGCAACGTTCAAATACTGCCTGTAGGCAAATTGGATTTCACTTCAGGAGCATGTGGGTGGGAAGCCAGTGAGGGATTGTCCTTTCTGACTAGCTTCTGGGGACTTCTTTATAAGCTCCTGGTGAATGAATTGACTGAACTTTCAGGGAACTGACCTGGAATCATGTTGAAACCGCTGAAGATGGAGAATTCAGGGATTGGGTCATTTAATGGCTCACAGCCTTAAGTCCAGACCTGCAAACACGCAACCAGCAGGACACACCAACCTTCTGTTTTGTTGTTTTTCTTTGTGCTCTTTTTTTGTTCATTTGCATCGTGCTCCTTTTTTGATTCATTGGTGGTTCTTGTGTTTGGTCACCGATGAGCTCCATCTCATCCTACAGTAAGATACAGCTTAAAAATAAATAACATTTTAAGGCTTGCTGTTGATTAAATTTGTTTTCTGTGTTAAGTTTAAGTTGATCTAAGTTTCGTTTTGTCAGAACACTCATGCTTTGACCTGCCAGCTCCTCCCATGACCCCCATGCACCATGCAGCTCTAGTAGCACCTCCACACGCTAACTGCACCCACCCACCCACCCAATCAGTCTCTCATAAGGTCACCCTGCTTCCACCCCTTCATACTGCAGGAAGTTACAGTAGGAGTCAGATCTAGTCAGGCTCTTAGTTTAGTAGGTTTTGTTTCTCATGAGGGTTAGACCTGGTTTCTGCCTCTCCGTGTGTCCTGGTTGTGTTTGCTGCCATTTCTCCTGAGCCAGCCCACCTGGAAGCCTCTCCCTCTCTTTTCCACAGTTCCACAGAGGGCAAATTGATTTCGACAGTGTGAGGACAGACAGACAAACAAGCACAGACTCAGCCAGATGATGCAATAGGACAGGCACCTCGCCGTCCCTGAATCCAACCCCCTTTGCTCATCCTCACTCCCTCCTTCCTGCCTCTCTACCTCCTGCTTACGGCAATAAACTCTCCCCGAGCCGGTCAATGCAAGGAAGAGGCTTGGATCTGTACCTTTTTTTTCCTCTCTGATCTTACCCATCCTCCCCCTATCCTGCCTTCTGGTGTCTAACTGGCCCATAGCCACACGGGGACTCTGGTGAAGCCTCTGTGCACAGCCGCATCAAGCCGAACCAGAACAAAACAGACTGTGTGTTGTCTGAATATTCAAAATCAATGTGATGGACACTTTCTCTGAGGAAAACATATCTTTTGCTTGTCTTTCATGCATGTACATTCCTTTTATATATCGCTGGGGATCACATGTCCCCATGAAAGGGAAGAAATAGACTTTCAAATGTCCGTGCTCTCCATCAGAATGACAATGTAAAGGGTATTCATATCAGGGTGTAATGTTAAAGAGGATTTTCGTAATGTAAAAAGACATTACAATCAGTTCTTTTACTGGGTCTTTCAGTATTTAACAATAATTTTACCTTTTCATGCTGTGAGGTTTTTTTAATTTCCTCTGATATAAGAGGTCATGTATCACAAGTAGTGAACAGCTATTGTAACTGTTTTAACTTATGGTGCGGGAACAATGTGAAGGGAATGTTTACTGTACATAACTGTGCCATACAGAAGTGCTTGTCCTACAGTATCAATGGTCAGTTCATACAAAAAAAACACCTTATAGTCTATATTTCTGACTTTCTGTGAGCAAACTTACTGTAACTTTTTCAGTATCAGCCTTGGAACATGTTCTCCAACGTCTTTATGGAGGGACACACAAACCCTGGTGCCTGGGGTCCTTGGACTATCTATTGTGGTGTGTGAATATCATGCCAAGGCTGAATGGGGTCAACTAACCCTCATCCCTGAAAGACATACAAGACTTTGACTTGGTTTAGTGCCGAAAGCTTTTGGTCTGAAAACTGTGATAGTTGGTTAAGTACTAACAGACTAAAGCAACATTAGAAAATCAAAGACAAATTATTTGGTAATTAAAAAAAAAAAAAAAAAAGAAAAGGTAGCAGCTCTGCTGTTCATGCATGAAAGAAAAGACAACTGGTACCGCTGTTTGAAGATCTCGAACGTCATTCTTCATTTGCATACGTTTACACTTTTGATCTACATTTGGACTGTGGTGTCTCTTACTGTGAGTTAGATAACTAACGTGAATATTATATTTTAATGGCAACTTTAGACTTGTTAACATAAATGCTGACGAACCTCTGGATCCAGAGGATCAAATGAGGCATCAGCAGTATTGTCAGAGTGAAACAGAGTAATTGGTGTTAAAGTGGTGTAACTGTGCCACATTTATCCAGTGTATACATTTATGGCCTTAACGGGGTGAGGAGTTAACTCCATGTTGAAACCTCATTCAGCCTGCTTGTACTGTTGTCTTTGCAATTAAAGGCGTGATTTAAAAACCTCCAGTGATTTAAGAAAACAAACATCATGTCTTGAAGATAAAAGAACTGTTTGTCTGATTCTCTGTGCTCAATAAAGAAGCTGGTCTGCTTGTCTGTATGTCGGTCCAGTTAGTGCCCGTCTCTACTAACCGCCCTCTGCTTCACATCTGGTGTCCACTAACTAGCTAACTCTAAAATCCTCTGCAGTAGGAAAATAATCCAAGTACTGTCTTTACCAAAGAGAGGAGGTGAAACTTGAAACAGTGCACCCCTCCCATGCTTCCTACTCTGCAAAAATGTCCACACTAATTTAGTTTTTTCTTCTCCTTATTAAATATCTACGACCTGAGTCTGGATGGACGTTTTTGCATTGTAGAGATGATGTCCTTGCTGCATATGTCTTCTGTCTCTTTGCTCTTCTTCCTCTTCCTCTCCTCTCAGTCTGTCTCTGACCTAACACTCGTCTTCCCCCTCAGCTTTGCCAACTCCCCTTTTTTTTCCATCTCTGTTTTGATGAATTTAGAGACAAAAGTCGAGCGCAAACGACTGCAAGCTGCCAGTGTTTCTTCTTTCTTCACTAAAATAAGGCCAAGGTACGACTGCCATCGCTGCAGAGATAGCACGCCAATCACCTGTGGCCAAATAACTCCTACATCGACTGATGTGCTTTTATTTTGAAGGGTTTTTGTTGTGAAAGAAAACAATCTAAATACTGTACAGAGAATTTATGGATGTGCATGCTTTGAGGGCACCAACACGTGTACAATTGATGACCTCAAATGTATGGTGGATTTCTACAAGTAAAGTATTAAATAAATTTATTCAGATGGACTTTTTTGTTGTTTCTGTTGGTTTATATTTAGCTACAGTCAAAGATTTTTGCCTCTCGAGATTATTACAAAGAATTCAGGCTGTTTTTTGTTGTCTCCAGGTCGCATGTGCAGTAGTTCTTGTTTCTTTTGAAGTTTGTGAATCTGCAGAATACTACAGATTGGAATGATTTTTTCCTCCTTTTATGGCAGTGTAAATGCTTTTTTTTTATCGCACTTCTCAGGCTTCTCTGAAGCTTTGTTTGCCTGTTTGTCACATCCTAAGAGAAGGAAGTACATTTGTTTCCCACAGCTAACAAACTGGTGATCACCTCTTGCTTTAACACATTAACCGGCTCTTCTTGCACATTTGGTGTCACTTCTCATTTCGACATTGCCGGAAGTGCGACGGACGCCATCATAACCTCACACCAGTCTTGTTGCATGTGCAGTACAGTGTGTGTGTTCAGTGCACAGTAGTCTTTACTCTGCATCCTACTTGCCCTGACCTGCCATAAACCCACTGGCCTGCTCATCCTCCTCCTGCTGCTGCTAGCAAAGGTACATTTTTTAACTAAAGTGTTTGTGTATGTGTGTCTGTGTCCCCTAATCACGCCTCATTCATTTGTTTAGTTCTCTTGGTTTTAGTTCCTATGCCGGTCTGCGTGGCTGCCTGTTTTATTTTGATGTCTTATGCTCTGATGTTAATGTTTTTTAATCACACTTTTACTGTAACACAGCAATGGTGAATTTGTAGATGTAGTTTGTTTTATCAATGTATGCATGTGGCATTATTATATAGTGATATTGAAATAAAGTGAATTACCATGAATGAAAAAGACCATCACTGAGTTGACTGGCAGCCTCCACAGACCTGAACACTGCAGCTTGTATGTTGTGCATCACTGTCGGAGGTGAAGCAAGTCACGGTTTGAGTTTGGTAAAAGTACCTCGGTATAAAAAAGCTCATTAAACATAGAGCTCTTGCATTTGACCTTAACGTAACTGCACCTTGTAATCATTCAATTGATCTAAATAGGAAAACCCTTAGAAGTGAAAATAAAAAAGTAACAACAGTAAAAAGCTCTCTACAGACTGTGTCTTTTGGGAAGTGTTGATTTCTTTTTTGGTAAATGTTAAATTGTTGTCAGTTGCAGGATCACATGCTGCAAAGTTTCCTCCTCCTAAAATTCATTGTCTAACATTTAGAATAAAACAACAGCTCCTTTCTTAGTTTGACTGATTTGTGTAACATATGCGTAGGTAATTAAACCTAAAGTGAAAATGAAAGGGAATCCCTGAATTATTCCTCCTCCAGAAAAGCCTGGTCTCGGTTCCTCTGAATAAATGTGCACACGAACCTCCAGTCTCTGTGAGGCTAATAAATAACATGAAGATTTAAATGGAGGCTTCCAGGTTTCTCAGTCATGGTCTCATGATCCCCATGATGGTGTTAATAGCTGTTAAACATGCACATATTGCTCGTGAACGTTGACACACAGGGACTCTCTCTGCCTTTCAGTACAGGGCCTGATTACGCCCGCTTTTGAGTGATCAAACCCATCGTAAGTGACTGACTCTCACTCTGGGTCTTTGTGCAGCTTCTTTCTCTCTCGGTCTATCATCATGGTCATGTTGCCTGTGGGTGTCGTGCGGTGGCTTTGGGCTTGTTTCTATCACTGTTTTTTTTTTTTTTGCATCGTGACCTCATCAGGCGTCTTTGGTACACGACACCTGTGCATTCCTGGAAATGTGTTGCATGTTTCAGCACAAATGTCTCTCTTCTTGTTTTGCTTGACTCATGAAGCTTTTGTTTACGTCACTGCTTTTACTCTAACTGCACTTTCAGTGTAAAGAAACAATACGTCATCCTGTGCTGCCTTTTTCTCACATTTTTGTAATTACATGGATGATTTAAATTCTATTTTATGGACATAAAAAAAATGAGCACAATTTTTTTGTTTACTTTCCTCAGTGATTGTCCACCCAGCGAGCCGGACGTGGAGGCCCCAACCAAACCTCCTCTTTCTGACGATGAGGATGGAGTTGAGGATGACCAGTTTGACGAAGTTCACTATGACTCCTTGGAGAAAGCCTCGACTCCTCCAGGGGACTACTGAGCTCTCCCTCATTTTAAACCTGCTGAATGTGGATTACTGGTGCACAGCTGATTCAGCCACACTGTTACAGTAGTGCTACTAAATAATAATTAATCATAACCACAAATAAACTGCACCACTGCAATTCATAGTTCCGTAATCCTGCATGTAGCTAAGAGATGGTGCAATGTAAATGAAAGCTGGGATTACTTTATATTTGATCTGCTAGTATGGAAAGCACAGTGAAAGTCAGAATTTGGAAAGATCTGCCTTGTTTTCCACTGAGCTGATGTCTGTGATGGAGAGTTGGCACATTTCTGAGTACAAGTGATGGACAGCAGCAAAGTTATTTTGTCACTTTGAAAATGTCCAAGGAGTCCGTGGTGTGAAATGATTAGAATAGATGTTTGCCTGCCTGGCTCACTTATTGATTCTCAGTTTGTCTTCACAGCCTGAATTTTTGCCTCTTAATGTGCATAAAGATCGGCTCTTTATAAAGATTCACCGGCTGTGTAGCCAGTTTGAGAACACAGCTTCCTTCCCTCTGCCTTGGTCACTAAAAGGGCTTTAACATCACATCAGGTGTTTCACCTTTTTAGCCTCACTTCTTAATACTGCCATCTTAAAGGGCAACTGAACTAGAAATGCTGGTTGTTTGTCTGAAGGTGGATAATCTAAAGTACGAAAACTCAGGTGTTTCAGCAAGATGAAGAGACGGAAATAGACTAGACAGGAAAAAAATCAACACTATCAGCGGAATAAATCTGTGCTAAGCATTATTAATGAAACTTATAAGCACAGTACTCAGAGTACTGTATCTACAACTAACTGTATGTTCACAGCAAATCTTATATTGTGTGAAGTAATAATAATAATAGAGATATTTGTACCTGCAGTAATAATGCACTGTACTGGTTCTAAGATTACATCGATTTACTTTTGATTAACAGTGTTCTTAGTGCAGTTTGTAAGATCTTCTTAAAGCAACATTTTCAATAGAGAAATATTCCATAATACAATCAACAGAAGAAAAACAGTCTTCTATTCTGTTTAAGAACACATCGACTCTGATACAAGCGTCAGGGTTACACCGATACAGGTTTCTCTTAAAAATCAACATATAGACATATATAAGTGTAAAAACCTTTAAAAGATCATCTAAAGACCAAACGCACTCTCTGCATTGACCTCTACGAGCTGAAATGAGAATCCCAGCTGAGTGTGCTCTTTAATAGTTGTGACCACACCTGACTGTGACGTTGTGCTGTACCACAGCAACCACTAGATGGCAGCGTATTAGGCCTGCGTGTGACAATCTGGGGTTCGCTCCACCGACTCGTGTAACTTTGTTTACACGACCTGTTCAGCACACTTCATGTGCACGTGTCATAGGCCATTTTCACAGTCACACAGCAGAAAACACACATTCCGCCTTAGCTGGTGCCGGATTTATGCTCTGCTCCATTTGAAGTGAGAATGTCCAAGTTTCTAGTCAGACATTTCACCTGGAACTTCTGGACGTCTGAGGTAAATGGAACAAAGTAATATACTTTATACCTGTGAACCCATCAAGTTCAATGCAGCTACTGTGATTTCACCTGGTATTAAAATCTATACCTATATATTTGCAGCTCAAATCCAAAAGTCTTGGTATTGGACCTGATAAAAAGCTGTGTCGGTGTAACTATAACTGTTGCATGTGGACTAAAACAATACAAATGTGAGTGTTGACTTTATCTGTATCATTATGTGATGTGTTAAATGACTTTGAGAATAAAGAATCAAGCATTTACCCACAGCGTGCTGTACGTGTCTTGTGTAGCACATACTGTTGAGTGACAGTGGAAGGATGGAGCCTTTTTACTGGCTCCAGATAAACTTTCATTTACTAAACCAATTCTTCTGGTTAGTTTGTGACCAAAGTGAGAAAAAAGTCCTGGTTTCTCACTGACCAACGTGAATGAGCATCGTGTGTTCCAGCATTGACGCGGGTCATGTTTCCCACCGTGAGGCCTCCGCTTTTCCTTTAACTGCTTGTTTGTGAGCTGAGGACACTAATCGTTGCCGTTTTCTATTTGGAATATTTGTCCCTTCTTGCTGGAATAAGCTTTTTCTAGGAGACAGATCTGTATGGCAGGCAGGTCATGCAGGAGGCTTTGTGCAGTTCCCAGGAAAAGACGTTGTCTTGATGGCAGCATTTGTTTCTTTAAAATCATCATACAACTCTGTGTTAAGATGGTTTCCTCCTTGGTTGCATTTTTAGATGCAGCAGCAGCAGCAACTTTGCTCGCTTGTGTTAATAAATTTTAAACTGTTTTTGCACAGTGAACACAGATCAAACGTCTTAAGATGTGTAAAACAGACTTTATTTATATTTAATACAAGGTACACAAAGTAATGATGTGACCAGGTAAGTGTGGGGGCACATATTACCAAAACGTCAGAGCTCCTCCTGTTCTTTCATTCCGTCTTCATCTCAGGGTAAAAACAACTGTTCTAGTCCCGGGACCACAACACGTGTCTTTGGCAACAGTAAACGTCGGAGACATTTCTTTAGATTCCCTCGCTCACAGGTACAGCACATCAATATTCTTAAGAGAATTCTTGTTGAAATACAAAAATATTACGGACAGCTGTCTACGTGATTCTACACTAAACGGTTACGGCGAACGAACAGAAGACACCATGTTGATCATGGGGTGTTTTTGAAAGGCGTCTGCATTTTCAAAGGCTTCAGAGACCATGACACAGCAGCAACACCTCAACAAGCACACCTTCCCTTTCACATCCTTACATTTAGTCACGCAGAGAGCAAAGCAGTGGAACATCTCATGATCAGAAGATTGACCAAGTCTGTGGACCAAGCCCCAACGCAGGGATCCTTTTGTCTTCAAGGGTTTGAATTTAGCACTATAAAGTTTTTTTACATAAACAAACCAAATTATAATTATAATTCAGATCTTTCTCAACACTTCTGATGCCAGGATCATTGTACAAACTGCTCCAAACAACCTCCGTATCGCCAATATACAGTAAGGTCAGGCCGTCGTCCTCGTTTCTCTTACAAACATAAAGTGATAGAAACAGGCTGAAGGTGAGCATGTGCAGATTTACATATGCAAATATCCACTACGTTTGAGCAAAAACAGAATTTGACAGCTTTTTTGAAATGGTGTTTTGCAGATATGTATTTTGATATATTGCCCTGTGGGGTTGGGCAATATGATACATACAAGACAAAGAAAGATTTGTACAAAGGTATCTATTGCTTTAATATGTCTGATTGTACTGTCTGCGCTGCAAGTCAGTCGTTTGCTGGATTCACACAATTTTTGCTTCACTGTGACGACGAATGTTTTGTCAAACGAAGTTTAGAGAAGGACTAGAACGAAGGGCAGCTGTGCCTCAGTTAGTTTAGTGGGTTGTCTGCTACTGTCTTCAGATACTGATCGAGTACGAGTGCGTGGTTATATGTAACATGTCATTATCACAATATCATATTACATATATTATGATGAAGACATCATCCATTTTGCCCAACTCTACTGGCCCATGTCATTATTAGAAAACCAGCGTCTTCGTGTCACAGTCTAAGTACTGAATATCTGAAAATGGATTATTGTGACCATTTGTGCCAGTTTTGACTCCAAAACACAAAACAAACTGGTCTCTGGTCTCAATTCTTGCAGAGGATTATTGGAAACTATGCATTGCTGTATTTGAGAAACCTAATAAACCTTCCAAATCTGTAATTAGTCCCTTCACTTTTTCTCACTGTGGTGACAGTGTTGTGCCTGATGTTTACAAGAGGCCGGTTGATGATTGTGATGATGGTGGTGCTGGCACTCGCAGTTTGTTCAAGAAAATGAGAGCAGTCGTCGTCTTGATACAAAAAAGGGGGAAAAGTCACAAAATATCAGGTTCAATCAGCTTTTTCCGCAAAAACACATTTTGAATTCAAAAGATAACCACTAAGATTCCCTTTGGATCCTCTGAACGAACCCACGTTCTAACATTGTACTTGTGATATCTCACTTATGTTCATTAAGACAAGTAAAGCAGTTTCCTAAAAAGTACAAAGTCTGTTGATCTGTACAGTGTGGTCTTCTTTAAAGTGTCCGTCCTCTGTTTGAAAATCCCAAAAGTTGACGTGTCTTTTACTCCGAGAGAGTCTGCACAGAGGTTTAACTGTCTTTTCTCTAAGTCCAGGTGGTTCCACACTCTTATGAAGACTCCACATCAATAATTTAGAAGTGAAAAGAGGTGGTAAATGTGATGCTCTCCAAAAGGTATGTACTTTTTTTTTTTTACCATTTTAATCTGAAAAATATGCAGAATTCAACATACAATTTTCTCCTGCTTTCATAGATTCTTTACATCATACATACATTATATATTAATATTCTGTAAATGTTATATATTAACCATACTCTCTTCAGTATAACAGCTAAGGTCAGTCCGACACTGTGGTAAGACAGACCTTTCAAAAGTGTCCACAGGCAGTAAGAGGCACTGTCTTGTGATTCTAAAACCTGAAGTTAAAAAACAAATCAGAAGTCATGCTAGTATAGGCCAAGTTGTCGTCGCATAGAGGCAGTAAATATCCACAGCTTGTTACACTTTGTCTCTGTTGTTGCTGCTTCCTGCAAAAGACAGAACAAGGCAAAGAGAATTAATGTTTAAAAGAATTTGACATCAAGCATTTCCCTCCTCCAGAGTACTGGTTAGTTTCTAAGAATCTGGCATGCATTAGCTCATTTAGTGTCTTTAATGGGTCTGTTCCCAGACTGGGATTAAGTCTGTTACAAGACTTACAAGTAGCCTATTTATAGAATAAGAGCTCAAACATGTGCATGTGTGATTTATATTAATTCTAGATTCATGTTGGTTACTCAGTAGAGGATTAAATTAAAATACACAGAAGCTTAATTTCCGGTTTGAGACATTGGAGTTTTAAAAAATGACCAAGCGGCAAAGACAGCAAAATCTATCAGAAACGTGATCTAAAGCTATGAACATTTTTTCTGCCTTTAACTTGTTGGAATGTTTTCCTAGAGCTACACAGACCTAGCTCTAGCAGCTTCATCTCACATCTGTAAATCATTTTAAAATCTGTCTGGTTTTCTATCCTGTGTCAGTTTCAGAAAACTACTATTTCTTCGTATCTGCTGTGAAACAATTCAGTAAAATTCTGTTGAGTTGTAATAAATTGCTATGCAGAGGTGACCCACCTCAAGCAGAGTCCACATCAGAGTCGGAGATGTGAGTGATGGAGAAACGGGACATGTTGGAGGGGGAAACAGTGAAGCGAGAGTACTGCACGGCTGGTTTGGTGTCCGGTGCTTTGGGGATGGAGCGGGGAGGAGGGGAGTCAGATGCTGCCGAGGATGTTGGTAGCGGGAGCAGCGGGAAGTCATCCTCCCACTCATACCCTGTACCTGAGAGCAACCATAATAAAACTGTAAGTATGTAGTTTAAACTTGATCTTCAGTAGACAATACAAGCAAATTAATCACAGCTTTAACTTTTTTTTTTACACTATGCTTAAACAAGATCTTGGACTCACTTTCTTCTGAAATGTTCCCATCTGAGGAGTCATCTGAGGCACTAATCCTCTCTGGTGATTTGCTCTGTGACGGATGACCCTCTGTTGCTAAAGGGAAACCATTCTCAGCCAGCTCTTTAGTTGGACTTTCCTGGTGCCGGTTACGTTTAGAGGAAGAGAGGATAAAGTTCTTGTTAGACACCACATGTGCGCAGGTGAGCGAGTTAAACTTGTTTAAATTGCCATTAAGAGGGAGCAGAACATAAAAACTAATACACACAGCTACTACTATCACAATGGCTTTTAAGATCATTATTGCTATTTACACAAAATTTGCATTATTGTGAGTCATGTTTACTTTTCATGTGTCACACAAAGGTACCCTGTAAATTAGTGTAGTATTTTTTAACTTGCATAGTAAGTGTAATTTGAAGTGTTTCTGAATGTATCCAACTAAACCATACGAAACTGAAAAATGCAGGTCTAAATAGTAAATAAACAAATTAAACCATCTGAAAACCTTCTGAGCCGCTCACCTGATCAAACAAGTAGATTGTCACATCGTCAAAAAAGGACACAGTCTTCTTCTTTCGTTCCAGTTCCTCCTCCAGGTTCTCTGTTGTAAGGAGGACTGGCATCTTTAAGAGGCTGCGAAGTTTGTGGGCTTCACTGTTGTCACTCACTATAATGGGCACCAGGTGGCACTCGTCCTCGCTCTCCTCCCCTCCACTCTGTTCTTGAACACTGTAGGTTCGTAGCTCTTCGTCCGACTCATCGCTGTCATCAGTATCACCATCCTCCTTGTCAGCATCTTCCCCATCAGCTAAAGACCCTTGACCCTCCGTTGCAGGGAGCGGAGGGGGTGGGATGGATGGAGGTGGAGGAGAAGAAGAAGAAAATCGTCTGGTTGCTGTGTGTTGCAAGGCCACCTCATCTTTGGGTAAAGTATGTCCATCAGATGTCCCCGATGGACTGTTCTTGATTGCCGGCTCTTCGGTTGTTTCTGAAGCCTGAACAGTTTCTATCACGCCCTCTGCTTCCATCTCCTCTACCTTGACGAAGGCACAATCTCCATTCAGGGCACCAAGGGCTTCTTCCATAGCCCCCACCACCTCTGCTGCCCAGTCACCCAGGGATGAGTTTTCTTCCTGGGATGGCCACTCATCCAGTCCTCCCTCTGTTATTGAAGCAGTCTCAGACGGCTCCAGAGGTTGCCCCAGCTCCTCATTCTGTTGGCTACACACTTCTGTCAAGAATGCCTCCATCTCTGGTAGAGAAGAGGGTTCTGTTCCCTCTAACATTTCAAGTTTTATGTCTTTGTTCGCTACGCTGTCCATTAGCTCGTCAGCCTCTTCATTCTTCCTTTTCTCACCCTTCTTTTCTCCCATTTGCTGCTCATTTTCAACATTTTGTTCATCTATAACTCGCTCTGACAGGTCTTCCCCTTCGTCTCTAGACTGCCTTTCATTCTCATAATCTGAAAAGTAGGCAGAATCTCTGTATGGGGTCTTATCACTTAGTGGTAAAAGGATGTTGTCATCTGTCTGAGAGGCTTCTAAAACCAAATCTTCACCCCGTGACGGTTCTTCCTCTGCAGGCGCCACTTTAATCTCAACTCTTTGTTCTTCGAGCACCTCATCCTCCTCTAGGCTTGTATCAAGTTTAGGTTTTCCAAGAGGTTGTTCACGGGGTTCATGAGGCTCTTTGGGTACAAACTCGGGGCTCTCATTATTTTCTGTGTCATAGCCACTGTCCATAGCTTTAGGTGAGCTGGAAGGGTGGGAGGATGCAGGGCTGAAGGCTTCACATGAACCAGCTGCAGATGGTAGATCCATGGATTCCATGGAATCAGGTGTTCCTACCTGCTTCTGTAGTGACTTGAAGGTGGGAGAAGCGTTTAGCTCGCTGGATTCATCAGCAAAGATACCTGATGTAACATCAGTGATATCGTCCGTCATGTCATCGTCCTCCTCGTCATCACTGCAGTCGAGGATGTCAGCGAGGCTAACACTGGAGCCAACTTGGTCAACACCGCTATCAACAGTGTGACTCAATTCTGACTGTGGATCTGCGAGTGCCACCATCACATGCATGTTGTCAGCAGGAGGTGGAGTGATTTTAGTCATTGTCAGGATCACCTCTTCTATTTTAGGCTCTGTAGGTTTTTGCATGATTAGATTATCCTTATTTAGTTCATGCCTATTCTCTTTGAATGGGGTATCTTCAGTTGTGAGGTTGACATACTTCTCTCCCCCCCCTTCTGTCTTTATCATGGTAGGTTTGGTCACAATGGGGCCCCCTGGAGCTGGTGATAGATTGATCATCTCTTCATTGCATGGGATGTCGACGACCTTATCTCTGATGTAGTTGCTGTGACTGTAGCTATGAGTGTAGCTGTTGTTTCTGACTAGCAAACCAGTGAGTGGATCAACGAAGTGTGAATGGCAACACTCTCCAGGTGTAGAGACCTGAGTTTCACCCTCATGGCACAAGTAGATGTGAGCGTTGCAGTTGTCTGAAGACACCATTGAGTGGCGTTTACTCAGACTAAGGCAGGCACTATTGTCTTTGGCCTGGTGAGGCTCAAGATAACCAATGGGTTTGGGCAAAGATTGGAAGGCCAGACTGTGCTCCTCTGGCCAGGAGTCTTCAATGTCTGTACTTGGCATTGTGTAGTGGAAATCCACGTAAGTGTCCTGTCTGCAGCTGTGGCTCGCCCGTCTGTGGTGGCCCACGCTGTTGTGGCGACCCACGCTGCTGTGGCGGTGTTTCGCAGGCCAAGTGTTGCAGGTGTGTCTCTCAACAAATATGTCCTCTACTTCTTCCTCCTCTGAATCGCTATCTCTATGACCGATAAAGTGCACGCCCTCCGTTTCCATGTTGATACTGATAGAGTGGCTGTTGTGCCTGGTGTGGCTTGGCATGGTCTTCCTCAAGGAACCCATCATGTCGTAGTAGCCCCCAGTAATGTTCTTTCCTATAATGGAGGTCTGACTTGTGTCCAAGTATGCATCTCTGTAGATCTGTTGAGGTGGACTGTTTACAGAGGGGGATATACCTAGTGGGTTATCCAACTCACCCAAAGCCTGACGCAAACTCCTTGACCCCCAGCTTTCCTGGTGATGCTCACTAGAACGCTCAGCTCCGAACAGATAGTGATCTATTCCCAAAGGTGGTGAGTGTTCATAGTAGTAACCCCCATCTCTGTCTTTATAGGATACATAGTGACTAGACTCCCAGGGTCGTATGGGGCTGCTGTCTGAAACTTGCCCTAAAAGGGGCTCCATTGTCAGTGATATAGCAGGACTTGAGTCACTGGAGTCATACACACCTGACTTATGAATGTCTGCTGACCAGTAGGGACCCGTATTTTTAGGTGGACAGGCCATGCACTCACCTGAGTCTGCACTTCCAGTAAGGAAACTTCCACTGCTGCCCTGATAGTCTGGGCTGTAGGAACACATGGTATAATCTAGATCAATGTTACAGTCCACTGGCTCTTCGATACGGATGTAATATTCACTGCTTATTGAGGGGCTTTGGGCACTGAGGACGGGAAGTATGCCTGGAGCATGTAGATGTTTTGATTGATAGTAAGGAGGAGAAACTCCATGGCTGATGTTCTCCATGGGGCAGCCTCCCACAATGCCCCCTGGTGGATAAAATGTTTCCTGACAACGATGGCCCAGAGTACTAGCGGAATCTAGGGATCTATATGACTGGTCTGCCCTGGCTTGCTCCCACTTGTACTCAAAGTTCAGGCCATGACTGGTCTCCGTGACTGTCAGTATATCATCTCCAGACTCTGAGTGATAGCCATCACCTGTTGAAAACTGCTCAAGGAGAGGGAACGAGGAGGAAGTTGATGACGGGTGGTCTCGTGGCATCGCAGAGGCACCGTGGTGGCTGTTTAATCCAGTATTGGGACGCATTAAGTTCCAGCGCCTCTCAAAGTCTTCCTCAGCCTCACTAGCGCCCTTGGCACACAGATAGCTAAGCAGCAAGTGGACCTCCTCTGCATTAGGTCTCTGTTCAGGCTGGAGCCAGCAGAACTGCATTACTTCATACCTGAGAAACCCCGAAATGAGAAAAAGTGGAAAACATTGACATACAGTGCACAAAATTTAAACAAACATTTAATTTCAGCTGATATTTCTGGTGAAATACATGTTATATGTCTCATTTCAAATATAAAATGTATTTGATTTAATTAAGTTTAATAACATGACTAAAGAAGAGGCAACAAAGAAAATCCCAAAACAGGGAAGCATAACCAGCAGAATTAACATAATAATTAGAAGCAGCAGAAGAAATGAGAATCCACTCATGCTAGAAGGGATTTAATTGTGTTGCTCTGAATGATGCATTTTTGCTGTCTGCGTCTTTCTCCAGAGGGACTGTTAAATAATTTAAAGATGTTTCTAAGTATGTATGTGTGTTTGTCTCACCAGCGCTCAGCCAGGGGCACTTTGAGCAGCGGTTTGGGTAGTCGCAGCTGCTGCTCTCTCACAGCGTAGGTCAGTACCTGTCTGTCAGAGTAGTGTCTGTAGGGCTGGTTTCCCAGCTCAAACAGCTCCCATATAGTCACACCCAGAGACCTGAGACACAGGATGACATAGAGACCTTACTGATTCAACAGAAAACAGCAATCAGAATCATCATCATTCTACATGTAGACCCAAATACTTGTCCCTAATTTATCTTTGCTTCTTTTGCTCATTTGTCCTCTCCAAGAGACAAAACTCTAATGAATATTCCATGTTTTGTCATTTACAAGCAAAATTAGATGCGTCTTTCCCAGAAAACCAGTTTTAGCTTTGGTAGTGATCTTTTATGAACAAATTATGAATGATCTGTCAATGATGTCATTATGCAAAATCTTTCTTTCAAAACTAAAAATAAGGTTTTTTTTCAAGTTTAATAGTGTTTTTACCAAACAGTTGTATTTCCCAATGCAATGGAGTGTAATGAACAAAAACACAAAATAAAAAGGATGCAACGTGCAAAGCTACAGAAAAACAAGTGCACTTGTGTGTGCATGAGTGCATGAGTGCATGTGTTTGATCCTACCAGATATTGCTCTGTTGGGTCTGGTCAGCCACCAGCAGGTTTCCATGCACCTCATCCACCAGCTCTGGAGCGATCCAGCGCAGTGGCACGTACATCTGATCCGATGTCAGGTAATAATCATCCTGACAGGGGAGGTGGGTGGTAATGTTAACAGACAGGATTGTTTTGTTCTGATATCAGCTGCACAGTAAAAGAAAAATCCCCAAGTATTAAATTTAATTCTTACTTTTTCCCAAACTTCACAACTAATCAGTAGTTAATCATTTCTCTTGTTAATTTATTAATTCATTTGATAAGTGTTTAATTTAATCCAATAATATGAAAACAAGTGAGATGGGCTCCAGAGAATGAAATGATCTGTAGAAACTCACTTGGATGTAGATAATAAAACACTCACGATGTCCCTGAATTAATTCCTTCACTCAGCCATTTAGTGTTTGTCTATTTGTCAAAAAAACCTGTTTATGTTTGTTTATTTTACTATGAACATATTTTTTAGATGAATAGATCTACCTTATACTTTGTGTGGGACAGGCCATAATCGCCAATCTTCACTGAGACATCAGCAGTCAGCAAGCAGTTCCTCAAAGCCAGGTCACTGGTGACACAGGGGGCGGTGTGGGAGGATGAAGCCAGTAAGCAGCTGTTACATCTCTTCATTATGTATAAACATACTAAACAAGACTGGAACATTGCAGCAGGGTCACATTTTTTGAGGCTGGGACAGAAATATTTTAAAGCTCTACTAGAAGATGAAGTAATAAGTCTTAGATGATCTGGTTCAACACCGCTAACTGAAAACACACACAAACATCTACTCCTGTCTCTGATGAAGGTTTTCTAGACTGGGTGGAGCTTTGTGTTGTTCTGGAGATGACATGGTCACCGCCTGCAACAAAATCACTGATGCTGGAGTCTGTAAGGAGCACTCAGGCAGCACCAGGATATTGTTCCAGGAAGCAACCGAGAACAGATTTTATTGCTCAAGTCTTTGATACGGTTGTTGTCATTTTGACACCTGGGATGTTTGAAAGCAGAAACTGCTCACTACCTGTGCGTGAATTTGTGTTTGTGCAGGTACATGAGTCCTGAGGCGATATCACAGGCCATCTGTTGAAGAATGAGCGGCTCTGGGGTCATGGTCTCTGCAGTCCTGCAGCTTCGGAGGTAACCCTTCACATCCCCCTGGAAACAGCAGAGAGAAATTCAAAGTCTGTCTGTTAGAACCTCTGACCACTGGGGGGCAGTCTTGTCACTATGGTGCACTTGTACAGCAAAACCACTAAATAATGAGTTTGATTGTCCGGGCCATAACAGATGTTCCTTGTCATGTACAATAAAAGGAAAACATTACAACTACGAGGCCTCTACACTGTGATGTGTTCTGACGCCTGTCGATCACGACCATGACCTCTGCTACAGCAACGATTCTGTGCTATCACACCACACAAGCTACACTTTGCTCCCTGCACGCATCAGTGAGCCTTGGATGCGATGGTCTTTTCTTGCATCACTTTACCTGTCTGTTGCTGCTTGGTATATATCGGTCATTAAAGCTGCCAGGCGTCATCGACTTCCTGTAAATCATCAACTTCAAAATGTGAAATTTAATTTTAACTACGAAAAATGTTTTCTTCAAACGCACCACGAAGTGGATTAAAGATTTATAGATGTAAAATGTTGGGATCACATTAGTATTATCACATATGTACTGTATCTGAGGAGCTGATGCTGGTTTAACGCTGCAGTCTGAAAGGTACAAGTGTATCGTGACTTATTGGTAACACTCAGCTGCCAAATGTTTACAGCTGCTGCCAAGAATATTTCATTGCCAAAAGTAATTAGATAAGAATATCCCATAAACTTCAAATTACAAAAAGTTTTCCACCTATTCACATCAGTGGATCAGTTACGGGACATTATCCAGACTTTCATAACGTACATCTCTCATACTGCAGCACTTTGACACCACATGCAGCATAGCCAACATGTTGTCAGTATTCATCCTCTTATTCACTCTGTTGTGTATTTACTTCAGATGTTAATTAACTTCCATTAATACTCCTTTATACATACTGTAAGCCCTTCCCCTCACACCTGTGGGTTCAGATACTCACCAGTGGACAAAACTCCATCACCAGCAGGTAGGGGGTGACCTCCGTGCACTGGGCCAAACACTGCAGCAGTGCAGGGTGCTGCAGGGCACTGGAGAGCACAGGAAGAGCATGAGATCACAGAACACACATTAAATCTGTGACAACACCCACACTGACTATACTAACAGTATTTATTAATCTATATTAGAAAATGATGCAGCTATGCCAAATAACACAACATAATGATGAGTGTAAAACATTTTAGTGACTCGGGTTTAACTTCATACTTAACAAATCGTTAGTGGGTAGTTCCTGAATGTGGACTACGTAGCAGGTAATGATGAGTTTCTAGGGAACTGATAGGGAGGTGAGTAATTAGTTTTGATTACTATTCGTGAAACTGAGTAATGAGCACTTTAAACTGTCTTTCTTGATTAACTCTTAATCAACAACTGAGCACCAAATACCAGTAACGACTCAGTCATTACGTATTACTATATCATTAGTTTTTCCTTATGTGCATCCAAAATAAAGTGACACATCGCATTGTGCACCTCCTTTACTTTGAGTATCTGATCAGTTCTTACAGTTTGGGGCACTGTACAGAAAAGTCCTGAATCATTTGTCTTTACTTGATGATTATGACAAGTAGGTGTCGAGTTTTTGTTGGCAAATTGATAGTAGTTCACAGACAGTACTTCTGTGAACGTGTAAGTTACCACGTGACAGAAAGACAAAGAGAGCATGTACCGGTAAGGCTGCACTTCCTCCAGGAAGTGCATCTGGTCCGGCACGCTGGCGCTCACTTTGAGTTCCTTCACCACCACTTGGGTGGTATTTAGTCCTGCGTTCACCTCCCCCAGCAGAACCTGAACCAGTACAGGAAAGACATGTACAATGTGCACACACAAACAAACCCAATGAGCACAGAGAGAGAGTGACAATTAAACAAGACGTGAACATGAAGCCATGCAGGAGTTCAGCACAAACAAAAAGACAGAGAAATACAGATGGACATACCCAACCAAGGTACACAAGGATGGAAAAGACGGATGTACATTCATGAGTGAACAGTATGAAGAGGAGAAGAAACAGAGAGAGATAACAACAAGTTATCCACTAAACAACATGATTTAGTCTGCTGTGGAGGGAAGTGTATAATTTGTTCTCGAGGGCTACGTCTGGGACAAGCTGACATGAAAGGCACGAGGATCTGGCTGGCGTCACAGGTGACGCAGCATATCTGACATTTTTTCACCAAGTTAATTTTAGACACGACAGGATCAGAGCAAAGACTAACAGGCGTGATGTGAAACTCACGGATGCTGCAGCAGGTAGTTATGAAGATTGAGGTGGAACTGAAGTGGGCTTACCTTCCCGAACCAGCCATTCCCGATCTCTTTCAGGTAGAGGAGATTGTGGCGGCTGAGATCTGTGGATTTCAGGAGTTGGACTGCAGGAGACGAAGAGAAGAAATGGTGTTGATGATGTTTTACAGTTGTGGTCTGTGGCCCATTTACTACAAACCACAATTCATGTGTTATATAAATTAGTTTGTAGCCAAGCCACTGGCCTCCCTTCATTTCCATATGATATGAAAATCTGGCTGCAGACTCATTAAAGTTTATCTCATGAACATCAATTATGATCAGAGTTACATTATCACAGTGATGCAATGCCATGAATTCTTTTCTAATACATTTAAGCTGCATTATTACACAACCAGAAAACCCCACAGATAAATATTAATGAGGGATTGATGTTCACACTGATGGATAACCCTACTCAGGCAACCTCGCACAATTAACAATGCTAAGATATTTTAATAGCATGTGAAAACGGATGGAAATCAATGGCTGCTTGCAACAAAGAGTATTCAGTATCAAAAAAGTAGTCTGTGCAGATATCTATCAAGCATTAAGCAGGCATGCTGGAGCCAATCCCAGCTTTCATGGAGTGAGAGGTGGGGTACACTCTGGACAGGTCGCCAGTCTATCACAGGGCTGATGCACAGAGGGACGGACAATCATTCACACTCAACCTAACTACTGGAGTACCCGGAGGAAACCCACACAGACGCGAGGAGAACGTGCAGATAAAGCAAAGTCTGCACAAATGTTACAGAAACTAATTCAAAGAAAAAACAAGGGGCACTGATTTTCAGCGTTGTTGAGTGGTATTTAACGATGCATTTTAAACTCACTTCAGATAATGATCATGTGGCTCTTACTACGGCGTTTGCAGTTTTGGTCGACCTGCTCCTCCACATGATGTCATTTGGAAAATGGCTGCTCACTGACTTAGATAAAATACAGTTTAAGAAATCTGGGACATTAAAGATGCACTAGAGAACAGAACCGCCTGCCATCATTCAGAGGACAGCAAGGATTTCTAAATGATTAATAATACATTTTATAGCTTCTTGTTAGATCAAAATAGAAAGACAAAGCTTTTGAACCACTGTGAACGGGATCTGGAATGTACAGTATGCTACCAATGCTTATTTCAACTCTCAATACGTACTGTGAGTAAGTTCAGATATCAATCTGTGAATTCAGAAACACCAGCTGATTTAATTAGTTTCCAACGGTTCATCACATAGAAAAAGACTGAGTATACATACTGTACAAGCAGCAGCAGTTATGTGGAGGCGAATCATAGCCGTCAACAGTACTATTAATAACACACAGTATGGGCCTTCACGTGTCATTCATAACAGTACCATGACAGAACTCATCCAGGTTCTTAAGTGGCCGTCGTAGAATCCATCCTCTGCTCGATTGATTGTTCTAAACCTTGTCTAAAAAAATCTAAAGAATCATGCCACTGAGCGTCCATGGTCCACGAGTGCAGGAAGCAGACTCCACGCTTCAGTCTTATTCTACACTGAGCCTCTGACTTCACTCTGTCTGACTGTCGTCCAGCTCCCTGATGCATCTTTGGAGCATCCCCTGAGTCCTTCCTGTCTGACAAACACACCCGACCGTCCTGTCCCAGCTCAGCCAAATGAAACGGGATTGACTGCAACCTTCCCCCCTCTCTTCCATCTCTTACTCCTCACCATCTATCCCTCTATTCTCCTTCTCTTTGTGGCTCCCACGATGACACTTTTCTGGGCTTAGAGGCAGACAGGCAGACCTTTGTGGTGCCGTGTGCCCCCTCCAGACCGCCACACAGTCCAGTCACTGTGTGGAGGCCATATTGGACACCCCTGTCTCCTACCCCAGACTGGTCATTCCTAACACCCACTCATCCCAAAGCAGAATAGTCACCATTGTCTTGCTGTTTAGGGCAGCATGGCACCAGTTAGAACCAGTTAGTACGCACACACTGGGGCTATTATCCCCCAGCTTCTTGACAGAAGAGCGAACTGGGTTTTGGTGATAACAGTGGCAGGCAGTGGCTCCCACCTACACCATCATGTCAGCCTCAATATTTATTATGGTGATAGAACAATGAAGGGAACATATGTAGATGCAGCATGATATCTGCTCATATTTATTTCTCTGGAAAATGTCAGAAATTCAGTGGTTTAAGGTTTAACAGAGAAGTTTTATGCTCATGCTATCAATGAAAGATGGTGAATGTTTTTAAGACTCCATAACATTGTAACATAAGATGCAACGATCTAAAAAAGCTCTGACAATCCTACTAAGTTCTCAGATCTCTTTCCAGCAAATCCAATTTCCATTTGCACTGTCTGGCCTTTTCTGAGCTCTGTGCTGCAGAGCATCTCTGAAGAATGTGTCTATCTTAAATCTCTATAGTAGCCAGGAAGTCTTTAGCGTGATGCACAGCGCCCGAATCACTCAGAGGCAAATGGAATTCCCATTATCCTCTTCCAGTCCAGTGCATCCTGGTCTACTCTCTGCTGAGCTGCAGTGCTGTCCTTGGACAATCATTTAAATTCATTTATGACGTCTGCACATTACACATTACACAACGTGTAAGTGATTCTGTGATGTTATTCAGCAGCATTAAAAGCACTTGGTAGAATGACGCAGACAACACATGTACATCTATCTGCTTCAGTGTGTGTGTACAAATTCATGAGAGCTGGACTGGTTTTGGTCTCAGATTTCTCTTGTGATTTCTTGTACAGTGTGTGTAGCTGGTCTCCTCTGAGTGGGTGTGAGCTCCATTAGTCTTTGCTGTGCAGCCTGCAGCACAAAACAGCTGCATCAGGGCGGGTCCCAGGGACTGCGCCCTGGACTGAGTCAAGCTCTTACATTACTGGTGTCTCATTAGGAGCACCACCTATATCCACACAGTCCTCCAACAGCACCAATGCACAACAAGATCTTCATGTCCACCTCGGCCTCCAGGAAGGCCATTTTAAATCGGCCTCGTCTGTCCTCATCTCATTTCTTTCATTCTGTTGCTTTAGTTCAGCTTCAGTTGTTTTTAATGTTTTATCACCAAGCAAAACACTACGAACCTCATCTGGACGACACTGTGCTAAAAAAAGATTCAGGAAAAGAAAACAAGATCCAGATGAAAAGAGAGCAAAAAGCAGGAAACAAAGGTGAGAAATATTATGAGAAAGCTATGACCAGAACAGTGAGACGGATCATTTCTCTCACTGCATTTCTCATGAGAAATAAAAATCTATTGCATCTAATGATGTCAGTGGGCGAGGCCGTCCTCAAGGCGCAGTAATGAATCCCTGACCTCTGCCACTGCTGTGATGGTTCGTATTATTTGCAGAAGCCAAATCAGACAACAGCAAAAACTCACCCCAAGTGGTAGTTAGCCACACGGATAGATCTGGTTTTAAAAGCAGAGGGTTTGAAGCGGACATCCATCTCAAGACTAAAACCAGTTTTATCTGCATGGTTAGTTACTATGAGTGAGTTTGATGTAGACTGAAGTGTGTAGGCAGGATCCATTAAGTCCAACCACACTCCAGTGTTATAAGTTTATCAGGCAGCATCATTATCACACAACGAGGACCATTGTCACTCAGAGAAAGAAAGCGACAGAGCGAAAGAGGGATATTCTCACTGGGGTGTTGTGCTCTCGCATGCCTGACATACCAACGAGCAGCAGTGGAGGCTGGCCGCTTGGACGAGATTATGCAACAGGCAGATGTTTGTGGGAGAGAGAGAAAGAAACAGAGTTCATTCTTTAGGGACCTGAAGCAAGGGATTGTGGGATAGGTGGAGCCCCAGCTGACAGAGGCCCGTGTCAGGGTGGTGCTCACTCCAGGGACAAGCTTTGACTTACGCCTGAAGATACGCAACCCTCCTCACACTCACATGAAGCTCTCACAGCCTTGAAATGTGACTTTTCCAGAGCTTTTGTAAAGTTTGCATCAGTCAAACGTGATTAGAGACAAAACTCACAAAGCATCGACAAAAACTGTTGCAAATGACATCATGACTGCATATTCTTTAACCTCCCCTTCATCTTTCAACAGCAGAAGAAAAAAAAACGTGAATCTCTAAATGCAGTGAGAACTCCACTTAAAGTTTCCTCTGTAGGATTCCTCGTGTTTTTGCAACTGGGAAACATTCGAGCGTGAATCGTTAGAGTTTCTCACTTCCTGCAGATTTCTATGTTTCGCTTGGCTGCACATGACGTGTTTCTGTGCAGCAGATGGAGCCGCTGGAGGATCATTAGAAGGTGGTTAAACTGGACTGAACTGCTGTGGAAACGTACTCACCTGATCGAGCAGGTTGCTTGGCGACTGGCAGGGACACCTCGGTCAGCGGCAGGATGTAGACATCCGGGCTCCCCTGGGAGGCCGGCGAGGCCAAGGTGGGCATCTCTGCATGGTACTCCTCCCCGTCCACATTCTTGAATTCCTGCAACACACAAGTACGTGAGGAGGTCAAAGGTCATGCAGAAAAAACAGGTTGTTTGATTAGAGGGGCAGCTGGTTGTAAACAGCTTCTTCACCCGTAAATGTTGATGTGGAGCATTTTACCTCCACATATAACTCCATATCTGACTGCATCAGACAGTACTGTGAAAATGTAAAACTGAATGACGGCTGGAGCGGAGCTGAGACAAACTGATCCAAGCTGT
This sequence comes from Ctenopoma multispine, assembly GCA_034779795.1. NCBI lineage: Eukaryota > Metazoa > Chordata > Actinopteri > Anabantiformes > Anabantidae > Ctenopoma > Ctenopoma multispine. Next base: position 16,742,069 of record JAUYWH010000011.1, on the reverse strand, counting down.
CCTGGACCAGTTCTGTGTTTCTCTGAGCTGTTTGTGAGATTCTTGGAGCATCGCAGTGTAAACACAGCCAGTCCAACTTACCCAGAGGTTATTTGTACTAAGATCACATGTATCTCAATCCTTTACTTTACAATTAAGCCTGATGATTTTTGTGCCGAGATCCTTCTGGAAACGCACTGAGCCGAGACTGGAGAGAGGAGCTGCTGCTGCTGCTGCTGCTGCTGCTGCTGCTGCTGCTGCAGCTCCCTCTCCCTCTCACTCCGCATCAATGCTTTCTCCAAAAATATTACATAATGTATTTTCTTGTTTTTTGAAATGAGTGAAACAGACTTTTGACTTGCTTTATTGAAATGCTACATGATCCAGCCCCTGAGCCTTGCTACAGGCCCCGAATGGCACCAGTGATCGATCCAAGTCTTCACAGCTCTGAGTGGATAAGCGAGACCTTGATGCCCTGATCCTGCTCACATCACTGGCCTCTGAGTTCTAAGTAAGTACATATGCTGCTTGAATGAAGCTAAACGTGTAATTATGATAACATAATTATTATACGTTTTGTTGTGAACGCCTTCGAAGCTGCTTCAGGCTTCTGTGGCTTTTCTGCTTTTACAGTTAACGTGTTCTTAAAGGTTCGGATGAGGAGTACGGAGCTCCTGAAAGATTCCCTCTGTCTACTGTACGCAGCGACACATCACACGATTAGACATGGACGGGTGGGGGGTGGGGGTCAGCTGGCTGCGTCTACAAACCGGATGTAAGAATAAAAGTCTCTTAGTTGAAAGCTGGAGAGCAGCAGGGGTCGCAACGCTGGAAAAATGTGACCCGCTGCAGCCCTGTGCAACACCCACACACACAAACACCTCCATCCCCCAGTAATACACGCACACACACACACACACACACACCATGCTCATGCACACGGCACCCTCCCTCAGCCTCGCATCTAAATCTTCACACGGCCTCGTGCGCCCTCACTTAAACATGTGGTTTTACTCTCCGCATCAACACACACACACACACTCACACCAACATTTACTGAAACGACAACCACCTCTCATTTTCCGTTCATCCTGCAATGAAATGCATCAAACACTGACAGCTTTTTTCCTATAATGCAGGACGGCATCTTCACGATCTGTTCAATGGTCCAAAACTCAATCATAAAATATTATATAATGTTTAAATATCATTTTTGGTTCAGTTAATAAACTCATCAGCTGATGAAAACATTGTTAGAAACAGCTGCAATTAAGCAAAAACATGTTCACACTTTGCTTCATCCATGAAAATCTTCTACAAGCATGATGAAAATTCAAGTGATTTAATTTCTAATCTACAACAAACTTGAACATTTGTTGTGTCATTTTAACGCCCCTGAACATTTTAATGCTAAAAACCCAGCAGACTTATCTGCAGGTAAATTAAAGAGTCATCGACATGCTCAGCTAACTCACCGTTCCTCAGAGTCCACAGGTGAAGACATGTCAAATGGCCTCAGCTTTGATCACAGCATCTAAGCCTCAATCTGGCTTTCTCACACACACCCATACACACGCACTCACTGGCCCCCCCAGGGCCCCCATTGTTGTGACGGTTGAAGGGCAGGAGGAGGCTGGTGGTGCCGGGAAGAGCGGCTGCAGAAGAAGACATCATGATTCTGCAGAGAGGGTGTCATTGTTGAGTCCAGAGAGGAGGACGAGCAGGAAGAGGCTTTGTAGCTGACCACCGACTGTCCTCAGGACTGCTGGTGATGGAGGGATGAAAACGAGAAATTGGGGATGGGGGGAGGAAGAAGGAGGAGCACTATCTCCCAGTTCACAGTCGAAACTGAACCTGTGGTCGTCTCATGAGGGAGAGGAGAGAAATTGAGCCCCCACAAAAATGTGAGAGAGTGGGAAGAGGAGGGTGGAGGAGAGTTGGAAGGGGGGGTTCACATACTATACTTGTGACATCACTCGCTCCCTTATGCTCCTTTTCCTCTCTTTCTCCATGCAGCCAAAGAACATCTGCTAACAGCCCCTCTTACCCCGACCAAGAAAACACACAGACGCCGTCACAAATATATTTCTGAGGATCATTTTCACTCCTGACCTCTGAACCCACATATTATCTCGCTTATCCTGTTTATTGCTATAGAGACACATCCAGTAGCTGGTTGGCTCAGCTGTGTTTTAAAATCTGCCTTCTTGCAGTGTGAAATTTACTAAAACTTACAGAGGCACAAAAAACTCTGATCCCCTCATTTACCTCCTGTCAAGAAGCAACAAATCCATTTCTCTGAACGTCAAACTGTTCCTTTAAGTGACAAAAAGTGATATTAACTGAAAAAATATTCTGTAATTAACACTGTAGTCAGTCATTCTTGACTTTCACTGTAGAATCCAGTGCGAAGCTTAAACTAACCTCTTACAGCAGCGAGAGCCGCTGGCGGAAGCGTCTCGTCTTCCTGGACTGTTACAGAAAGCTTCTCTCTCTCATCTCCTGAAGTTCTTTTCTCCCCCCTGAAATTCCCTCTTCCTGCTCTGGGAGAGGCTGTGTCTAATTCCAGATGGGGCCCTGAGGCCGGATGCACTGTGGGCTCATGGGTATGCCCTTCCTCACGCCCTTGCGCCCTCTCTGGTCCCCCTCCTCCCACCCTGGCCTCTTCCTCAGACACACCCTGACAGGTCGGAGCTGGGTGGTCCAACCCACCAAAGACACAAAGCAGACATGCGGCACATCATACATACAGTACACTATATATTCCACGGAGAACTGCTCCCTGCATGCTGCCTAACAGAGAGAACAGGATGTTATGTAATATGGCTACAGACGCTCATGATCAGTGACATGAATAATGTGAAGAGCTTATATAATGCTGCAACATAAATTAATGAAAACTAGATCGTGTTCTTTTGATAGTTTCCAGCTTGGGTTTCTAGAGACCATGTTCACTTCTTCAAACTTTCTGTTTTGTCAAACAACAAACATCCCAAAACCAAAAAGATATTCAATGAAGAATGACATGAAAGAAGAAAATCTTTCTCCTCACGCAGCAAATAACCACTTTTGACAAGCTGCAAACAAAACTTCCTCACAGCTTTGCTGCAGACTGAAATCAAGACCTAATTATGCTACACGTCTCCATGTTAATACTGTCCTTGTTAGCATTTGAGCATGGTGTCATTAGCATTTAATAGCACGGCTGTGGCTGCCCTGGTGTTTAATGTGGACAGAGGTACTTGCAGGAATGAGCTGAAACATCTGATGTGGGCACGTCTTGTTTTTGCACTTAATCAGCATGTAGATGTAATCTCAACAAAGCCTCATGAGTTGTTAGCATGGCTGAGAGTTAATTAACAAAATAATTACTCAACTAATCGCTGGAGTGCTATGTTAGACTACTGAGTAGTTTCTAGTGAAAATTACTCTGCAGAGATTTTGACCACTAGAGGTGCTGTGATGCAATGTTTTCGTGATACACTCACTACTGTGTATTAAATGCACGACTTAAATAGGCCATTATGTATATGTACAGTAGCTGCAACCTATAGGACATCCCTCAGTTTCTAGCTTTTCAAAACTGCTGGTGGCAACATGTCAAGAAGCACAGCGATGTGCCAGCAAAGGGCGGGAACAGCCCAGCTGCTGTTCAGAATATCCAAGAAATGTCCTTTGAAAATGTTTCAGGAGGCGGAAATGCAGTCGACACATCGATGAAGCCTCAAGTAAACCAAGAATGAGATGTGGTGAGAAACACAGAAGAAATACCAGCACAGATGCATTCAAGCATCTTTGCAGTCATATACACAAACACACACACCTCCCTCTCTTCTGTCCTATTTTTTTCTGGTGCCATGACCCATTTCACCACACTCCTCAGAAATGGGGTCTGCATCAATGACACAAGGCTGTTCTGAAAAGCTGCAGGCCTGCAGCTGCCTCCACCACCTTTGTCTGCTATTCTGTTTATTCTGTAAGTAGAAACGGACGGAGACCTTGTGTACTGAACATAATGGACCTCTAATGAGAGGCTACGAGGAACGTTCTGTGTTGGAGCCATTTGTAGTAACGCTGGTGGGTAAAGAGAGCCGGAGTGCACATCCGTGTGCAAGACTCCATGGAAACTTCATATGATTTAATGAACGTGTGCGTGTGTGCGTGTGTGTGTGTGTGTGTGTGTGGAAGTTGGGGGACAGGCTCACCTTGAAGCCGATTTTGCTCTTCTTGCAGCAGATGCAGGCCAGCATGAGGAAGACAAAGGTGAAGAGGCCCGAGAAGGAGATGGCCACCACAGCCAGGGATGATGACCAGGACAGCTCACTCAGTGGAGCGCCATCTGCAGGACACAGCAAGTGTAACTACATTACAACAATAAAAGGATGAGAATCACACTGATACATTACCATCTATATTGTAGTAGAAGTGGTTCTTTTCATTGTGATACATCTAATATAATATCCAGCAGCTCATAAAGTCACTGTTTTCTCAGGGGACCCAGTACATTCAGTACATTTCCATTTAGAGACATTAGTGTATTTGCTCAAAATGAAATTCTTTGAAACATTATAGCTCTGTGGCAGTTCAGCTGCTCACACGAGCCACAGAATCACTGTTCTGCACAGAAAAGAGGTGTAAAAATGTGTGTGTTGATTCATCGTCGTCACCTGGCAGGAGGGACAACATAGACAGAACGTTTGCAGTGACTGAACTATACTACTATATATTGTCATAATAGTGTGGCGAGGCTGATTTAATCAATTTGAATTTTACATAATGAGGAATCGGGGAGAAAGCATTTTCCAGTGTGCCACTGTTGCTACTGTTTCATGCTTCATACTTTACATATGATGAGTGTGTAAAGTAATGTTTCAAAGAATCAGCTGAGTAACTGGTATAATACAATAATACTAAATACAGTAAAATTATGTATAGCAACACATATTTTATAAGATGTCTCAACCTGCTGGAGTTGCAGCTGCTCTCTTCCCACATCACTAAAGATCTGTAAGCAGTTAACCCTCATCAACATTTGATTGTTTATTAGAAGCAAACTTTGACACCGACTTTGGAAAAAGTGCCAAAGCTGCATTTACTCATACAAATGACAACTTCACCAACAAACAATTGTGTACTCAGCCAAAGATTGTTTTTCGAGGGAAGATGCTCCACTCTTTCACACCGCTGCACAACCTCATGTGAAGTGAGTGATGCTGTAGTTCCAAAGATTCAGGGGAGTGATACGTCTGTACTCAATCAATCAATCAATCATTTAAGTTTACTTCTGGTACAAAGTTGGTATTTTTGAACAAGGACCTTTAGTATTTGAATGACGAAACTTTTAAAAAATAAGCTGCGTTACACCAGTGTGTCAGATACATATTTAATGACACCGTACAAGTGTTGGATAGAACTAGATGTCGAGAAATAATGCAGGACTTGGATTGGGATTGGGAGCTAAAACATCCTTGGTACAACATGTGCTGAGGTTCAAGATAAACACCTCATGTCTCAAGTAAATGCATCAATTTTCAATTTGATTTGTTGGCACAAAGAAAGAAGAACGAATTTTGCTGGTTCTATAAAAGTGAGATGCAGAGACAATACTGATACAATATTAATGCAATTTACTTGCAATATTTACACACTCGTGTTTTGCTTGTGAAGCCTTGTGGATTTCTCTGCTGGATTATTTTTCTTCAGGCTCTCTCTCTCTGTCCCTCTGTGCTGTTCAGTGTGAGCAAAGCCAATTTTTTTTGACTCTAATGGATCCTACTATCCTCAGTGTGTGCCACATGTGTGCTGTCCAATCTCGTAAATAATATCTTGTTCCCAATTCTGGGGGCATTTTGGAGCCGTGGATGATTTATTTTTCTCATCCTGCCGTGGTTTCCGAAATGCAACGGTTACCACGGAAACAGATTGGACGGACAGCCATGCAGGCTTTCAGCGGTAAATCTTCTCACACCGGCTCCCGCCAAGCGCGGTGCCACCCAGCTCCACAGCTACACGCACAGACACATCATACACAGAGCACAGAGTCGTCTCTGCTGCCAGTTTGGGCTGATCCCCTGAAAGCTGGTGCAACTGGCTCTCAGCGTGTGTCAGGCTCTTAGTATAATTGGACAGAGAGGGAACACTGTTGTTTAGCAGGCTGGCAGGCAGAACGTAGGAACAGGAGAGAATAAAGAATACAAGCAATTTCAACAGTTAAATGCAGCATTAGCTGGTCAGTTCAGGGGTTTTTGGAACCCAGAGGCCATGGGGGACCATAAAAAACATGATGCCACATGAAGCTGAGGAAGAGGTGGAAAAAGGCAGCACGCTAAATCAGTCAATAACCATTTAGTGCTTTGAAACACTGCACAAGAAATTTCAGGTTTAATTACTCTTTATTTGTCAGGGGGGTAATTACAGAGAGCAGAGACAGAGGGATTCTGGCTCTGTTGTGGTTTATTTAAAACTCCCTCTGCTTACAAATCCCATCTCCCCCAGGAGCAGCAAGTGAAGGCAGATAGTGAGTGCGGATGCAGCTCGGCATTCATGTGTGAAGAACACACCACAGCGCATCTGCAGTCAAAGTGAAAATGGAGAAGCTAATGCATTTGCACATTATCATTATTATCACATGCAGCTGCAATCAAAATTCTATGAAGGCCAGACCCTTAGTCTACAATTAACTGTATTTCACAAATGGATCGTCAACACGTTGTTGATTGTAGCCTTCAGGAGGATTAACACCTTAAATAGTCTTTACTTTTTAATTAAACGCAGCACAGATCTTCTGTTAAAACACTGTCTGAGTTTGTCTAATAGAGGAAAGAATATTGCAGCGTCAGAGTAAGTGTGGTGGTGCAGATGCTGGTTAAAGAGGAACCGAGTGTAGAAAAGGAAGAACTGATATCTGATCTCATCCCTGAGCTTTTTCCAGTGGAAAAGTGGTTTAAGCAGGTGTAAAAAAATCCTTACCACAGCAGTTAGTGAACTAGTGGCTGGAGGAGAGGAGAAGAGGAAAGACCAATGAGATATACTGGTGCATTCATGTGATGCTGCTGTGCAGATCTGGTTTGGCCAGTCAGCAACTGTCCTGAGAAACTAGGAGGCAACATCCTTCCTGTCTCTACCTGAGAGACACAGAGACACACTGTTGTTGTGTTTCCTTCTCTACCTGTGTAAAATCAATAGCACTTGACTGCTAAACAGAGAGGATTCGACCTCTTATTAGCTCTAATGAGCCGCGTTCTGAAAAGACAAATGTCTGCTGCTAAAGGTTCTGTAGATTACAAGAAGTCCACCTCGAGAGCTTCATTAAGCACCACACAAAAACACAGAGTACAAGACTCTGTTCCAGTGAAACACAGAGTGGTCGACTGGTTACGTAGCTGCTGCGATTTTCTCTCCTTTTACTACTTGATACTTGCAGCAAGAGTAGCGTACGGCTCTCAGCTCCTCAGAGGTGGTAGCCATTTTTAGCCTCCCGAAGCAGAGAGAGCTAAAGCGCATCCTGATGACTAAAGGATGAAAAGGGAGCAAGCACGAGGAGACGAGAGGAGAGAAGAAAGGATCTGGAAAAGAAGAAGAAGAGGCTGAGCAGCTGTGGACTCTGCAGCATCTGCCCCAAGAGAGTCTCCTCAGCACTCAGCACAGAATCTCAGTGAGCTGAGGAGCAGAAACTCAAAGTCTAAGAGGTTAAGAAAAGAGTCTATCTGACAGCCTCATGTGTTGTGGACATGAGTTGACTGCAGCATCTGTGAGCACTGACTGCCGGCTTCATTCTAAGATCCAGATTTCAATACACAAACCCTCCACAGTGTGAAACCATCCTAACCTATAAGCTCTGTGCTGTGACTGTAGATTACCAGCGTTAGTGAGGACAGCTGCATTCATGTAGAGACATTCTGCTAGATGCACCTTCACTGTACTGATGATGGGTTTCAAAGAAATGTCTGCTCTCACGTCTCTGTCTCAAGACTTTACAAAGGGGCCCCGAGACCTTCTCTGGACCCGCCGAAAAAATGTTCCCAACAGTAGACAGTCCTCAGTTCAAAGACCAGTCTCCAATTCCACAGACCCACCCAAAATGATCGAACCAAAGAAAAAAAGTGAAGACACCAGTGGATATAGTTTTGTTTTCCCCTTAAAAAACATTACTACATGTTTATGTCCGTTGTGTTGTAGCTGCTCTCATTCTGGCTCAGCTATGCATGTGTTTAGTTATTAAAAGTTCATACACAAAATTGTGAAGATATGATTTGTTTAGTCTGTGGGGCTAACAGGAGAACTGGGTGTTTCAGTCATGGCTCGGCCAACCTGCTGGGTTTACAGGAAAAATGACTTTTCCCTGTAAAACATGCAGCAGTTCAGCTGCAGATAACATGGTGTCTTTTTGGAGACATCATGTTATCAAAGGTGATAGTTAGTCCACATGAATCATTCTTGTTAAGACACAGACCTGAGACCTGTGGCAAAGAAACAGCTTGTGCTAACGCAGCCAGTTCTGTCACTGACAGGCTGTTAGTCTGAGCATTTTCTTTCTTATATGGCAAAATGAACAATAAGCTGTCTGAAGTTGGCTTCAACAGTACAGTACGGGTGTGAGTCACTGCTCCGGTGTCAGTCGGATCTGTCAGATAGATTTAGGTGTGACTGGCATGTCAGACATTAAAGGCAGATGACAGATAGAAAGAGTTGCACATCTTAACCCTGTGAATGTGATATCTCGGCTATCAGCCACTTTACTGTGGCATTAACTGCAGCTGCTTAGTGCAGAAAACGACAAATACTTGTTTCTGTAGTGACGTGTATTACTGCTCTACAGAGGTTATTCCATCCTAATTGAGCCATCAGTGATCAGTGTGTCACAACAGTTAAGCATGCTCCATTCAGATAAGCCAACTGGCCATTATAGAGCGAGTGATGCCCAGTTTCATGTCAAAAGCCAGGATAGTTACAGCGCTGCCCCGGCTCTCCTCCTGTGCCCGCTGCTCATTTCCAGCTCAGGGGACTCAGCAGGAAGTGTAACCAGGGGGGGGGAGAGACCCTTCAGCCATCATCAGCCAGGTTACTGTCATTGCTACAGCTAAATTATCTAACCCTCAGCAGAGAGGAAGGTGAAAGCCCCTAGAGTTTCTAAACACTATATCCAATTAGGAATGAAAGACGCAGAAAGAGAAGTGGTCAGAAATGAAGATATTCTGTCCAATACGTTCAGCTTGACATGTATCTGAGATTGAGTGGACCTCTTTTCTTGAGCAGTCCTCTCTTGATTACAATCCATCATAAAGATGTCATGGTCGAGATAAAATGATTATAATAGTCACATGGTGGAAGCTCGGATGAACAGGACGTCTCTAAGATTTAGTTTAACATGAGAAGCCGGCTCTTCGTATAATGCAAATATGACCTATAGCATCTTGTACAGGTCACCAGCCAGGACATACAGCTGAGTACACTCTCACACTCTGTCCTTTATTTAGAACATGGATGGATTACTAAACGGGTCTAGCAGACTGAGACCAAGGGTCTAAGGGTCTAAGGACTAAGGGTCCCACGAGGGAGCCCCTGTCTCCGTCTAATGGTTTATACTCTTTGTGTGAAAGAACTCTGTTAAAACCGCCATAGACAGATGTCAGAAAATGGTCAAATAAAGACCACAACAATCACAGGTCAACAAAAACAGACCAAACGACCAAGACCAGACAGAAAGGCTTTGAAAAAGAGACACACGATGTCCCAAAACACACACAATGAGCATAAGAAACAATGCCGAAGGGCCAAACATGGACACAGAAACGACCAAAAAGAGACCAAGAGATGTGCAAAAGGTCAGTACACTATTCCTGTGTCTGTGCCCAGGGGCCCATTTTCCCTTCATCTAGCCATGCTTTTCATGACGTGTAACTGTAAACGAGTCCTTCATTTTATATTCCTTTGAGAAATTAAGCGCTCCCTGAAAATGGATTCCTGAACATTATTACTGTGTAATGTATGCAGATTACTTCAGCCTGTGGACTGACACCATTCTGCTGGTAACTCTATCATCATCAGCGTGTTTTTGGAATGGCACCGTGGAGGCAAACCCCAAACTGCTAAGCTGTTGAAAAGAATCACTGTACGGCTGCTTCTGGTATTCAGCCTAATGCTGGCGGTCAGGTGTCAGAGTGTGAACAATCAGGTGAGTGACGACTGCAACCCAGAGAGGGAAGCTTTTCAACCATAACATGTAGGAATTTAAGTGCGTCTCCTTGTTTGTCTGACCTTTGGAATAAGGTTACTTGTTATTATTTACATCTTCAGGCAGAATCTGGTTCCGTTGCAGTTAAACCACAGACATTCCCTCAGACTGCACTGCAGAGGGCAGGAATTGAGGTCAGGAGTTAAAGAATGGATGCAATCAATAATGGCTTCTTACAGTAAGACATGCATGAGTGTGTCTGTGCGCCAGTGTGGTGACAGAGACAAAGCTTGTCTGTAGCAAATCTGCTGGTGCTGGTAGAATACATCATCCGCTGTCCTCTGCAACCATGCAACACTCCTGCTGACACCACACTTCTATCAGGCACAGAGAGAGAGAGAGAGAGAGAGAGAGAGAAAGAGAGAGAGAGAGAGTTGGGGACTGTATGACAACAGGAAGACTCGTCAGTTTAAAAAAAAAAGCAGCAGGGTGGAGGCAGAGGGGGATGGTGACAGGAGGAAAACAGACGGGTGGAGGGAGGGTCAGAGATGGTTAAACAAGCCCATATGGGCCAAACACATGTGAACTGCATGAAGCTGATGATCTGCTCACGAACAATCTGTGTTAGGGTCCAAAGACAAAACCAATCTGCCGTACAGACAGACAGACAGACAGACAGACAGACAGACAGACAGACAGGATGCATGTTTGGTTTGTCATCACCGATCTGAATGTAAACAGAACCAAATGTTAGTGAACAGCTGCCGGTGCTTCTGACTCAGGAACAGGCTGCAAAATAAATAGAAAAAAAACAACTAATTAGTTGGTTTCCATGGTGACTGCTTCTCCCAAATCCTGTCGAGACTCAATTCAAATGCCCTCCTAATACCCACAGAGGCCGCGCCAAGACAAAGAACCACTTACTCCTGACACTAGGATGGACATTAACCTTCCAAACACTTAGTAAGGCGACGTCTTGGATTTTCTGAAAAGCACGAGGAAGAAAAACGAGGATTTAAGAAATATAGTGTCACAGTAAATAGCTACAGGTGATGCAGGTGCTGTGCATAATTTGGTGGCCTGTTATTCATATGTGCTCTACACACACAGAGTCCCAACATGCTGTGTCCCTACCAGCTCTGCAGCTCACTGCCCAGGACATAATCGACCACCCTCCGCCCTCACTGGAGAACATCTCCAGATCACGCTGCTTCCACACAGCCAGCAGCCGTCTGTGACACCACCCATCGGTCACCAGCCACCATCACCATCACAGCATGTCACCACATGTCAACCCCAGAACTGAACACTGGCCCCCATCATCCTGCTGTGTGGAACAATGTACGTCCAATACTCCGCTGTTCTTTATAGAAACTGTGGGAAAGTGAGCGCCCAGTATTCACTGCTCACCAGCGCTGTTCTAATATTCATTTACAGTACGTCACCACACAGGGAAAAAACTGTTGCAGCAAAACAATGCGAGCAATTTTACCAACAATAAGAGAACAGATTACAATGCAGCCTCAGGAGCTGTGGCTTCTCACGCTCAGCTTTCATTTCCGGACATCTGTTCCAGACACTCTGCAGGAAGAACTAATGTTTTTATACAAACATGTCAGGGGTCCAAAAACTTTTTGGACAAACGTACAAACGTAATCAGAATTTAAATTTAGCTTTAAAACTCAGCTATAAACCGTTTGCCAGAAGTCTACAGAAAACATCTTGATTGTTCCCTTTTAAAATCCACTGTGGTGCCACACAGAGTCGCAATGATCAAACTCATGTCACGGTTCAAAAGTGGGCCTGTAGCCATTTTCCTCTGCTCCACTGACGAACACATTTCACTAAGTAAAATGTGTAAGAACACTTTCTCTTCAGCATTAAATTGTCCTGCTTTGCGTTCAAATGTGCACATAACAGTAGAAAGGACTCAAGAAACAGCACCAGAAAAGTCAGAAGTGGTTTTTCTCCACTTGCAGAACACAGCAATATAAAAAATGCCTCAGAACAGATTTCTGAGCTCGTTAACAACACGACAAACAGTGTTTCTTGTACTGTAAGGAATCTTTTGGGAGTTTTCTCTGTCAGTAAATGCTCTAGTTCTTTGTGACCTTGCACAGTGAAGGTATACTTTTCCCACTTGGCTGCTCCTGTTCATGACAGATATGACGTGAGTGCAGAGTTATGTAACAAACCTTCACCTCTTTATTCATTCAAAGAGTCAAATTCTGAAACTTCCCAACTTCCTGTGTTGGAATGTGACACCTTTCATTTCCCTTTTTCATCCTGCTGCTCTCACAGACGACGTGACATCCTCCAGTGGAGTTACTGAACATCCTTCTGCTGCTGTGGACGATCAGTTATTCCCATCACACAGGAGTCGGGTCTACCGTGCATCCACATAAGCAGGCAGCCCACGTACTGTAACCTAATTACACAGGAAGCTGTAATTCAGAGCTACTAACCACCAAAACACATCTCCTGAGAGCAGCCACAGTATCTCTGCTCAGCAGCCTCTGTACAAATAAGAGAACAGTTCTCTGATCACCCACGTCGTCAGGAGTGTGTTTATTTCTGTGTTGTCCACCTGATATTTCCTGCTGTGGCAGAGATACACTTCAGTGTCTGCTGAGTGCAGCTCGACTCTGCTCTCGCCTCCCTCCCCAGATAACAGCTCGGCCTCGTCTGCGTTATCAAGCACACGGATCCCCGGAGGGTCTGACGCACACGTCGACAGGACGTCCCAGCTTTACTGTAACGCAGGACAGAACTAGAAGTACTACTATCCCTTCTTTCTTTCCTTTCATCCATCTCTTCCTCCCATCTTTGCTTCCATACTTGCACCTGTCCTTGCTTCTAACCTTCCTTCCTTCCTTCTTTCTTTCTCTCCGTCCCTTTCTTCTTCTCCTCATGTATACTTCTCCACTGTGTTGTTGCTACTTCCACAGTACTTGAGATTTCAGTTGTCCTTCCACCACTGGAGACTCACTGCTAATAACTGCTGTTATTGCTTGTTAGGGTTTTTTTCTGTGTCAGCGTTTCAGTTTCAATCACACTCACAGGAACCACTGAGTTTTATAAACTACACTTCATACTTGTACACGTGGGAAACAGAGCACAGAGATGTGTGTGTGTGTGTGTGTGTGTGTGTGTGTGTGTGTGTGTGTGTGTGATAAAGGTCACAAACTGAGAAAGCCAGTCATCCCACCCACCGACCTCCCACTGACCACAACATGAATGGCGCTCTTTTGTTTGCCTTCATCTTTTTGGCTCGTTCTCTCCGTCTTTAATAGGACAGCACCGTCCCTGGGGATGTGTGGATTTCGCTGCGTGTGTATGTTTTGCGTGGGCTGCTCGCACAGGAAGCCGCCACAGTACACTATGGGGACAAACAGCAGTTATGTTGTTCTCTGTGGGTTTACTTCAGCACAGAGTGGAGAAACAAGCAGCCCGCTGTGAGGCCTTAAGTTTGAATAAACAAAGACGCGGAGGCTACAGAGGAGATTATGTAGCTGCACAGGCTGATATCACCACACGTGAATGTGAATATTAACATGAATGTGCTCTGAATATCTGTATAGTAGTATAAGTACTGTATTACCCAGATCATAGTATCACATTATTATTTTAAACATCAATACACATAATTAAGGATACTGAAAATGTTCTGGTTTTTTCATTTTGTATTAGATTCTGTGTCAGCTGGGGATCTGTCAGATGTACGTGGTTTCTGTGAAGAGAGCCGCACAGGATCAGCGCAGCTCACGTGTAGCTGTGACCAGCGAAGCGTGAAAACAAAACAAGCCTTCATGCAGATGTGGAGCTCACAGGTACCGCTGAGGTGAAAAACGTCTGACAAATTGTACAAGGGCTCACAGGAAAGTCGGGAGCACGCACGATCATTACACGGTTCACCTGGGTGAGCGTCAGAGAGCATGAACACATCCTGCTGTTTGTGGCTCTAATCTGGATGAATCATCTCAGTCGGTGAGACTCAATGGAGCAGAGAAAATACAAACTATCACACATCACAGGCTGTGGGCCATGATTTCAGCTACGCTTGTTTGTTCCTCCTCCTCTGCCCTTAACCTCCGACTTCTCCATCCCTCCTCACTCTTATCCCCAGAGATCTTTCCTCCACGTCTGCTTTTTCCACACTCACTCACTCTCGTATTTGTTCTCTTTCTCTTCCTATCTCCGTCCCCGTCTGTGTGCAGATTAACCTGCCCACTGGAGCAGAATGAACCTCTTCCTCCTGCCCTCCGTCCCCACTGGAACTAACTGCACACGCTCAGATGTGACTTCACAGATGCCATCCAAGAGGCTATGACATAACACACACACACACACACACACACCTCACAGGAGTTTTATTGGTTGTTGTGGGTTTAGTCTCTGGGCTTCAATAAATCCTGTTTCCAGCTGTTTTTCATGATAAAACACAGTATTCAACCTGCCCAGGTCAAAACAGCACACAGCAGATGTCAGAGACCTTATACTTCAATTTCAGATTGATAGTTTCTTGTTTAGTTTCAGTTTTGGTTTCTTATTCAACTGACTTTGTGCAGCCAGCATCTCAGTGACATTACTGCAGGCACAATGCTACTATCTGTTAGCATGTTAATGGTAAATCCTATTATGTATTAGCATCAAGCTAAGGAACTAGCCGAGTATTCAACATGGTATGTTTGCAGATTTTTGGTTTTAAATTTGAGTCTGTGTGTTTTTTATTCACAGTGTATTTACAGTTTTACAGTACTTTCATTTGAGGGACAACTAATTATCAACCTGAAGTTAAAAACTAAACAACAATGTTCAAGAAGGGTTACCTTTATTTCTTTATTTATTAGCGAAAACTATAGAAATGTTGAGCTAAGAAGTCAAACTTAAAATCTAAATTCAGGAGAAGGAAAAGTAAATATTAGCACTTTAAAAATCATGTGCTACTAAAGCAATAAAAAGTCATCAATGCGTGGATTCAGTAGACATCAAAGTGTGTTCATTTCATCATGAAGGCAAATCAGAAGGGAAGTGATAATGTCACATGAAGTCAGCTCATTTGAAAAATGACATAATGACAGCCGTTAATGCAGACGTTAAAAGACTGAGTCACTGGAAATGTCCAAAACGTTTGCACATTTGCATAAAAGCAGCTTTTAACTAATCGAGTGTCTCCACTTCAGAAAGCTGCTGTGGAGCATCGCTTCACATGTTGCACATCTTTTTAACTATTAGTGAGAGATGCTCGCCACATTTGTGGTACGTGTCCGCCGTGATGATGCATCATCACAGGGAGCGGACCGTCTCCCTGGGCCCCCCTGTTGCGAGCCAGTTTCGAAGCGCCGTTGCCATGGAGACACTTTTAGTATATCAGCCTGCATGTGAAAAGGCTTCAGGGTTGGGAACATTATGTATCTGAAGTGCTTTTAGCAGGAAATGGCATCCTGATGTAGCTTCACCCCTTCAGAGCTGGATTAAGAATTTGTTTATCATGAGGAAACATGACAGACAGACAGATGAACAACACTAAAACACTATGTTAGGATTCTTTTTACCTTCCCTGTTTGAAGGATGTTGAATCTGCACTAGTTACTGTTTTTTAATTAATTCTTATGCATTAGGAGAAAGTGAATCACCAGATTCTGCAGCTCTGTGCAGCGTTCGAGCACCTTTCAGCTTGTAGCTTTGATTTATGACTTGTAATCCTATTATTTGGTTCAGTCTCACCACTGTCATCCGGGGTTCCTGATTTTCTGCCAAAATCCAAATCCAATACACAATTAAAAACTGATCCATCAAACTTAAATGGATTCAGAATCAAATTAGTTTCCGATGTGAATCGGGCCGTGGGTGGTAGGAGCAGTATCACCGCAGAGAGTCTCTGGAACCATTCACAGATTTGTACAGACTGGTAACTACGCAAAACGCTCACGTGCTGAAGAAAATATACTGCATCATGTTGTTTTAAACAGTTATTGTGGCTGAATCATTTGCTCGTCTGAATTAATGAAATGACAAATAGACACAATGACTGAAAATGACCACAAATGATAGAAAGATGACTAAAATTTATGCTGTTTTCTTACACATAGATTTCACCAAAAAAGATAATTTGAAACACTAAATTGAAATAGAGAGTGTGTGTATGTGGAGGACTGGAGATGTCCAGCTCTGGCTGGGGGGGATTTGACTCGCTGTGATTAGGGAACACTGATCCAAGGCAGGGTGACTGACGTTCTAAATATTGGATGAGCTCATCTGTGACCGACAAGAAGCTGGGTAAACAGCCAAAACCAAAAACTGGAGCAAATGCTGTCACACACTGTGCAAGCGTTCACACATCCACCCACACTCTGCACTGCACAGATGCTCCCCCTGTTCTTGCTTAATCTCATGTACAATATGCAGAGAGTACACTGTATGGAGGTTATAAAACATGCATTAAACCTTTAAGGAGATGACACACACACACACACTCACAGCTGTCACTCCTCATCACAACATGAGCAACCAAACTCCTCCAGCTGCAGCAGCTTCACATGCGGCGCCCACTCGCTCACGTGCAAAGTATAACGTAGCCCAAAATACACAGAGAGAGGGGGTGTGGGGAGGGGGGCTCGCTTTATTTGCTTGCTCAGACCTTGAGCAGTCAACGAGCTCTGAAGTGCTGAATTAACCTGTAATGAATGAGGTGCGTTGCCACGGCGACGGCCTGAGGCAGTATCTGCTGTGTTTTGCAGCTTCCGGCACACGTGGCGGTTCATCAGGCGGCGCGGGGGGGTCACGGGTCAGCTGTCACACAGACATTTCACAGTGGGTCTCTCCAGGTGGGACATACAGTACTGATGCTGCTGAAACCAGCTTGACTGACTGGGATTCCTCCGCACTGCACACTGGTGAAAAACTATTCTTACTCACAGTCTGTTCTGTGACTGTTCCGTCACAGACCTCCACACAGATTAATCCTGTCAGTCCAGAGATGAACCAATAATCTTCCTGTCACAAGTATGCTCCTCTAACCTGATATTAGTCAAAAATGTGATCTGCTGCTCAGTTTAGCTTTTTTTGTTGAAAACATCCTGAACAGTTGCTTTGCTACACACAAGACTTCAGTGAGTGGGTTCAGTGAGTCAGTGACGGTGGTTTTAGTCCTTAGCAGGACGTCCTGACTTATGGAGACAGATGTTTGGATGTGACTGGATGAGAGACTGATGCTCAGGTAACTCAGCTGGTCTGCAGAGTGACTTTGCCTGAACCGAAACCAGAAGCTACAGGTCTGTTCTGCTGAGTTCAGCTCTTTGCCGTTCACTCTCATTCCTGCGCTAACATTATTCCCTACCCCCCCTTCCCTCCCCACATCCCCTTTCTCTCTCCCTGTACTTGAAGTCTAAACCAATCACCCCATTTCTCAGCCAGGCGAGCGATGAATCCCTCTAAATCACAGGCTTAACAGCCTGCTGGGATTCTGCAGGGACTGGGGGGGGGCTCCAAAGCACAGTTCATAGAGGGATGGATAGACGTAGAGATGAGGATACAGATAAGAGGATAAGAAATAGGATAAGATATAGAGAAATACATACATCAAAGATGACAGATGTTGCTGTTCAAGAGGGAACAGGACTGAACCGAATCCACCTCACGGTAGATAATCTGCACTGAACTCATCTGTTGACTCTCCTGTCCTCCAGTCTAGTGCAAACACACTAAATAGGGCAAAGACGATAACTTGACACCTCACTAACAGCGTATCGTTGCACAGAAAATCAATTTGTCATTAACGCCCAATCGAGAGGTTAAAATGAAGCAGGAAATGAATTTATTCCCTCAGTACACTCATAATTACACAGAGTAATAAAAGAAACAATAGCTCGCTTGATTTCATCCAGAGAGAAATTGGTTTTATTTTGAGGCTCACTGTTCTATGTTATATAAAACCGGTCTCTGCTGTGATGTGTGAGGCTACAAGTGGAGATACACTTCAGAGATGGTCGCTCTGTCAGTCTGGATTTTCACTCTTTGTATAAACACTGTAGGAAACAGAGAGGAACGGATTCACAGAGCGTATAAAACCCACTGTGTCAGGTTGGTGATATAGAGCAGATTAAGCCTCTAAGTAAAAGTCTTTAAAACGTTAAAGCTTTTTGTTGAAAATTTTGAAAACCACAAGCCACTAATGGACTAAATTAAAAAGAACCTGTGTAAACATGTGAAAAGCCACGCATCATAGATTAGTCTGGTTCATTGATTTGCCACATAGACGTCGACGGCAGCACCTCAGCAGAAAGAGTAAAACTGACTCCTACATCAAGCTTCATGAGCCTTATGCTGACGAAGCTCGTTCTGATTTGTCCATCATTCCACAACCACTGCATTGAAGGGCATCACCGAGCTAGGAATCAAACCACCAACCCTGCAACTGGTGGACAAGCCAAACTGCCTCCTGAGGCTCGGAACAACATTCAGCACTGCTGGAAGATTACCACACAGTTCTCACACCGGTCACAGGGATTCTGACAGTTGCTGAAGAATGAACAGAAATCTGCTTCCAGCTGCTTCAGCTACTGTCTGAAATGCTTCACAGGCGCTCTGTGACGTGACAACACTCACATTTCCTCTTATGCTAATCCAGCTGGATTCGAGCACAAAATGCTCATTAGGCCTGTCGTGTATTCTCTCAACAACAGAGGTCGTTCAGTCTCTCTGATCGAGTGTGAAATCCGCTGTGAAGTTTAGTGGCCGTCTGCAGAGGCAGCAGCAGCACAGAGGAGGTTTAGACAGGTGACTGTTGTCACGCTCCATCATCCATCCCATTAGTCAGGCCTAAAACAGACCAAGGTGGACCTGGCAGGCTACACGTAGTAAACCCTGCTCAAGGGCACCACTGCAGAGGTCCTGCACGAGAACCGGTGCAGCCGAAAGGCTGAAAATCTGGGCCTGGGTCGGGCTCACGGTCAGCGGGAGGATTAAGAGATGAAAGATGGGTTTAGTTTATCACCAGGTGTCATGTGAGCTCGTGTCAGGTGAAAGACTGTAAATAAAACTAACGCTGAAGACCCAAAGTAGATCGTTATGGATACACTAAATATCCAGTGTGCTTCCTAGGCGTTTAAAGCCAAGATATCCAACTAAAATAAATCCACATTAAATAAAATACTAAAATAACAACAGCAACAAAGGTGACATTGAGAACTGGGAACCTGCCACACATTAAACTAGCGCCTGGCCTGCAGTGGAGCTCCAGTACAATAAAAAAGAGGCACTTTAATTAACTGTGCTATCACTTCCTGCAGCCTTGAGACAGGCCCACAACCTGTCCAGGGCGTAGCCCCCCTCTCACCCAGTGACAGCTGAGATTGACTCCATCACCCCCTGCAACCCACAAGAGGAAAAAGTGGTTAAGAGAACAGATGCATCAGTTCCTGGTCTCATTCTCAGGGTTAAGGTGAATCTACTTCATTTACAAAGCAACAGTCAAAGGATGGCTCATCCTGCACGCTGATGCATTTCTGTACAGAAGCAGATTGTCCTTCAGCAGCAAGCTGAAGTGCCCTTAAGCAAGACATAGAGTCCCTGCTGACGTCTGTGTGTATTCCTAAATCCACAGGGAGGAGCGTGAAAGAAGCTCAATTAAACTAAGCTAAATAATATGCAATAGGCTGTTGATCTGATTAGAACTGCAGTGGCTTATTTCTGGAGTTGGTCCGTTTGCCTTTCATCCAGAAAAACTACAATCCTGAGGATTTTCTGCTTCTTGCTGTTTGTGAGATTGTACAAACAATATGAAGTTTGCTTCTGGGGAACTGTGATGAGCACTGCTCATTAAGCTGTGACATCAGAAATGATTTCCTGACTAAACCACACAGTAATCGTTAGTTTCAGCCTTTGGTTTATTTTACTGTTCGGGTTTAAATGGTGATGTTCAGTAGAAGCTTGAACTGCTGCTGTACGAGCTCTTTAGTTCTGTGGCAGCGTCTCTGTGTTGCATCGAATCCTTTAAAGTATAAATGTGGAGAATGCGTGTGTGTGTGTGTGGGTGTGTTTACATCCTTTTTCCTTCATCTGAGGCTGACATGAACTCATCTTAATCACAACAGTAAGAAATTAATTTGTACAGTGGTGTTAAAGGTTCAATAGGAATAAAATATAGAATTTAAGCAATAAGAGAGTATTATGGTTCAGAATACACACACACACACACACACAGAGAGAGGCTTTCTGGAAGCACAGATGCTATTAGCAATCAGAGGCACGTCTCACTTAACACTGAGCATTTCAATACAGGAATGATTATATTCTGAACAAGCTGTTCTGCAGAACCAGAAAAGAAGCAGCTCCTGCTGGCACATATTCACAACGTAAGACCACCACAGCCCTTTCATCCTCTCACGCCGCTGTAGTGTTGTGCAGTCGTTTCTAAGTGAGGATTTGAAGGCGCTGATCAGAGGAGAAAGCTTTTAGAGGTTGTTCAGTTGCTCTAAGTGGCATGAATCCAATTTATACCCACAGCTTTGTGCTTTACTGCCAACAGCGCATAATGTATTCTGCGAGCTTCCCTTTCAGTCAAAACATCGCTTTCTGCTCAAGGTTTATCACAAACGATGCAGCCTGTCGTGTTATTTCTTCTTTTCCAGGATCAATTCTCATCTCTGAGCTCTGACTGAAACTTTTTTCTTCTGTGTATGAAGTGTAAAGACCAAAAGACACCTCACCCCCAGCTACAGCCCCTTTCCCCCGCGGCTCACCTGCTCTTCAAGCTCCCCGTCTTCGTCCCCCACCACCTGGACGTGGCAGTTTGGCGATAGCCTTGAAAGAGGAAGGTCCACTGGGCTTTCAAACACACCACATCCTGCTCCCCCGTCTGTTTTGTGTCCATATAATTAGAATGTGCCGCTGTATGTGCAGCCGGTAGCCCGCTGAGGAATGTGAAATGGATAACCTGGGACCTGGGAAACCAGCCAGCACTGCCAGTAAAACCACCCCCTCCTCCTCCCCCACCACCACCACTACTACTGACACCAAGCCCCGTCTTTACTGGACTGTGATGTCATTCCTACAGTACACTCACAGCCTGACTGTGCATCTGTTTTGCTTTCACCTTCCCATTTCTCAGACGTCTTTCTTTCCATTTTCTTAAATCCCCACAGTTCTCAACAATCAGATCCAACTTTCAGATATTCTACTAACATACTTGTTTCTTTGTCAGCAAATATTCAAACCTGGGAAGCTGGTCGCAGCAATTTGTGACACTGACAGATTAACTTTCCAACAATAAGCTAATTATCAAATTGTTTCATGCCGCTGTAAAACAACTCGCACATGTAGTTGTACAGAACATAAGCAATTATCAATATACCAAGGAATCCAAAGAAAAGTCAACTGATTAGCTCCTCAACTGTTTATACGTCAGATTTAATCACAAACTCCACTGTCCTATCATCACAACGCATCAAAAGCTGTCTTTTTATTTATATAGACCAACATCATCTCCTGCTTCTTACATTAACCAACAGTAGATGTCTTCACAACATTAGTGATTGTATGTAGAACACAATGAAGGCAGGATGGAGTTAAAATATGTATAAAAAAAAGCAGGAAACATCTGACATGTTTCTATGTGAGCACAGTGTCACCATGACCAGCTCTGGCAGACTCTGCCTGCTTGACCTGAAATACCATTTGTAGTCAGAGTCCACTTTCCCTGAAATTCTGCAGTGTAGGCGGCGAGTGCAAAGTCAGCATGACCCACAGTCAGAAAGGGGCCACAGCACTGACGGTGAAGCACAAGCTGAACAATAACACTTTCTTTCTTAACAATGGGAGTGCAGGATGCTGGAGGATTTCAGCACCTCGGTCAGCTCCATTACAGTGGCTGACGTCTTTTAGCCAAAAGAGAATTTAGAACAAGTGAAACACCTGCTCAAGAAAACCTAAACGACTCCTAAAGAGTGGCTCTAAATTACACACGGATTCAAGAAGACACACTTATAACAGTCGGATCTGCAAACGCTGATAATGCTGAACTTGAATGGAGGATTTTGACCTGTTAAAGACCCAAATGTGGTCAAGTTTCTGGTTCCTGTGAATCTGTGAATCAAAATAGAGAATAAAATCCTTTTTTTTTGTTTCATCACGTGGCCAACTGACTAAAATACCAGAGTGGAGCGAGGAGAGGGGAGGGGAGGGGGGGGGATTTATGCAATTCAATTAATGTATTTTGAAAAGGACAGGAGGGCATTATGAAACCAAGGTGGGTGCACTTAGGCGTATTTAAAGGATATGAAGTGGAAGACAACATCACGCACAACATGCCAGCGTCCATGTAACATCTGAATCCAACATCCACTGGGAAAAAGACTGCTGCACCTTTCTGGTTTCCATGGAAACCCTCTGAATGACAGGCCGCTAGCTGCTTCTGCTTCATGATAAAAACTGAAATTTGGTTTCCAGCGATTCCTGATTGTTTCCCCATCATGTGGCAAACAATGAGGTGGTCTGCTGCTGCTGAGCGCGTCTCATTGTTCTCTCTTTTTCTGGCACTAATTGGAAAACTCCTGCTCCAATTAGAGGAAACCTCTGTTGCTAAGCTCCCACAATCCTTTTCACCTTTCACTTCCCCTCCTGCACCGTAATGCTCCTTTAAACTGCACAGCTGAGAGGAATAAAACGCGCACACGCGCGCGCACAAACACACAAACACACACTGCAGATTAGGATGATTTCTACATGCTGTAGTCAGTAAAGTCAAACAGCAGCACATTATACAGGGATGTTTGCAGCTGAATGTGGGCTCACCTGAGCTGAAATGGGAGCTGAGGGCAAAGCCAGGGCTGAAAAAGACTGAAGACGTCGCCACCAGGAGCACCAACATCTTTATAACCTGCGCTGCGAAACTGAAATTAAATAAAAAAAATAAATAAAAAACTGCGGGGCTTGGAGGGCAACAACTAGGCGACACTATTTCTTGAACACGTCTTCATTTCTCCTGTGCGAAGCGGCCCCTGCTGAATTGTCAGCGCGCTCCTCCATCCCTGCTCGCAGCGGGGCAGATGAAGACGGATGAAGACAGATGCTGACAGATGCTGACAGACACCAGCCTCGTTGTTACTGTTTGTATTTATTCTCCTCCTGATCTCCGAGATGCAGATAAGAAGGAGGAGGTCGACTGGAGCTTCTTTAAAAGCAGGCAAGTGGATCCAGAACGGAATGATTTCCCTTCTCTGGCTGCAGCGCACAGCTTCACCCGGCACAGTCACATCATCCAGAACCAAACACGTGACACCTGCAGTTTAATTCAATTTACGAACCGAATCAAACGTCCGCTTTTCGGGCAGAGCTGATGGGAGCTGTCCGAGGTGCTGACAGCTACAGCGCCATCTTGATCGCTAATGCGCCCAAAAAGAATTTATGGAGCGTTTTTTTTTTTTTTTGCGCTGTGTGTGCAGGGGGGAGGGGGCTTAGGAGGCTATGGATAGGCTACTGTGCTGCTCGAACACGTTCAGCTGACTGAAATATACAGTACACAGGTGGAGAGGCAGGAAGAATCTATTTCTGCAGCTTAAAAAGACACATTTCTATTTCTAACTTCAGGCTGAAGCTTGAAAGCAAATATTCCCTCTTCATGTGTGTTTGTGCTTCTGGAGGCAGAGCCCGCAGCTGTCTCCTCCTCAGCTCCCTCACTTAGATAAGAAGAGTCAGAAAAAGCAAAGCTGTGATGTAACACGGGAGAAAGAAACACAGCAGGACTCTCCGGACTATCCCCACTATAATCCTACTGTTCATACATGCTGGATGAGGCCGCCTCCCCCACCCAACAACACTCATCCTCTCATAGTCCCTCTCCTCCATCCTCTCTCTCCATCAGATTGGATTCCTGGCAGCACTGGGAGTCAACTTTTCCTTGTGCATCTTACAGGCTTACTATGATTGTAATTCTTCGCCCCCGCGGAGCCGCAGAAAAGTCTGAGCTGCCAAAGAAGAGAAAAAGATCTGTCTAAGCACAAATCCAGTCTTTGTCAGATTCTCCATCATTCCTTTTTGTGCACCCTGCTCTTTGTTGCATGGATGAATAGTTATGTAACATATCATTTATTATTAATAGACATATTGTCTAAATGATTTTAAATCCTCTATGTGAACAAGTCGTTCTGGCAGCTTCCCTTACTCTGGCTGCCAAGAACACAGAGAGAGTGGTGGCTTAAGAAAAAAAAAAAGGTAACGCAAGTGTTTCTTTTAGTGGACAAATCGTGAGAGAAATTCATCTTTGCAAATGTGCAAACTGTTTCTCAAATGTGAGCATTTACTGAAGTGCTCGTTGGTTCGACCGGCTGCCTGCAGGTTGTTTCCTTTCTGTCTAAACATGGTGAATACGCCGGGAATTTATTCTCAACACCGCAGGTGACAGCAAGAAAAGCAGCAATACCTGAAGGTAATATACTCCATGGTACAACAGAAAAGAATGGACTTCAGTAGAAAAGGTTGTTGTTCAGCGGGTAAAATGTCTCCTTTTGTTGTGGCATTGCTGCATCTGGTTGAATCAAAGGTGTCTGTTTGTGCTAGTACCTCCAATCTGTACTTAAGTGAAGTCGTGTAGTAAATGAACTTCATTTGTCTCCATGACCTGAATCTTTTTAACAGTATTTTTTCGTAGTGATATGATCCATTATCTTATCTTAATGTGGAGCAGTGAGTGTGATCCAGCTTCAGGTCCAGTCCTGATACTGAAGCTCCTCATGGTCAAGTCCTGGTCTACATGATGTTATTTCTGCCCAATGCTCTGCCTGGAGGCTCAGCTTCAAGTTAAGGTCTTTACAATCACAAAAAGAAGGAAAGAGCAGTAAGATCACTGTCAGGCTGACACATTTCAACAGAAACCCACAAAAGCGCAGCAGGAAAACTGCATGAAAACACATAACAACAGACGATAATTCAAACAGTCAAAATGTGAACATTAGGACACAGAACTCGTGAAATGTGAAGTTCAGTGTGGAGCAGAGGGAACTTCTCAGTCTTACATGAACCACAGCTTCAGATTTAGACAAAGACTTCCAGCTGTCTGTGTGTTACGGTTGTGTGTAATTGCTGCCTCACAGCACACGTCACTCACATGGACGTGATCACACCGACTTTAACAAGCAGCACCTGTTTCTCAAAACTGCACATTTCTGGTGCCGTAGATTTCATTTCATGCTAATCACCCAAAACTTTCAGCACCGCTCACATTATATCGATTGTTCAGTCTACAGCAACGTGCATTTTGGAGGCACGGTCTTAACACGGCGCTGTGATGTTGGAAAGCAGTTTTCTTTTGTCTGATTTGAGGATCTATGACAGGTTATTGTTCGTTGTGCAGACTGTCAAATCCCTCGAGGTACATTTGTGGTTCATCAGGCTAAAAAAGATTTGATAAAGTTGGGTTGAGATCTAAAAAGAGATCAAGTTGAACCAGTTAAACCACAGTGTGTGCTGCATTATACTCCAGGCTGTGACTCCGAGTCTTTTCTTACCACCGCAGATGGAGGACTCCAGGTAAACAACCATGACATTATGTCACTATTTTTTTGTGCTGCTATGAATACGGTTTTTCTCTCATCTACCGGTAGAGTCGTGCACTTTACTTTCTCACAGAGCTACAGCCTCATGAATAGCGACTCTAAGAGGAGAGAGAGAAGAGTTTATATTTTACATACAGGTTCCTATTTTTGGATATTGGATTTCTCTGACAAGAATATTCCTCCTAAATCTTTTCACTCCACTTCCTCCTCCTCCTCCTCTTCTTCCTCCTCCACTTGTTTCAGTGTCTCATCACGTCAGATGCTGCTCTGATACATTGTGCTGCATGTCTGCTGTTTCCCTGGAAACCGAAAGCAGGGGATAAGATGGATTTCCGAGCAGGGGCAGATTGTGTGCTTTCCAAGTCACGTCTCACATCAAATGTGACTGACGTTAACAACAGTATATAATCACTGTTCTTTCACGTTTTTATCAACTAACGACACCAGCTCCCTGCAGAGCAGCATCATCTGCTGGGTGTTCTTTGCTGCTCATTTTGTGGCGAGGATGGCAGCTTGATGATGATAGCACACCAACAGAATTCAGAAGTAGAGAATGACTAAATGATGGAATGTACTATTACAGATCAACCGCCTGTCTCTAAAATGAGTTCATGTATTTTCTCCTTTTAAAAAGTTAAATTTAATCTGGTGTTAAGCTCCAACACTGCCTCTAACTGATGAACAGAATAGAAGCAGAAATTAATGATGTTTCACAGTAACTTTATTTTATTAGCATCGAGCTCAACAGTGTTAAACAACAGGACTTCATACTTTAATTTCAGTAAGAATATCATGATATGTTTTAAGCAAGTATTTTACTGTAGTACTGAGTCTGTGTCCGTCTGCCGCCCTGTCCATCTCTATCCTCACCCCACATGTCAGAGCTGTCCTCGGGGGGTGATGAGGGAGGATAGCAGACTTCGGGCTCAGGCTTAACAGCTCCCTCCAGAGCCTCGATCACTCTGCAGCCGGGCAGCTGCACAGGTTGCGTATCTCTCCTCTTGTTTCACCGCCCCGGGACTCTGGCTCAGCCCAGATCCACCCCACCGAGCCTGTAACTTTTACAGAAACCAGCTTTGACTCTGTTGACTGTGAAAACCCGTCACCATCTGAAAACAACGCTGTGTTTAATGGTTCCTGAGAAGCTGACATTTAAAATACTGTTTCTAAGGATCTATGATTGTTACTTTTGGTAAAATGTGATAATTTGTGGGGAGAGACTGTGTCGCTCCATCCATTTAAAACAAAATCACCACTGAAAAACATTTACATTAATACAGACTCTGGATCATTATAGAGGTTTAGAACATCTAATAAAAGAAAAGCAACAAGTCTTTCCAGTGAGTGTCCTACATCAACATGTTTAAACTGAAGACAAGTGAAATTAGAGTTGTACGCATTCACTAATGCTTCCTCTCACCAGCATGTGAACACAAAATGAAAATGTTCTACGTGTCGAATCCACAGTGACGCTTTCTAAAACACGATGAAGCCAATTAAACAAATGAGACAAGAATTACATTTGAACCTGAAGCATTATCAGTTCATATGAAGCGGGAAGCTAGAGTGAGGTGGGGGGCTCTGCCTTATCTAAAGATAATGATCTTGACTACACAGGTTTGTAGATGGGTGTCATGTCTCGAACAAAGGAGATTTCTGAAGACCTTAGAAAACTAATCCTAATCTTAAACCTATAGAAATGCTGACAACAACATTCCTGAGCTGAAGCTGGTCTGTAAAAACAAATGTACTATAATCCTGATGTGCAGGGCTGATAAACAGTTCACTGAAGTAGGGTCCCACCAGTCACTGGAAGCAGGGCTTCACATACTTCACACACACATATTTAAGATGAAATCATTTTCCCAGCGTGGTGTTCAATTAGGTTCCCTCTGTGTGATGATGATTATGCACAAACCTTCAAGGGTCCCTGTGTATTGCATTTTTAATCAGCAAATATATAATCTATATTGAATTATGTTGTTATTCGTAGTATTTCAGGCTAACATATCTTTTCTAAGCGAAAGATTTGCAGAGGCTTGAAATTGGTGTAAAAATCTGAGACGCAGACTAAAAGATGAAGTATTATTTAACAGCCACAGTAAGTCCCCCAGGCAATAATACATCTGCAGAGGAGAAGAGTGCACGGAGAGAAAAGAGAAGTGAGGTGCGCTGGGACTGTTCATTCAACAATCTCCCTCCTACGTGAGTAAACAATTAGAGGACAAACACGCAGAGTAATTAGGAAGACTAAATGTTTGTGTGTTTGTGCATCTGTATGGGTGTTGGAGTTACTGTACCTCTGAGTCCTGCAGGCAGAAACAAAGTCCACGGGGAAAGTGAAAATTCTGTGAAGAAAGGAGGAGGAGGGGGAGGAGGAGCAGGAGCTCTGACTGCAGGGAAACAGATAACGTCCCAGTAGTTTCAAATGAGTCTGTCATGGTGACTCTAACAACAGCCCCGTTCTGTCGTGGAAACAGCAGATTGTTAATTTGTCGAGTTATATTAGAAAAAGTCGTTTTGCTTGTTTACAAGTGAAGACCCCTGTTTCTCCACAGAACAAAGGAATTAAACGATTCTGTCTTTAGAGTTCCTATAAAAATGATCCAAAGGAGAAGTTGCCCTCTCACATCATAGAGGTCAAGTCATTATGCTGTTGGTCAAATCTCCTGCAGTAT
Organism: Ctenopoma multispine; assembly: GCA_034779795.1. Lineage (NCBI taxonomy): Eukaryota > Metazoa > Chordata > Actinopteri > Anabantiformes > Anabantidae > Ctenopoma > Ctenopoma multispine. Next base: position 16,713,687 of record JAUYWH010000011.1, on the reverse strand, counting down.
GAAAAATGTGACATGAAAACACCTGGAGAACTTTCACTTCCTGGACATTTGAAAGTGTGACTCTTTATTGGTGACCTCACGCTGCCCTGATTGGTTTGAACACATATTCTAACCAATGAAATCATAACGATTTGTGCCAGTGGTCCCGCCCTCCTGCTTCTTCCATCAATTCAAACACTCTACTGGTTTAGACTGTTGGATTCACTGCATTTACATCAGAATAAACAGACAGTGAGAGATAGAAAATGAGAACGGCAAGAAGAAGTCTGCAGCAGGACAATGACCTTAAATCTGCTGTGGAATGGCTTCAGTGTCAAGAGAGATGTTCACACAAGACGCACTAACAATATGTCTGAAGCAGTTCTGTGAGGAAGAATGATCCGAAGTTCCTCCTGGATGTTCTGCAGGTCAAATCCACAGCTGCAGGAAGAACTTTCTGCCAAAGGTTCCAGTTATTAACTTACTTTTTCCACCATCACTCTTTATGTGTAGTAGGTGTTTTAGTGGTTTTAGTAAAGATCAGATCACATTTCATGAACAACTTATGGAGAAAAACAGAAAACGGTTCACTTACTTACTTACTTAAGACAAAATAAAAACCCAGTGCTCCTCCTCGGTCATGCTGTTTCATATAGTTTCACAGTACTGCTACACACACTGTAACTGGATATAGCTTTGCATGTTCACACATTCATTAGGGGGTTGTCTGCAAAACTCTGCGGTGCTAATCCACCACGCTAATGCATGTTAAATGTGACACCTCAGCTGAACGGGTCTTTATGGAGTCAATTTCAATTAGGCTCCGAGGCTCGTTGGCTGCCTCAACACACAATTCAGGGATCTTAATGGGATTAATTACCGGTTCTTCATGCTAAAGATTTTTATTTTTCAAAAAGAGCAGTGGTGCTGACACGTCGTGTACGATTGAATGTTTTAATTTGCTAACCTCCAGTGAAGTGTTGCGGTCACACTGTGTTAGTGCCACAAAGGAGAATATTGAACTTTCTGATCAATGATCATTGTGCTTGGAGGTTTCAGTGACTTGCACACATGCACAAACTTATACACAGGCACAATGAACGAGTTCACTCAAATCACAAAGAAGCACTATTCTGAGTTGTACTTTTTTCAGGAACAGTCACAGTAACATCCAGGAAACCTACCCTGGACTAAAAGTCCCTCTGTGGGAATGCTAGGCTCCTTCAGAAAACACATCCAGTCACTGTCACGTCTGCTGTGTTGGATATAAATCATTTAAAGGTACAGAATGTAAAATATGTTTGAATATAATATTTATAATTATATTTTCATCAGTTTGTATCACCTGAATATGAGAATAGTTGCATTTTCTATACAACGAGCTTTTTATAGTTACATAGGAGACGCAGCCCTTTCTACAGAGAGCACCATGTTGAATTTCTGTGTTCAGAAAGCTGAAATCTGCAACCTTATCCCACCTTTAAAATATGTCTCAAAGTTCTGCTTTCAGAGTATTTCTGATACGAGTCACGAAGATGGACAGCTGGTTTTAAATCCGATTTTAGATACTGTGGATCAATACACAGCAGGAATCAAACTCACAGTCTCTGCACTCAGTCAGGCTTTAGCACACACACTACTCATGTTATTTAACGTGCATGTTAGCACCACACAGCTGAGTTATATAACTGTGTAGAACAAGACTTGTTTTTTCTGCAAAGCCCCCTTTCTGTCTGCCAGCTCTCTGCCCTGTAGCACTGTGAGTGTGAGTGTGTGGCGAATAGGCAGAAAACCTGATTACCTGCCTGTTGTGATGCTGGTAGGGAGCTGAGCACATCATTCTGAAATGATTCATCACTGTAGCAGTGGTTTCTGACCACCTCTTAGTCATCATGCACTGAGAGAACCCGGTTTACATTATGTTAGGATTAATCCTCTGGAGGTCATGAAAATCTGTATATTACACAAAGCTTCATCGTAACAAAGAGGAAGCTACTCTCAGAGCAACGGCACAAACAAAACCCAGACTGAGACACGCCAACCTCAAAGAACTCGAGGCAACGTAGACCAACACAACAACCTCCATCAGAGATGTGGTGGGTGACACTGAGATGACGCAGGGAGGTGCAGAGAGGCGCAAAGCTAATCTGAGGTGTACAGTCAACCCTCCAGACCAATTACCAAGGCGCAGTGGGACAGTATGTTACTGGACACCAACAAAGCCCTAGTGATGATCCTTACAACCAGCATAACTCAGACCAGTGAACTGGGATATGCTACAGCTGCTGCCGTCCTGAAGGTGTTTGGCTACAGCATCAAGAAGAGCAGCACTTGCCCCGCCTGGAAAATGAAACTGGAAACTAAGATCAAGACAACTCAGAGAGTAAATATAAATAAATAGAATACATACTGTAGATAGATAGATGTGTCTGTCAGATATCAGACTGGGATTTCAGTCTCTATGAGTCATTTCCTGGATTATTTGACAGCTAACTTTGAGAGAAGAAGCCATTGATGTGATGTTATTGAAGTGTCAAAGGTCGACTAGAGGAGATGGAAACGCTGCGCGTTAAGTGCCTCATTGCCTCAAATGCAGAGTATATAAAAATAACAGCCACTGGTGAAGTGGCTGTTGAGTTGTTGCAGAGCTTTACCTGCAGTGTCGTCACTTATTCATGAAAGAACTCTTCTTCATTCAGGTAAAAAAAACGCTCCCACTGCAGAAATACCACTGAACTCTGGATGCACAGAATAATCTTCAAGCCTGGTGTCTGGGTCGAACCCACCAGAGTATGTCTGACCTCCACTTCAACCCCATTAGCAGGCCCAGTGTGGGGTCTTGTCTCAGTACATCTGGAGACACACGTCCTGTCTGCAACGGCAGGAGCCAAGGTTTTAATGGTTAATTGCTCCAGTGGGTAGAACAAGACAGGTGCAAGGCCACTGGCGGCCGCATCTTTCCCATATATAAGAGACTGAGGCATGAGGGAGGTCAACTGTACCAGGGAGCCTTGAAGCTGGTGAGTAGAACTAGACAGGACATGCTGGATTAGATAGGAAATGGGATTAAACTGGTTTATATGGTTTGTTAGGGAATGATTTTCAGTAAATTCAGAGTTGCCTTTAATGATATTAGAGTAATTTACTCTGTTTCAAATGTAGTCGTCAGATGTGGTATCTGTGTTTTAAATTCTTGTTTTTTCTCTGGAGTCTTTGTAACCTCTGGCCAAGTGAGAAAAAAGACATGTTCATCTTGAAGTGCTCATTCTTGAAGTGCAAATGAATGAGCTAGAGATGGGGTGGTGGGGGTGTTAGGGGAGAAGTGAAAATGATGAAACAACCAGTAGCAACACAGAAATATTTTGTTTTATGTTGAGAAGCTTCCTGTGGCTGGCATCTTTAGCAGCGTCCCTCCAGCAAAAGGGCAGATGCTCTTTTTTATTTTAGATTTCTATAGTTTTAAATCTTTTTTATTTTGGCTCACAGCATCAAATTTTATTAAAAGAATCCTGTCATTATGCCTGACCGCTGCATAAGTTACAGTTCTACAAGAACACAGATCCCCCTGCACAAACGCCTTCAACTTCCCCTGCCACCATATGCAAATCGAGCCCTCTGACCTCGCTGACATGGCTGAAAGACAGATCATGATAATGTGACACCCTGAGTTAGTAGCGAGAGATAAAGAAAGAGAGAGAGAGGGTGGGAGGTAGTGCTGTGTCACGGTAATTACTCCCTCAACTGTGTCATGCATCAGTGGACTGTTGCTGATTTGCTTTATGTGACAAACAACGTTAACAACATGCAAATGTTTTAAAACTGTGTATCTAGCAGATGTAACTCTGCACACAAGCAGTGAAGGTGTTTTGGCACCATCTGTCTGATGATTCATGAGACACGCGACCACTCAGCTTCAGTGTTCAGGAGCAACGAGTTACTCAGTAACTTTAAGTGTTTGGGATTACAGTGTACGGACTTCCAGCAATGCTCCTTTACTATCTCACTGAGAGTCTATTAATGGCAGATGGAGAGCTGTTGTTAGCTTGGCTCTTTGTGTTCGGTGCACAGACTGGTCGGGTACAACCTGAAGCAGGAGGTCAGCCTCTAAAAAGTTGCCTTGTTTAGCTAATGTTAGCCACAGGGCAGTGACCAGGGAGTGAACTGAGGTCGGGACGTCTGGAGAGCTGTGTCTGGTTCTCTATTTACCGGATGTTCAGAAGTTCAGTTTTGACTGAAGTCAGAAGCTCAAATGCCATGTGGTGACTAATAAAATGAGATCAGTGCTAACAGACTTTTTTAAGCTGTGGACCCAAAATATCGATGACCTACCTCAGCATGAGGAGCCCTGCTATGACTAATCACATAACCAGGTAACTGATGCCAGTGACGATTAACAAGCCTCTGACTGTATCAAGATGTTTGCAGAACGGAGGACTAGAAATGTCACCAACATAACAACAACCTCCTGTCAGTGTGAGAAAGTTTGTTCCAGAAGTTTGTTTGATTCTGTAACGGTCTGATCTGATTGGTTAGAATTTAGCCAAAGACCTAATCAAAAAAGACTGAACTGAGATTGTTTCCCTATTGTTCAGGACACACCTGGAGAACATGCAGGACGACTTTCGGCCACAGGTGAAGAAGGTAGTTGTGGCCATGGGAGCTTCACTCACAGAGCAGGACTTCGACCGCATGCCGCCGGAGCTGAAAACACAGGGTGATGCGCTGTGTCTTTTCACATGTAGTCATGCGTTCTGAGTGACCAGAATGATGAAACAGCAGATGGTCACGTTTGAGTCACGATGATGATTTCACTGCCTGATGTCATCTCTCTGAATGTGCTCAGGGAACTTCAACTACAGCAGGTTTCTGGACTACATGCAGCAGTTCAAGACCTCAGAGCAAAGAGAGGAGGCCGTCAAGAAGGCTTTCACGATGCTTGACAAAGACGGCAGCGGCTACATAGAGTGGAACGAGATCAAGTATGAGTCCCCTATTAATGTGCAATGAGATAAATCTGTGACAAACATTTTACCATTAGCAGACACAGACACACAGAGATAATAAATGAAATGCGTTTCTTTCTTTAAAAGATAAAGATTGGTATTTTCACAGGTACATTGTGTCCACTGTACCCACTGCAACCCCATCAGCTCCTCTCTCTGATGAGGAGGCTGAGGCCGTGATCCAGGCTTTAGACACTGACGGAGACGGACGAATCAACTACAGAGGTGAGGACCTCTGATGTTTCACTCTTTGATGCACAGAGCTGTAGTCACCACTAGGGGTCAGCAGTTAGTAACTCTTCAAGTATGGGGAAAAACTACAATCTCCCTTCAGGCTTTTAAAAAATGTATAATCCATGTTGAAAGGAACGAAAGTACTCTATTACCTCAGCAGATGTAATTATTGTATGATGATAGTGTAGTATCTATTAAGCATTTTACTGTTGTAGCTGTGAACGGAAATGGAAAGAGGTCAGCTCATCTCTCTGGTCACTGCACACCTTGATAAACACCTTTTAAAGCTGCAGGATTTGTTGCTATGGATGGAATATGCTGCACACTTGTCACACCGGGCAGATCAGCAGTCACATCTCTCTCTTTGTGTCGTCCTCTTCCACTCACAGAGTTTTCAGACATGGTGAGGTTGGAGAAGAAACCGAGGAAGTAGAGGTCACGTGGTTTGTTTGTGCTCCAGGCTGCTGCTGCAGAAAAAGCGTGTGAAGGATAGAAGAGAAGAGGCTGATACCAGATTTACCCTCTTCCACCTCCTGTGTATCACCAGTCAAGATGTGAGGAGTGTGAGGACTTATCAGTATGATTGTATCCAAGTCATTAAAACATGGCGATTGATTTTATAGTCTGGTTTATAGCAAAATGACTGTGTTCCTGATTCAGTGTTACAGTGCTCCTGGTTAAACACAATAAAATAACCCAAACTTGTTTGTTTGTGTGAGGTATGTCCACAGCTGAAACTAGTCCCAGTAAGGTCAGCATGTGCTCTTGTTTGAGAAACGTGTCTAAAAACCCACGGTTCCAGGATTTCTTGGATTTTAACTAAACCCTGTTGATTTTAACATTGTTTGCATTTGATAAATTAGAATTGAATCAGTACAAACTGATGAGCTTGGGGTTAACTGGACACAGACAAAATGGGGAGACTTTGAAACAGACACAGAGGTGAGGGGCCTTTTTCTATTTGCATTCTCTGCTGCACTGGCCTGTTGTCACCACTAAGAGTCAGCAGTTAGTCACTCTGCAGGTCTAAAAGAGGCACTGTACAGATCAGATAGTTATGGAGATATATCAGCTGATCTCTCTGTTGTTTTTGTTCACAATCCACAGGGCGGTGGGCCCCTGTGCATCATTTAAATTGCTCTTAGTCTGGTTCCCACCCTGCACAATTTTGTCTTGAGATTCTACTCCCAAACTTTTGCAGTGAAGAACTGAGCTTAAACGCTGTAATTTACCAGTCCGTTAAAGCCTGAGCCTCCAACCCTACCTGTGAGGAGTTTGAGTAAAACACCCTGTTTCTCACCCAATTAAATGACCATAACCCAGAGTCTCAAAGTCAAAGTGTTTTTGTTTCATTGAACCACCAGACAGTATGGAGTGAGGATTAGTGGAAGTTGCAGGATCTCAGCCTGGAGAGGAGATGCAGGGTAAGTAAGAGTCAAATCAGTGGAGAATCAGGAATTATAGGAGAGTTGTATGAGGCCAGATCAGTCTCAAAATGAATAAACTCACACGGGGGTTTTCACGAATGCACATGCTCTGGTTCGTAGTC
>JAUYWH010000011.1:16660638-16706822 GCA_034779795.1 Ctenopoma multispine | reverse complement strand
TGTAATTTGCTTGTGTCTCCTTGTAAGTCGCTTTGGATAAAAGCGTCTGCCAAATGAACTAAAGTAAAGTAAATGTGCTACCTTTTGAGCCTCCTCTGGACAACTTCGCTGAGCACAATTTGAGGTCCTTCTTTGTTTTGTCGTCTTCATTCACTTTGAAATAGTTCCACATGGCTGACATGTCTCGCCTCGCCTTCTTCCCGCTCTGAGCTGCAGCGAAGGCCTGGGGACGGGCACTCGGCGCCTCTGATTAACCTCTTACACGCCGCTCAAACATAGACATTTCTCAGACCGTGGTATCGGTCTCTGGAATCGGGGGACTTTTAACGAGTATGAGTACTTTAGAAAATGTGGTATCGAGGACGACACCAGATACCGGTATCGGTGCATCCCTATATATTTATATGTTTTATGTCACAAAATTAGGGAAGTTTTCAGACCCCTCTAGGGCCAATATTTAAGTATAATATATTTCCCAAGTATACTTTACCTAGTAAATATACTAATGTATGTCTAGTATGCCTTTAAGTATTTCTGTTTTAATACTAAATTGGCCAGCTTTGTAGTTTATAAAGGTATACTTTAAGTATACTAAAAATCAACTTATACATATACTTTTACTTCACTATGAATAAGTATACTAAGCATAAAAGAGTATACTTACAATATACTCTATTTTGTATAACTAGTACAAATACTAAACATAAGTATACTTTTAGTTTACTTGTGATATACTTTTAACCTCTTTTTGAGTTGATCATCATTATCAGAATATAGTCAAAATCTTTATTTTTTTTCACGTGTAGTACTTCTCAAGTCACCGGACAGTTGTGTGGTAGTCACATCTATCACAGTGGGTTATTTGTAGAAAACTATGAACCTGACAGACGTATAAGTAAATAACCCAGGAAGTCATTGAGAGCGACGGCCTACTGACTGCTCACCCTTCTCACTTACAGTTTTAACTTTATTAAACAACAATTGATGATCTCCCACACTTTCTCTGTTCAAAAGGTAAAACACCATGTTACACAACAATTTTTGACAAATTCTTCTTTTAAAACATCAGTTATTTCTTTTATAGTTGTTTGCTTACACAGTTAAATCGCTGAAAGGCATGCTGGATATTTCTTTGTACTTGTTAGTATACTTCAAGTATAAGTACAAGAACAGGGCAAATGTACTCATACCTTCCTGTATACTTCTAATTAAAGTACATTTAAATGTATATCCTTACTGAGGAGTTCTTTTGAATGACCCTGAGTGATGTAGTGTGATCTGGTCTGTCGGCTTTTTCTGTGGTTCTGCTGAACTTGTGCTCATTGTGACACAGAAATGTGTTCAGCTTAGCACATAGCTGCCTTTTAAAATCACACAAGCTGTGGTTTAACCACAGCTAGCAGTACGCTGGTAAAATGTTAGCTGGTTAAGTGACACAATTCAGGTCCAGCTAACTAGTTAGTTAGTTAACTGTGACGTACGTTAGTTAGTTAGTTAGTTAGTTAGTTAGTTAGTTAGTTAGTTAGTTAGTTAGTTAGTTAACAAAATGAAACCAAACTAAATGAATAACTAAAACTGGTCTGCATGTCTTAAAATATGCATTGGCTAAACAACTAGCTAGCCAAAACTGTATATAAAAGCTGACTAGTAGGTACACAATAAACATGAAGAGCAAAAAAGAGTAAGAGAAATGTACAGACCTAAACTGTGTAAGTGAACTTCAGGATTAAAAGCAACATCCAGGAGTTTGTATTTCCTGTTATCTTCTTTTAAACGAGACAGCTGGTCCTCGTAATCTACTATTGTTGTTTCAAAAAGTCTGCAGATGTCTTCTGTTGCCTCCTCCAGTCTCTTCTTCACCAGCTGTTTCAGAACTGGTAGTTCTGACATATTGTTCAAAGAAAGTTTTAGAAACAACTTGAATATTTCCTCAGCAGTAAAAACTGAACTAGAAACAGTTTAGTTTGTTTCAAACAATCGCTAACTGCTAACGTTGCCCGGCAACAGTGGAGCAGAGTTCAAAATGTATTTCAAACCAACAAAATGTTCCGTGGATCATCGTCACCATGAACCACAGATTATTAAAAGCATTAAAACAGGGGATGACCGGAGACAGGAGACAGGAGGCCGAGTTAGAGGTGGCAGAGCTGAAGATGTTAACGTTTTCATTGGAAGTGACCAGGAAGGACAGAATTATTTTAATTTACTATACTTTAGTTCATTTGGCAGACGCTTTTATCCAAAGCCACTTACAAGGGAATTAGAAATCAAATGCAAGTGTGTGCGCTCCCGAGATGTTCTATTGAGAGGGTGGAATGATTCTGAGACTGCAGTTCTTTCGTTTTATCCACAGTTGTCATGTTTTGCTATGAGATAACACTTATGGATCACTTGGATCTCTTATTTTCTATAGTGAATATAGGCTGAAGTGAACATGTTTGCTCCAGCTAACACTGTGATGTAATCATGGCTCCACAAAGGGTCTAAATTAAAGAGAAATCTACATTTTCAACTTTTATCTACACTAAAGAGCAAAATCCCTCAGCCACTGAGCGAAAGGTTAATGAAAAATCGAGACTCAAAGATTCTGCATGAGGAGTGTGTGTCTGAGCCGAGATAAGGTGTTTGAGCTGCTCATGTTACAGCCACTAAGTCTTACTGCCTCAAAGCCGCACAGATTGACAGTACGGAGAGCTGAGGTTGTGGCAGGGATCCAGAGCCAGGTGACCTGTGAGGAGACCTCTGTCTCACCATCAGTTTATCTCACTGCAGCAGCTCAATTAGCTTTTCCTTTCCCTTTTTTTCCCCTTTCCGACAGCACTGCAGAAAAAGACATGTTTGTGTGTGAGACCAGGCTGAATGTGTGCGTGTACAGGCCGACTGAATGAAGTGGAAACTGCCAATAGATGTTGCAGGCGTGAAATTAGTTGTGCTCTAGAGAGTTCGACATTTTACAACCTCCTGGTGTAAATCCAATTATGTAGGGAGCATCTAGGCACACATTTAAGCAGCGTTTTTTTTATTTTTAGAAGACTTTCGAGAAACTACACACGACACGATGTAATATTGTGATGCATGTTGAGAATTTGAATTATTCTTTGGCAGTGGGGCTCTACGGCCATTACATCTGCTTAGAAATCATATTTTAGTGTTTGGCCCCCTTCTAATTTAACATTTGTCCCAGAACTGGAGGAAAAGAAGGACTGTACCACTGTGTATTGATGGAGTCACAAAAATGTACTGAAATGTGACCTCAGCCAGTGAACAAAGGGGAAATGAGTAAACATTTTAAGGCAAAGCATGAGTCCCAGAGGATATTTTAAACTCTGCAATCATTTGGTTATTTGGAAAGTGGAAACCAACAAAATTAAGAAATATGACAACGATGACCGTATCTTCTTAACTGAAGCTGAAGAGAAGCTGTTGTAAGATGCTGCCTTACTGACGAACTCCAGGTTTTTTAAATAGATTAGATTTTTCTGAAGATTGTGAAGACGTGCTATCAACCAGTTAAATCGTTCAACCCCTTGCGGTCACCTTAATCATTATTTATTCCCTCAGCAACAAGACGCTTCAGTGTAACAGGTCTGATCAATAATGAGTCATGTCTGTGCATGATGGTCGGTGGCCGAGGTTCATTATTTGCTTCATTGCACCCTGTCGCAGTGAAAGGTCAGAGGCTCAACACTGCATGACAAGCAAAACATGCATAAACATGCGGCTGCGGGGTGAGCGAAGCCAAATTGGGTTAAAGTGGGCTCATGTTGGCCTCAGATTTGCAAATAGCTTGTCAACAGACTGAACTGATGGATGAATCAGTTCCTCAGATCTGCTTGTTTAATGTAGTGTTTGCTTTGGAGCTTTACTAACGTCAATGATTTGCAGTCATGAGATGTGTTTTCTCAAAGTGTTTAGCTAAATTAAGGGCACATTTGTCTTGTACGAAACAACAACTCGGCTTCCAGACCCACAGATTTCAGAGATTTAATCCCTTTTTCTGTTTTTCTGTTATTATGAAATGCTGCTAATAGACATTTAACAAGCTGGTGCTGGGTGTCCAGTCTTAGTCACACTTTAGCTTCATAAATTCACATTAGTTCTCCTTTGGGGTCAGATAGGAAACATTGATTAGTCTTTGGTGAAGGTTACCTGACGTTATGGGACCTACGTGACGCATTGAAACATTATGTGTTTCAGTGAAGCTGCTACAGACAGCATCATGTCCCACTTCCAAATTAAATACTGCGAGTTATGCATGTGTCTCCTCTGTGCAGCGCAATGTGTCCAGATATGTCATCAACAGCACAGTCAGAAATCAAGCAAATTCAAGGTGTGTCCTAAATATATACCAAACCTAACTATGTCCACGATGTTAGAATCTCACTGCATCCTGCATCCTGCATGCTGCATCATTACCTGTTACCCACTCTTAGTGCAGTGAAGTACTAGTATTATTGACTTCATACTGTACACATGCATAGGATGAAGTATGGGATTCGGTCACAGTCTGCATGCTGACAGCTTTGTCGCGTTTTCAGTGTGGACTCTGTAGAGACATGAATTCCTGTTGCATGCCTCTGAAATGTGAAGCTGGAACGCTGCCTAAGAAACATGATCACTTTTTATTCCCCATCAGACTTAATGTGATTTTCCATCAGTTTTTCCTGTACTCCCCTATGCACGCTTGATACCCTCTCTCTTTTTGTTTTCAACTATTTCCTGCCTCCTTCACCTCTTTCCAGCTAAAGACCACCCCCTCCTCCCCCTGCACATTCTCACTCCCCTCTGCCTCATTTCTGCCCTCTCTCACTCTCTGCTCAATCGCTGCAGTGATGTACCGGCTGCTTGGACTCCATTTCTTCTCCTCCTACTCCACATCTCCTCAGCGGGTGTCCAACACCAATGTCAGGGAGTCTGTAGGAGCTTCCGTGGGGGGTGAAAGAGCAGGGGACCAGCTGTGACCCAGGTGGAGAGTCGCTGTGAAACCTGAATGTGAAGGTAAGACTGCAGAAAGTGACAAACCAAAGAAAGCTGCATGTTTGGGAGTATGAGCTGTGCTGCTGCACAAAGATGAAATGTTTCTGTTTGCTGTGCAATCAGGGCTGTTATACATGATTGGCTTAAGATGTTGGTGCATGGTACAAGTTATTTAAGGAGGCAGAGAAGCAGAGATTCTGCACTTTGTTACTTTGAATTGTTTAATTATTGACATTTCCCTTGTGTTTCTTTGCTCTTCCCTCCTCTAAACTGTTTTAGAAAGAGACATCTGTCATTATATTAATATTGGATAAAACGGCGCTGACCACAGGTCAGGTTTTTGGCCTAATGAATGATGAGAGACCTCTTGTGCTGCCTGTCTCACATCAGTAAACTAAGAAATCCAAGGTAAAACCTGAATCAGCCCAGGTTATAAAGGTTTCCCAATTATTATTTTATAGTTAATAAAGTATCTATAAATCTAAATTAGTTTTTGTTTTGTTGTTTTATTCTGTTTAGTTTGTTTCATTTCAATTCATTTTTAGTTTAGTTTCAGTAATTTTAGTTGATAAAAGTGAAAAAGAAGGAATTTTCTGATAAATGAAGATTTGAAAACCAAACTTGTTTCAGCAAAACACACATTAAAGAAAAGACCACAATCAACGGACGATGAACAATGGGACATTTTCAACCAATCCTGGTGACATTACCCTCTGTGTGCTTCCTCTTCAAACCTTTTTCATTTTGTGTTTCGTTTTGATGGAAACTTGCTTTCTGAGCCACATATACTTTAATCCAAAGTGACTATGTTTGCTCATACTGAAACATTCGGGGCTCCCACATTTCACACTTCCTGAGCTTACTGCTGAATTATTGTGTATTTCATAGCCTGGAAGTAGTTCTTAGTTTCATCGTAAATACTGAAATGCATCCTCCCTGCGTTTATGTGAAACAGTGATATGGTTGCTGTACAGTTATGCTGGCAGCACCCTTTGTCTCTCAGAGTTGTTGTCTCAGATGCATGAGATATGATGAATAATTAAAAGGACCCAGTGAAGCAGAAATATAGTTCAGTTAAGCTTCGTAAATACTGAGCCCCCTGCTGAGCCATATCCAGCCTGCAGCCTCCTCAACATTGGGAAGAGCCGTCAAAAATAATCATAATTAGAAATGTGCCTCAGCCTCTGATCTTCACACAATCAATTCGGAGGATGCTGCATGAACAGCACGATCAAATGATTCTGTTGTCTGTAGTATTTTCCTCCGTGTAGGAAGAACATAAGTGAGAGTGGATTTAATAAAACACCTCTGAAGTGAGAGCAGCTTCATTTTCACATCCTGCAGCACCCAAAGGGACTGCAGGATGTGATGCACAGGGACTGTGCATCCCTGATTTGTCTGCACAGGGAATTTCTCAGAGAGTAAACTGTGATGAAGAAGAACCACTCACAAGATTTCAACTGCTCCCTTCAGGATTAAAAGGACTTCAGCCAGTGTAAAAGAAGTGGCTCGTGCTGGCATATCGCATGGTCAGTATTTACTAGTCCCTTGTGCCATCTATTGCTGGCACACCTTCTCCTTCATTACAGTCATCCTCATTCTAGATGAGACGAAGTTGCCCTTTGCAGGAATGCCGTATCCATTTCACCTTGTTCTCTGTGTAATTGTTTGCAGTGTTGATAATCAAATTTTCATTTTATCCAAATGATCTGCTTGTTTAGATGGTGCACTGGTGCTTGTAGCAGCAAATTAAACCAAAAACTGTGTAAGATTGGTCACTGAGCATCGTTGTCAGAACACAGATCTGATGTGAACATAAGTTTCACCAATGAATTAACACACACTGAGAAAACCGAGATAAGGTGATGTATTAAATCAGAGGCCTACTTCTGTAGGGATAAATGTGCAAAATGGAAGCTGAAGCCGTTGGACATCCTATCGCAGCAGGTGATGTTACAGAACAAGTGAAATACTAGAATGTTTTTATTGATAAATGAAGCACTAAGGAAACAGCAGAGTGGAATCACATAATGCTGCAGAATGTATGACACACAGGATGTGCTCTTTAATTTATGGCCTGGATTTAAGACTTGGTGCCAGAAATGCTGGGAGCAAGTAGTGAGATAAAAACGTCTTATCAGGACACATGTCACAGAAGAAAATACATCAGCTCTGCAGATTAATTTGCTGACGGAGCCGTGATTTTGTGCCCTGTTACTGTTAATGCTGATCTAGAGTATCCTGTATAAATCTGACATCAAACTGTTGTTTGACTTGCTCTGAGTCACGTGTAAAAGTTCATTCTTCACCTTGGAAACGTTCATTGACAAAATAACCTCAGCACATGGGTCTTTTAGCAGCTGTTATGGTTAAAACGTAAGTTTTCTTGTACATCTTGTTATTATGTGATATGACCAAAAGTTCAGGAATGGCTACTAAAGTTTTTCTAATGTTTCCACCATTACTAAAATGTTTTGTCCTCTTTCTCATTTTTTTACTTTGATTTTGCATAAAATGTACAAATGCTGCCGCACAGTAAAGTATGATTAAACACTTTTTTTAAAGTGTACCACTGACACTGAAACGATTTCAGATCTTCTGGCTCAGTTGATATGTACACGTACAGTTTTTCTGGTGACTCTCACTAGTTTCGCTGGTCAAGTTTAGAACCTGTGAATCAAATGTTGTTTCATCAAACCTCTACGTCAGTCACTACATGTATAGTTTGCAGCTGCGTACATGCATAAAATGCATCTCAATCTGCAGGAAAATCTAATTCTGAATTGCACCATTGATCTTGATGACTGCTTTTCTATTCTTGTTTTCCTGTCTAGTTTCATGTGCTGAGGTGAATCTGAGCAGCCAAGCGCTAATTTATTTGATGCATCTCTATTTTATGATCACATTCCTGCTACAGGCCGTAAAATGTGCCAGTCATATAATTCATATGCAGGGTTTTGGCACGCAAAAGGCCTTTACAATGGCAGTAATTAAATATGACTGTTAGTGTAGTGATCTCCCCACTCACATCATGAGGCCCGTTTCATCGATGGAGTGATTGTGGCTCCATGATGATGTTTATGTTGGCTGAGCATCTACAAATGGTTTGTCACTGAAAGCTTAAGAGATAACGCAGTCCAAATATGGCTTCATGGATGAGTGAAGTGAATCGGGAGAGCAGGCAGAGGAGGGACCGATGGAGAAAAACAGGATGGATGTCACTCCGGTGAAAGGTTAGAAGGGGAGACAAAATGATAATGACGCAGAAGAGGACGGAGGGTGACAGGGTCAGCCCATCTGGTGTTGTTGACTTGAAGTTTAATTGAGTCCAGAGCCAGTGAAGAGAGTTTGGCAAAGCAAACATAATTTGCCTGACATCACTCTGCCTCATTATGCAGCCATATAGAGCAACTCATCATCTACAAATGATTATTTGATGAAATCTGATATTGTTGTATCAGTCTGTCCTCCGTCACTGATACCGTGTTTTTTTCCTTCCTGACCACAGCTGTATAAATTGAATTAACAGTCAGAGTATAATTACAGTAAGTGCAAGTTAATTAATTATGCTGTTATCTGAAATTACATTGAATGGCCTGATTTATGCCAGTGATTCACCTACAAGTTAAGAAGAAGAAGAGCCCCAACAAGTGAAGTTGTCGTTTTCATGCATGTGTGTCCAGATTCATATAATAAGTTGATTCGCTCCAGCAGTTTCTTAGATATAACTGACTTAAATGGCACATGTGCATAAGGTCACAGTGACCTGGACCTTTGATGGAAAGAATGTGGTTAGTTCACCCTCAACTCCAGGTGGATATAACAACAAAGAACCAGAAAACGTAATGCCTCTAGCAACAGCAGAAAATATCTCTCTGTCTCTATTTCATTCTCCAGTGGAAGAGCCAAGGTCATGATCGACTGGCCCAATGTGACGGTGTATGGCCGCCAGGAGCTGGGCCTGAAACCCGAGGAGCTGCAGAAGTCCAAATGCGTCTTGGGCTTCATCCCAGTCATCTACTACAGCATTCTGCTCTGCGTCGGAGTACCAGGTACAAGGTGTCATGCAAAGAGCGCTGTGGACATTAGCAGTTAAACAGTCAGTTGACCCAGCAAAGGTTTCAGCAGCAGATGATCCACAACAAAAAAAAAAGAAAACTAGACGAAGAAAACCCAGAAGATGAACTGACAGGCTACTGTGTACCATTTAATTAGCTGCATTTGTACTGGGATGCACAGTCAATGTGTAAACTCAGCTACAATGTAATAATATAATATAATCTTTTTTAACAGAAGTGGTAACTGCACAAGTCAGAACAAATCAATACACAAGTGAATTAGAGGTACATTACTGGTGCTCCAAGCACTCATGGCTCTTTTCACAGGTTACAGTAATCCAGTCATCTAATTATCGGTTTGTTTGGGTGTTTGAGTGTTATCCAACCATCCATCCCTCCAACCGTTTCTGGCATCATTCTGCATCTAAATTTATTGCTCCAATAATCCAGAAACATCCTCACAGTGATTGGGTATTGATCGAGCACAGAGTTGTCGTCAAATATGTGAGAGTGTCAGCAGAGCTTTCAGTTGACCTCTGGATCACAGCATGTAATACAGGCCACTGGGATTCAGTCAGCAGTTGGATGCTCAAAGAGGAGGAACATGAGGAGGGCGGAGCACCATATAGCTGCAGTGCAAAAAAATATATAAATACTTTAAATAGTACAGAGGAGGTAGCTACTGAATTACATGTGCAGCAACAAGGCAGATAAAATCAATGGTTTGAAACTCATGTTGTTAGGAAAGGACTTTATTTCTCAGAAATGCTTTTAGAAGCTTTGATTAGTTATCATACTGTCTGACAGAGCCATGATGACCAGAAGCAGACTTTTAATGATTCTTCTTGCTGCAGAAATGCCAAATTTCTATGAAATTAAACTTGAAACTAAGTTTGGAATCTATGAGCTCGGTAACATTTAGAACGTATCCCTCAATAAGTTAATGATGAGCTGTTATGCAGCTGAATCCAGTCACTGTGAACTGAAGATGATTACACAGCTAAACATTTCCTGCATGCTGTAGCACTTACTGCCACTTCCGTGTTTGGCTTGGAACTAACATTATTTGGTGTCGTTAAGCTGCAGTTAATTCACGTTCAACACATCGATGTCTATTTATAAAGAACGATTTTCTGTTTTCATGTTAAATAAAATATGCAAAGATAATCTGATGTTCTGTGTCCTGTCAGTGAACATCCTCACGGCAGTGGCCTTGTCCAGGCTGGCATGTCGCACCAAGAAAGCTCTGTACTACTACCTCCTGGCAGTGACGGGTTCAGACATTCTCTCTCAGCTCTTCATCATCTTTGTCGGCTTCCTGCTGGAGACAGCTGTTTTCCACCGCGATGTCCCTGCACTCCTGCTGCACTCCGTCAGCGCTGCAGAGTTTGCTGCCAATCACGCCTCCATCTGGTCCACAGTGCCCCTGACCGTGGACCGCTATGTGGCGCTGTGCCACCCCCTCCTGCACCGTCAGATCAGCTACCCGGCCCGAGCCAGGAAGATCATCGTGGCGGTCCTGTCTTTATCGCTCGCATCGGGCGTGCCCTTCTTTTGGTGGTCGGACATGTGGAGGAACAGCCACCCTCCCACAGCGCTGGACACCGTCCTCATATGGACACATGTGACTATCATCTACTTCCTGCCCTGCAGCATCTTCTTGGTGCTGAACACTTTGATAATCCACACGCTGAGGGTGAGGCAGAGGCAGCAGCCTTGCCAGGAGGAGCACGGACCACCATCAGCACCCTCGCGGAGACTTGGAAAAACCACGGCCATGCTTCTGGCCATCACGTCTGTGTTCTCTGTGCTGTGGGCCCCCAGGACTGTTGTGGTCATCTACCACCTGTACGTGTCCTCAGTTCACAGAGACTGGCGCGTCCACCTGGCCTACGACCTGTCCAACATGTTGGCCATGCTCAATACGGCAGTCAACTTCTTTCTCTACTGCTTCGTCAGTAAGGCGTTCCGCAGCGTTGTGCGGGACATCATGTTGCTCAGAGGGGGGCCGTTATATCCTCGCAGCACGCCACCTCAGCAACAAGCCCCAAACAAGGCCTCCATCTCCTCTCTGTACAGTGGGAACAACAAGCGCTCACAGCGGGAGTCAACCCCCTTGTCACCTCGCAGGGCCAGAAAGCCACTGTAACCCTTTGTCCCAAAACACCCCATATCCCACGACCCCTGAGCACTTCTGACCCCAGGGACCTGCACTGTGTTCCAGCTCAGACCATGGACAGCTCTCTCCAAGGGCCTAAATGGAACTCAACTTACAAGAAGTATGTTTTTTCTATTAGAATGTGTTACTGAGTGTCTGTGTAAATCAGATAACGAGACAGCATATTTATTTTTCTTCAGAAGAATTGGACAAAATAAATGCAGGTTTCTGGTATTTCTTCTTTTCCATACATGGTAGTAATGTGACTGAATTATTTTTATATTGTTACATAAAAGAAGGAATATTAATAGTTTGTTTTCTCAATGATTAAATCATTAAGTACACAGAAGGAAAACCCTTCCTCGTTTTTTTAGGCTGCTAAGTGAAATCTATTCATCTACCCAGTCCCACTTTCATTCTATGTTCAGCAGTTGCATAAAGTCGTACTGTGACTCTGTTGCGTGTATCCAGGAGCAAAACCCACAGTGGCGCAGGCAGATGTTGATTTTTCACGAAATGCAACTCGTTGGAGCCTTAAATGAAAGCTCGCTTGCAGGAGTTAGGACCCTGCTCTTCAAACAGTCCCTCTGCTACATCACCAGCACGACCTCGAGTCTGGCTAAACAAACCATAGATTAGCCTGATGTGTGCACAAACACACACACACACAGATGTTAGCTAGTACATTTCCATTTGCAGCAAGTAGAAGTTTCTAGTCACGTCACTGAAATTTGCTGCATTCATTGTACAGCACATATATAATACACATAATACAGCACATACGAAAGGCTCAACAGCCACGGGAAACTTTGAAATAGTTTGCTTGAATATTCAAAAATCAGGTTCAAGTTTTAAAATCTGTTGAAATTTGCACTTTTAAACAGAAGAACAAAGCATTTCCTGCCTGGTTTTGCAGGTGGATCTGCGACAGGAAATCCAGACAGAATGGTGACGTTTATCATTTGGGTTCTGTAGTGTGTAGTGTGATCCAGTACAATAGAACAGGATGGACAGTTAGATCTTAGGTTAATCCCGATGCTATGAAAACTCCCCTGAAATACTGATACAGCTTTACTTGGGAATGACCAAGTCAGCATTCCTAGATTTACACACTCCAGAGGCTGCACTGACAGAGCTCCATTTAAAGAGGAGAAAAGTGCTGTTTTTCACTGGGAAGTCAAAGTCGTCCTCCATTAATCCCTTCACTAATTAACCCAGCTCAATGCAGACCTGGCTTCAGTATTTGAGTTTTGGTTAGTTATCTCTGCAGCCATGTTTACAGGACAAACACTTACTGTAGCTACTCGCAGCCAACAAGCTCTGATAAACCTAATGCACACAACCTGCAGACCAACA
The DNA here is from genome assembly GCA_034779795.1 of Ctenopoma multispine. NCBI lineage: Eukaryota > Metazoa > Chordata > Actinopteri > Anabantiformes > Anabantidae > Ctenopoma > Ctenopoma multispine. Next base: position 16,694,273 of record JAUYWH010000011.1, on the reverse strand, counting down.
AGGCTGTGGATTTAAAATGCCATCTATCAACTGATCAGCTACATACTGTTAAGCTTGGATGTCAAAGGTTCAGAGCTTAAATCAAAGATATCTCTCTGTATTATCATACACATCTTCACTCGCTGATGCAGACAGCTAACCTGCAGCATACAATCTCTGTACATGTCCTTGCTAAAGTTCCTGCCCTGACTATCAGTTCCTGTGTGTGTCCCTGCTCATGTCCCCCCACACTGAGTTCTGAGAGTCTGTATGCAGATGTAGACACAAACTGTTTCTTTGAAGATGTGTCCTGCTGCCTGACAATAACAGAAAGGGGGTGTGAGAAAGCCTGCAGCCACCGCGACCTTACACTGGTGAGGACAGCGGGAGTCAGAGAGATGAGTGAAGACCATAATAAGATGCTGAGAAGTCCGAGCGGGCTTTGATTAAAGTTTAATAGATGCTGATCTGCAGCTTTCATGCATCTGCAGGACACTGAGGGGCAGGTAAACCCCACCAGTCGCACGTCCCCCGTGTGCCTGCCACCTGTCTTTTGTGCCTGTTCAAACACCTGGTTATGTTGCCGCCCCCTAAGACCGTGCTCCTATTCAGCAGCACAAAGAGAGATAAGTGTGTCCTGTCACATTCACTTGTCTAAACACAGGAAGCTCATAGTTTATGGAGAAGTAAAGGAAGTAATTATCATAGTAAATGTCCTCTGCAGAAAATGGAAAGCATCAGTCATTAGCTCAAAGAATAGTGAACATCCTGTAAGTAATGGTATGAGAGCAAAGGTGGTTTGTTCAGAAAGTCTAAAAAAACATCAACACACTGTTTCCAATCAGGTGCATGATTTAGTTCTACCCTCGTCATCTGACTTTAAAATTAACATTATTCTCATGTTGGTTTGAAATATGAAAACTTTTACTGTAGCTAAGTAGTTTTACTCACAGCACTGAAGGCCAGACAAACACTGAGCAGGGTTAGTAAAGAGAAATCAAACAGTGACTTCACACACTGACCCTTAACAAAGTGCTTTTCTAGTCTAAACCCAAACACACAGGGGACTGGAATTAAAATCGGGTCTGCAGTTTGTCAGTCCTGCACAACATGCCCGTCATCCACCCAAACAACATCTTGTTCCATTATTAAATGCTTCACAACAAAAGTATTGTGTGATTGTATTTGTGCTGTGGAACAGCTTCTTTAATTAAACATAGGAAAGTTATGAGAAATATTATTTCCATTACTTCTTTGAAAAGATGTTAGGACAGACGTCTGCTGTGGTGAATTTTGCAAACTTCTGTATTGAAACAAACTTTTTGAAACTGTAAAATATGACTGTAGGTTGTTTGTACCAGCACCAGAAGATGAACGACCACGTAGTCATGTTAGGAGGAGACAGGAGGAGGAGTGTAAGTGCAAAGTGAAACAACTTTCTGTTGTTGTCCAGCCCTGTTGGCAGCTTGAGATAAAAAAATAGTGTTAGCCCGGCCTCCGTTTTGGTGCTGCTGTGGGGCGCTCTTTCTTCTGTATGGGTCATGTAACACATAGGTGTATAAGGTCGTTTAGATTGTGAAATAACCTGAAAAAAAACAACTGGAAATAAGAAGACTGGTGTAAAAACTGCTGCAGCATCAGCTGCACGTTTGAAGTGTATGTGGTGAAACATTTACCATCTGTTCCCTTCGCTGTCTGACGTACATGGACGACCTGACACGAATCACTCGGTGGGTGTAAAGTCAGAAAACGTTTGGTTTGTCCTCCTGTCATGTTAAAGTGGCTTCTTGTGCATCGTTTACACTCATTTTTTGTTGTACTTGCCACGTGTTGTAATGCAGAACGATCCCGTCTGTAAGCACTGATTAGAGTTTAATATGGAGGTGAAATAAACAGTTAACACTCAACTGCTACTGCGTCTTTTATACTGACCAATCACACATCAACAGCCTGTTTGTGCCCAGGTGAAGCCCACAGGAGGTAAATCTGTTTCCTCTACTGCTGTGTGGTCTTTACTCAGATGTTCTCAACAGGGGGATTAATGTGATCAATGTGTTTGGATACTTTATCTCAGACCAGCATCTGCATGTGTGTCCATGTCCTCTGTTTTCTTTTAAAGCCCCCTCCACTCAGAAATATGTTTTGCTTATATATATTTCCTTGAAACTTGATTCCAGTCGAGTAGACGACTTAAGGAGGTGTGACACTGTAAATTTAATCCATCAAATTCAAAATCAGCAAATACTTTTCAAAGCGTTTTCTGGGTCTTTGCAGTGTCTTCTATCAAATATAAGCTTGTTTGTTACATTTGACGCAGTGTCCCAACCCACGTTTTGACAAATAATTAAAACCTTTTCTTTTTCTCTTAATCCGAGACTAATTCCTCTAAGCGGAGATAAAAAAAAGAGGTCTGACTTTTTGTGTCATGTTTGGCGGGTAAAGACTTTGCAAATAGGCTGAAGAAGGGTCAGATAGTAATGAATTTGTTCAGATTCTCCACTGTACATCACTTGCCTCTATGTCTCCCTGGCGTTTTGGTTTGATACAGACACATCGCCCCACAGACGACAGAATGTGGACTGAGCTCTGAGACATTATGATTGTGGCTGAGGTCAGACTAGACACAAGGATCCAGATGAGTGGAAGACAGAGGATGTAGCTGTTAGGTTCACAGAACAGGTGGAGGGTTTCATTACCGCTAAAAACAGGACTTCCCATCGGTGAGAGCCAGATGGAGGAGCTGAAAACAGAATGAAAGTCCAAACAAAGAAGCTGTCAGAGGGAAATGGAGCAGGAGAAATCAACTCTTGAGCAACGAGTGTGAGTGGGAGTCTGGAGGAACATTTAAAGAGCGGGGGAGGCTCTCCAGGTGGACTGCTCCTTTAATCATTGACCAAACCCTCTCACACAAACACAGACATCTTCACTTATATGATCAGCACTTAAAGGCCAGTTTGAAGAGAACGATCTGCAGCCTGTTTTATTAACTTCAGTTTTCAGGAGAACAAGAGGACGGCTTCAGAACAAATGCAGTGATCTTCTCTCTCAAGTAGTTTCATGATTAGTTCCTTTTTCATCCACACATTATCTTAACAGTTTTTCCTCCTCAGAGTTGTAGGTGTCAGAAACAGTTCTAGCTGCCATTGACCGAGAGGTGAGGTCCGCCCTGAATAAAAGGTCAGAAATGTCACAGTTAATCTCAGAATTTGTACTTTGACATCGTGGTTCGTGACCCGACTCTAAGACACTGAACCCACAAAATGTCCACAAAACCCCAGCTGCTGAGACTATGTCAGCCAGTGCACCCGGGTGTTGGTCCAAAGACTGGTACAAAACTGGGGAGGGTCGCCTCAAGAGCATGAGGTGATCCACTGTGGCAACCACCAGCATCTACCAGAAACCACCAGAAACCACCTGAAACCACCAGCAACCACCAGCATCTACCAGAAACCACCAGAAACCACCAGAAACCACCAGCAACCACCAGCATCTACCAGAAACCACCAGAAACCACCAGCAACCACCAGCATCTACCAGAAACCACCAGAAACCACCAGCAACCACCAGAAACCACCAGCAACCAACAGCATGTACCAGAAACCACCAGAAACCACCAGCAACCAACAGCATCTACCAGAAACCACCAGAAACCACCAGCAACTACCAGAAACCACCAGAAACCACCAGCAAACACCAGCAACCACCAGAAACCACCAGCAACTACCAGAAACCACCAGAAACCACCAGAAACCACCAGCAACTACCAGCAACCACCAGAAACCACCAGCAACTACCAGCAACCACCAGCAACCACCAGAAACCACCAGCAACCAACAGCATCTACCAGAAACCACCAGAAACCACCAGCAACCACCAGCAACCACCAGAAACCACCAGCAACCACCAGCAAACACCAGCAAACACCAGCAACCACCAGAAACCACCAGCAACCAACAGCATCTACCAGAAACCACCAGAAACCACCAGAAACCACCAGCAACCACCAGAAACCACCAGCCATAGGAACAAAAAGAGGAGAAACAAAAAAATGAACACAACCATGAAATGTTTCAATGGTTTCCTGCACAGTGTCTTTGTCTTCTGGGCTTTGCTTTAACACATGTGACCACCAGGTGTCTCCACACAACCACTTATACACACAGACGCTGACGGAATGAATGTGGTGAGGGGAGAGGGAGAGAGAGAGAGGGAGTGGAGAGAGAGGAGGGGAGAGAGAGGGAGGGGAGAGAGAGGGAGAGAGAGGGGGGGAGGGGGAGAGAGAGGGAGAGAGAGGGGGGAGGGGGGAGAGAGAGGGAGGGGAGAGAGAGGGGGAGGGAGCGTCGGAGCGGTCACATCGTGAAGAAACGCTCGTGAACGGAGCAAACAGCCGTTTATTCGTCTTTTAATTAGAAGCCAACGGAGCTGGAATCAGTCTGATGAGGTTTCCTGAGGAACCTGTCGGACAGTAGAAACTTTTGGAGGAATTCTTATTTTACTGTCGAGGATTTGTCATCAACTCTGTTTGGAGCAGGTGAAGACGGAGACAACCAGCTGAAAACATCCAGGTAGTTCCACAAATCCAACTCACCTTGATGCACCTGAGTCTTAAGAAATGTCCAGAGACCAAACCTCGTTTCGTTTCTGTCTCATTCTTCAGTAAACTGTTAGTTAACAGGAATCTGCAGATGTGACTCCTGCACCTGTGTGTTGTGTCCTAGATGTGGAAAATAGTCAAAATAAATCATGTGGTGAAGATTATAGATGAAAAACTAAATTCTAGTCATGAATTAGGAGATTGTGAGTCAGGAACATGCAGGAGTGGCCTCTGAGCCTTTGTGATTTCTTTGTATATTGTGTTTCAGTGGAAGCAAACACAATTCCGAGTAATCAAATTACCAAAGTTCCACACAGTGGCTGGGACCTGGGACCGTGAGGCAGCTGAATACTGAAATCCAGACGTTTGCTCTTACACTTTGTTGGTTTGTGTGTATGTTGGAGTCACTGAGGTTTTTCTTTTTGTGAAGATGTATGTTTTTAAATGTGAAACAGGAGAATCTCAGACTGCAGAGGCTGGAGCCAGACGTGTAATCACTGTGATGACGTTGTCAGAACTTTGAATGAACAGCTTCTTATTATTTGTGAGTGTATAATGATTCAGTTAATTTCATCTCAGCAGTTTTATTTTCTGTAGATTAGTGTATGTGGACACAGATTTTTAACTAAGAGAATGTTTTGCAAATGAGAGAAAATCCATTAAAATGTGGTTAAAACTGCTTCAACCTTTAAATACTACTTTGGTTTAAGTCGCATGTTATTTTGCTGCTTGTAATGGAGTATTTCTCTGGGCTTGTATCGGTACTTTTACTTCACTGCTGGTTAATACAGAGTCACTGCAGCCTGAAACAGACACTGTAGCACCTTCTAGGCTGTGTGTGGTTAGAGCTCACACCTCAACCTTCAAACAAACATTAAACGTTTGTTATGGTGCATTAAAGGACTGACTGTACTCACAAAGCTGCAGTCATCAACCAGAACTGAGTACAAAACACAGAGAGACCAGCTGAGTCCGCGTACGTGGAGGAGAGAGGTTGTTGTTAGTGCTTGTTGTGGTTGAGTTACAGAAGTCAGAAAGACAAAGCGTCCGCTGCCTCGCTGCTACCGATTTGGCTCAGAGACTCAGTTCAGTGTAGCTGGATCAGACCGGGACAAACAGAAACAGACTGTGGAGTAGTTCTTTCACTAAGTTCAACTCGGACTCGTTGAGGTTCGGTAGAAAAGCTTGAGCAGGTACCACTGATGTTCTGAAGCTTCGACGCACTTTCACCTCATTGATTCAGGTGGAATCACAATGTACAGAGACAGTATTTGATTTTTTGTTAATTATTAACGTCAGCGCTGGGAAAAGTTCCTGCAGTTCCTCTGATGATTTCTCCTCCTCTGATATTTTTCAGCTCTGAAAAACAGTTGAGTCGTTTGTTACATATTTTCCCAATAAACATGATGACAAAGGTTGTGTATAAAATCTTTGTGTGCACAGTCTGACTGACTCATGCATTTGTAATGTTTGCTCCATTGGGTGTAGACTGTACCGCATCCTTATCAAACACTAGTGACGTTTGGGGAGTTCTTGATAAGATCTGTCACCATCAGACCTTTCTCAGACTCTCTCTGTTCTCCCATCTGAACGGTTTCCTCCAGGATTCTAGAGCAGTGTATCCAAACTCAACTCGGGTCTCTCCTGGTCACAATGGCTTCCAACGTGGCTTCCAGCCCTCAGGGTTGTGGCCCCACCTTGGACTCTCTGTACTACAACCTGTGTGACCTGAGTGCAGCGTGGGGCATCGTGCTGGAGGCCTTCGCTGCAGCCGGCGTCGCCTTCTCCTTCGTGCTCTTCATCTCGCTGCTGGCCAGCGTGCCCTTCCTGAAAGACAAGAAACACAAGAGCTCGGTGGCTCTCCACGCCTTCTTCCTGATCTTCACAGCCGGCCTCTTCTGTCTCACCTTTGCCTTCATTGTGGGGAAGGATTTCTCCACCTGTGCCTCGAGGAGGTTTCTCTTCGGGGTGCTGTTCGGCGGCTGCTTTGCCTGCCTCCTGATGCAGACTGTGAAGCTGAACATCTTTGCCAGGAGTGATGGTGGGCCCCGGGCTTGGGTTTTGTGTCTGGGGGCGCTGGGGCTGTGGCTGGTGGAGGTGATCATCAACACAGAGTGGCTCATCATCACAGTGGTGAGGCACCCACAGGGGCCCTTTAACAGCACAGCTGGACCTAGCAGAGCCACGGCTACACCTTGTAACATCTTCAACAAGGACTTTGTCATGGCTCTGATCTACGTGATGACCCTGATTCTGGCAGTACTGGTGTCAAGTCTGGTCATGATGGGGGGCAAAAACAAGCAGTGGAGGAGAGAAGGAGTCTGCATCCTACTGACCAGCTTGCTCTCTGTGGGTATTTGGGTGGCATGGATTGTTATGTACGTCTACGGTAATGGCGTGTATGGGGGAGCCAGATGGGACGACCCCACCTTGGCCATCACCTTGGTGGCAAACGCGTGGGTGTTTCTCATCATCTACACTATCCCTGAACTGTGCTGCTGGATCAGTGATGATGAAAGCCAGGAAACCTACAGAGAAGATCTGTATCCGACCCGAGGAGTCGGCTACGAGACCATCCTGAAGGAACAGGGCTCCCAGAATATGTTCGTGGAAAACAAGGCCTTCTCCATGGACGAGCCAAACCAAGGTATGTAGGGTACAGTTCTCCCACACTGACGTCATCTCTGTTTCATGTGTATTTTTCACAGCATCTTTACAGTTTACAGAGACACTGGATTAAACATGTGTGTAGCTCTTTCTGTAGTCAGCTTAGTTTATCATCCATCCCAAGTGAAGTCGACGGAGCCGGTCCAAGGGTGTTTTCAAGCCTGTAGTTTGTTTGCTTTGGTCTAAATCAGTGGACCAGTTTGTGGACTTGGTCTGTTTTCCTCTTGGCTCAGTTTCCTTTCACACAGCAAAATCCAAGTGAACTAAAATACATCACTGCAATTCCCGTGAGAATATTGTTGTCTGCTCATTGGTTATATGGATCTGGGGCAGAACAAGTGAACTCAGGAGGTAGATCCTGTTCTGTACCAGTAAACACTGTACTACTGTAAGTGAGGAATAGCTTAAGATCGCATCATGTTCTCACCATAAAGATGTTTTTAGAAGACTTATTACCAGCATTAGACATACTGGTACACACACGTGAATAAAAATGATTTAGCCACTGTCATGAAAAACCTGTAACACAGGGTCAAAAGGCCTAATGCAAGCTTTACAGATCAAACGCTTTCCCCCCGCCTTAGGCAAATACACCTTTCTCACACTGTTGCCTCCGTTTAGCTCCAGAACTCGTGTATCCGGGGATTTATTGACAAAATGACAGTAGCTGAGCCAAACTGAGCGTATAGGTTGACATTCGGAGCTGTGACTCTAACTGCTGTGAGACCACAGCTTCACTCTTCAACACAAACTACGAACACCTGACGTAGCCTGAAGGCTACGTGAACATTGTGCAATGTCAGATATGATAAACTGTCACGGTGAAAGGTTCCTGATCATCTCTGAGCACTGATAAAGGAAGAACAGATCACCATCAGTCAGGATTTGTCCCAGGCTGATATTTAACATTCCAGTCATGAGGAAGAAGGGTCAACAAATTAAATATTGACTCTTGCATAAATGTGGTTTATTTGCCAATAAAAGCCCTTGAAACATATAAAATGTTTATAATTTTTCTCCACAGAAATGTGGAGAAAGAATCTTTTAAAAACAGAAGCAGATAATTCTTTAAACAAAATTTGTGTCACTCACAAAACGTATGTCTGTAAACATGACATTATGTTGTAAAGCTCCACATATTCAAAGCCACTGTTCCCTGTGAATCTAATAATATGCTGGAGACAAAGTTTTAGTTTGCCCGTGAGTACAGTGAGTTTGGCATTGGAACACTGAAGTGTACATTTTGTCCTTTTTCTCGGCAAAGGTTGTTTTAAAATTTCCTCATAAGGTTGTTTTGCATCTGCGTGATGACGGCACAGAATCTGATACGGTTTCAGTCGTGAGATGACCAGGGTCTGATGTTGCAGTAAAAATAAAAAAGTCCCACTGCAGCCTGTTGTGCAGCTGCTAAAGTCCTGGAACATTACACAGCTTGTGTCAGTGTGCTGGTAAAATTTAAGATACCTACACCAACAGTTACTTAACTATCAAATTCAGGCTTTTACATGCAACATGAGAAAATATGATCGTTATCAAATCATCATGTCACATTTTTAGAACTTTATTTTTTATTTTATTTATTAAAATGACAGCAGATGATGCTGTCATTTCCCTGGCCCCTTTTTAATCAACTCGCTTTCCTTCCTCAACCAGTCTGAAAGAAAACAACTCCCTTCACACCAACACTGACTTTTCTCAGTACTCACGGGTGTAAAACCACTAAAGACAGGTCACCGTTGGCTCCTGATTATTAATATGTGATTATGTATATGTGTCACTTGCAGTTTTGATGTTCACATTGCACTGGTTACCCAGATCTGTTCCAACATCGACCCAGAGCAAGTGTTCAGCTTTACAGAAAGACCATTTTATTTTAAAAGCTTAATGAATATTAAGTGCTGTTTTTATCATATGAAAATGTCCAGATCACAGCAGTGTGCAGTCAACAGTTCCATCAAACATCTGTACACACTGCTTTCCCAGTGAGTCAGAGGGGCTGTGTCCTCAGAATCTAGTAGCTAGTATTGAACCTTATCACACAGAAAACACTCCCTATCTGCCGCTCCCACTCTCCCTCTGATTCCCACCAGCAACATCGCACCTTGTGTTTGCACGGTCTCCATGGTCGCGGAGGTGTGGCAGCAGTTTCATCCAAGGGGAAAAAATATTTGACGTTTGAAGCCACAAAGTGTGACAGAGTCATCTCTCTCACATCTACACTGGGTATTTCTGCAAGGATGTGTCACCGAGAGTGCAAACAAGACAGGAGGACAGAGGGCAGTTTTTATGTGCCTTTTTAAAGGTGCACATAAAAACTGGAAATGTGAAATAATTAAAATATTCCTTCTGTTAAGTTGGTCTTAATTTAATATTCATAGGCTGCTCTTATTGTGAAAGGACAGCTGTTGAGGACTGTTGCCCTTCCAGGTGCTCCTAGTTGGGGGTTCAGTGACTCTGATTGAGCCAGAAGTGTCCCTGCAGCATCTGAGAAACGTCTGTTGAATAAAATGTCACATACATGCTGTGTTGTACCAACACTACAACAACTGGGCTCTGCCAACCTGGAAGCTCCCTCATGGTCTCAATGTGGTGATTTAATCCTCTTTATCTGAAGTGATTGGTATAGAAAGATTTAAGAGATATTATTTTTGTTGGTGGCAAATTAATGGTTTTATTTTTAATTAATTATCATTTTGTCTCTTTGTCTTGTCAGCGTCCAAACCTGTGTCTCCGTACAGCGGCTATACCGGTCAGCTGCGTAGCTCGGTCTACCAGCCCACTGAACTGGCTATCATCACCAAAGGAGTGGGAAATGTGAGTATACACAGGTGCAGTTCGTTCACACATGTGACGAAGAAGCACAAACAGACAAAAACGGAAAAATATAGTTTTTAATGATCTGAATTTAATAAGATGAAGATGAAATAATAGTAATATGTAATATCAGTCATATGTAGAGAAAATACATGTTATTTAAACCGTTTACGCTGTTAATCGCAGCAACTGTGACGCAACATCAACACAGCACCAGGCCCATTCTAGTCTTTTTACTGAGACATAGAAAATCACCAGCACATCCGTCCTGGATGCTACTGTGATATATCATATAGTCGACGTTGACATTAGCAGCTCTGTTCACTAAACTCCACCCAAACATGTTACCTGAGATGATGCTAACAGGTTTGTTCTTATCCCGAAAGAGAAAGCTGCTGTTAGAAAATAAGACAGACAATCGAACCTGTAACTGATCCTTTTTGGCCTCATCGTCTTTATTGCTGATCAGTGCTGAAGTTTCACCTGGGACGTGTAATGTTAGCCTCAGCTTCTTTGCATTATGTCTTCACAAGCTGTGAAGTGACAGACAGACAACAGACATGCCGACAAACTGACCCTAATCATCACGAGCAGCAAGAACTGAGCCAACATTAACAGTTCATGCACATCATCTGTTAAAACCTGTTTAGACTGTTCCTGGTTTCAGTTCAACACAAACTCTGTTCTTCCAGTTCTGCTAACATCACTTGAATGGAGCATAAACTGTTATTTTACTTCACAATAGACAATTATTGGCCAAAACCTCTGTGTTAACTGTTTTAAAAAATCACCACTGTTTCAATGCCCAGTCCATCGAAGATGAGAGCAGAGAATGAAACAGTTCAGCTTCAGATTTTACCATGAAACATCATCACAGAGACATAATTTAAAGGGTCGATAGAGACTCTGCTCGTCTGAGCGCTTTGGGGCCAAAGAGCAGGTTGTTTCAGGTCCATTCTCCTTCTCGGCTGTCTTCATCGTGACCCATGTTGTGACTTCACGCAGAACCCCGTGGACCTCTATGACATTGCCATTCCCAGAGCTTCCATCAACTCTGCAGCCAACAGCGGGAGCAGCACCCCCTCAACACAGCTGGAGGCTGGGAACGCTGCACACGCACAGACAAACGGGAATAGTGTAGGTCGTACCCCAGAGAACCCTGACCCTGTTCCTTCTCCTTATCTCTCCCTGCCTCTGTGCATGACCACCTCTCCGCTCTCACTGTATCCATAGCAACTTCTTCTACAGGTTGACCATGAATCACTTCTTTGTCTGGATGTTTTTTTCTTACCTTGTGGAGCTCGCTCTCCCACAGGCCTCATCATTTACTTCACCTGGTCGTAGTTGGTCTCACTCTTCCTCCTTCTTTTCTTAACTAAGTCAAACAAATCGTTTGAAAAGGTTTTGATGCACTAATCACATGTTTCACGTCTTTCTGTGCTTTTCTGTTCTAAACGTTTATCTTCTAAATCCTGTGAAAAGTCTCTCATTCATGGACAGAAGCTGCAGTCAGTTTGGGTTCTCAGCAGCTACAGTGGATTTCCATTGTAACATAACCACTGACATGTCTCACACGGTGCCAAGTTCCACACGGCACCATGTGACAGATATGAACTGATTTCAGTGAGTAGTGTTGTGTGAGGTGAAGCTGACCACAAGCTGCTGTCCTCCATGAATGAGCTGCAATCTTTTTAGAATCACTTCACAGGGCGCTTTAAATTATTAACACGGTTTCCATCTGCAGTGAATTCTCATTATGTTGCTCTGTCATCTCTCTCTCCTGCAGGCCAACGGTTTGCATAGGACGGCTCAGTGGTGAACACACTGCACCTCTCAACCTTCCCCCCAAAATCACTTCACGTCTTTTCATTTGCACTTGCTGACACTGCTGTTGTCCGTGGTTCTCTAAGCTGGTTCTAAGAGGAACCCCCGACGTGTGGAGGCGAATAAAGTGATGGAACAATGGAAAACAGTTAAACCTTCTATTGACTGATCTCTCATGTGCCGCTGGGCATCAGACAGTGCAGAGCTTCATTTGGAAGTCAAAGCGCGAAGCCGCCGGCTTTGCTGCACAACAAAGAGTTTTGTGCAGCGTCGCCGTTCACCGAGCGTGAACTGGGACGTCTGCTGGACCCGGTCATGCAGAAGAAGAGTGATGCTGCTAATGGTGCACAAAAGGATAGAAGAGATGCACGATAGCAACAAGTGCCGCACACACACCACAAACGGCTTGATAACTGTAAGTGCAGTGGCTGCTGCCCACTAACAGAACATTTCCTGTTCTTCTGCTTGACATGAAGGCAACACAAGCTACAGTAAAGATTTAATTCACTTACATTAATAAATGTTCACAAGTCTAATTCTAGGAGTTGATATATATTTTTTTGTGCCTGGATTGTGAATAATGTTAATAACCACAACGTTCATGCAGACAATGATATTACTGATGTTGAAATAATGTAAATATGTTGTTAATGTGTCAGTGATTCCTCACTGCATGGAGCCATTGTATGAATATATTTAATACTGTTTATAGAGCTACTGTATGCTATAGAAGTATTTTATCTCATTTCTACCAATCAGACAATCATAGGATAAGTGTAGATAGTTAACTAAAGTCCCATTAGTGATTAGTTTCACTAGCTGATAATGTAACACATGTTTTCCTTCATTAATAAAAAAAAACAGATGGTGGTAGAGTTTTGTGTCTATATTCTTAAATAAATACTTTACCTGACAGCACGATTTGTGCAACTGGTCATTTTAGTGAAGAGAAAATGATTCTGTCAGGTGAAGCAACGCGTTGATAGAGTGAGTGCGGTCTGAATGAAGATGAGGGATGCTTGTTATACACTGTATGAGAACTCAACGAGCCCACAGTGAATAAAACGTATCGTACAATTGATTAGGCTAACTACCATCACAGAAGAACATTTTGTCCAGTTCCCACAAGCTATACAAACATTTTTGTCCTGTTTCAGTTTATACACCATCAGATGATATTTAAAGAGACGTTACGTAGTCTGACTGAGGCTTTTACCAAGACTTTCATATATAATATACAACTATATATATATATTTTTTTTTCAATCTATTAAAACTATTTGCTTCTCAGATCATCTTTGCCTTTAAATAAATGTTCACTTGTGATATTATCAGTTGTGTGTTTTGCGATCAGCAGCTACATCAACAGTTTTTTAAAGGGATATTTACATAAACATGCAGAGACCCATCATGAGCAAACATTAGTTCCGTCACGTTGATTCAGTCATTTGAAAACGTGGTCACTCGTATGGACGTCCAAACCTTTGACTGTTTTATGCTGGGTTCAAACTGTAGCTCTGACTGGAAACTGATAGTGGAGACTGGAGAAAAACCTGAAATGAAAAGATGATTTGCATTTACAAAATGTGCAGAAGGTGACTGTGCCAGTATAAAGTCTGCCGACAAACATGCATATGTGTACATATGGGCACTATTCACAACACTGATACAAGTCAAATTTGAATACACGTTTGCATATTCTCTTGCTGGACCAGCTGTTGTTTAGCTGTAAGTCCAGTGTGGAAGAACAGGAGACACACGATCGCGTGGATCAACTCTCACGAACACATTGATTGATCGAGACTCAACGACATCAGATGTCTGAATTCATCAAGGTCGTCACAGGAGACGGAAACAATTGATCCTGGTTTCAGTTATCTGCTTCCTACCAGGCCGTAGCATAGTCTTCATCGTCTCTCCCAGAGGAGCACGCTATATTTAAACCACGGCACTGACGGGTCAAAGCAGAGAAGCGTCTCTGATCAGGAGGAACTTCATTCTGAAGTTTCAGTCATCGCTCAGTAGAAACTGATGCAGCAGGACCATGACCCTAAACAGAGAGAGAGAGACGTTCTCACCCTACTTTGTCTCATTTGAATGTGTGAAACAAATACAAATGTATTTTAGATATATTTATATTCCAGAAACACATAAATTATAGTTGCACTGTAGGTATATAGTGTAATGTTATGTAAATATTAAGTGTAAGAGTTTCAGGAAATGAAGAAACAGGTGCTGCTGAGAACTGGTAGGACCTGCATCACAAACATGGATATATATAGATATATATTTAACATTATTAGTCACTTCCGGTTCTTGTGTCATCTGACATAGATCCCTGTGACAGTACAAACCTCCCATGTTAATGTTTCATGTGTGTCTGCTGCAGAGACTCAGAGACTCCTTGGTTGGGCTGTGATTTATGACCTGGGTGTTATGGCCTGATAACCTCTATGTCTCCTCAGGACGTGACTCATAGCTGCAGCCCAGCTCTGTTTCAGGCTCAGCGGCTCTGTTCTCCTGTTATCACATGTGTTTGCATCATGGATTCTCACCTTTAGGTGATAAACAAACAACAAGAAGTCAGCAAAACTGCAGCTGCAGGCCAGATGATGCATGTGAGATAAATGGAACATACCCAGAGAGGCCAACACTGAACTCTAATATTTCCTCAGACTGTAACGCTGCAGGTGGCTGCTTATCTTTTCCAGACTTTAAGTCTTTGAATCTTTCCAGGTAGATAAGAGACTGACTGTAGGAGAACGTCTGTAAAATACCAGCTGCTGGGTAACTTTTCACACAGTATGTACGGAGACGCTTTTAGTTGTTTTGCTTTGCCGACTAGTCAAGTTGCAGTTTATTTGTTGTTCAGACTCATGTTGTAATAAAATTATCCAGGAGTCCAAGTGGACATTTGTGCCTAGTGTAATGAAATCTGAAACCTGAAGACACAGCACCTCTGGTCAGAGCTGTTGACAGTGCTGACAAATACCTTTTACCTTTTGAGGATAAAGTGTTTCCAGCTGCATTTGTCTGATTGTAAAATACGTGACAGTGAAAACCAGACTGGAGCCTCGGCCCGTGTCAGCCTGTTGGCCTCTGTGTGTTGTCTGATGTCTGTGAAGATTCTCAGTCATCCAGGTAAAGTTGATCGTTCCTCCTGCCCCCCATTAAGTGGGTCGTTAAGGTTAAGTGTTCAACCTGGTGGACGTGTGAATTGGGCCTGATTTTCCTGGGGATGGATGAAAGGGCAGCATGGTAGGTTGAAGATAGGTTATGTCTGAGGCCTCCACCTCTGTTGAGTGAGGGGTTGTCTGATGTTACCGAAGGATGAAGCTGTGTGTCCAGGGGATAATGGAGGTGGCACAGCGTCAGGAGTGTGAGAGACGTCTCGCTGTGAGCTAATTGGTGCTAGAAGCCGGAGCCTGCATCCTGCTGATAGCGGTGGTATCTGAGACGCAGAACGCTTTGTCCAATCAGTCAAACGGCAGAGAACAACCAGAACAAAACCACAAGAGAAGAAGCTGCAGTGGTGCCACAGAGGACATAATGTACAGCGACAGAGGTCGTGTACACAGGGTGAGAGCAGGTGACATTTTCCAGGTGCATTAACACTTCAAACATCCTCACCACCTTTCAGTTCAGGGGCCGTGCAGTTTGCCAGGGACGGACGTCATGCTGAGGTAAAACTACGTACAGTACAGTAAGTATTATCTGTAGAATACACACATATTAGTGGATTATTATTAAAGTTACAATTCAGTATTTTAGCTGGACATTTTAATCCAACAGTTCCAAACCTGTGGGTAAGGATCCATCGTTCGCTTGGACTCATGGATGAACTGATTAAAATACGAGTCTGGACAAACATGCATGAGAACTGCAGCTAACCCAGTCAATAAGTCATAGAACCAAAAGCTGAAATCATCAAAGACGTGAGCTCAGTGACATGACCTTTAACCTTTGAGCACCTAAATACAATCAGTTTGTGCCAAATGTAAAGAAGTGTCTGCACACGTAGTGGAGTAAGCGTATAAAGTAAAGTAAAGGTGCAGTTGTACAAAATCAGCATTAGTTTGTTCCTGGTATCTGTCTTTTAGCTCAGTTTTTGGTCTCCACCACCTCCTGAGGTCAATAACTGCTCGTTAGCTGCTAAATGTGCATCTATGTTCACCATCTGGACGTAAGTTGTATTTCCAGTTTAAAAAACGAAATATGAAAATAATAATTATACTGATAGGAGCACCTTTAAAATCGTGCTTTGCCTGCTGTTGAACCCTGTTAGACAGTGACCCATAAACTCAACCCAGCGTAGTTGGCAGACAAACCTGAGTCCAGAGCTCTGGTACTTCACAGTCCAAGTCAAAGCACCTCTGTCTCTCCAAAATAACACTCACGCGTCCAGCGAGGCAGCAGCACCGCCCTGCAAACCCTGCAGGCCTCAGCACACTGCAGACACACTCACACGTCAAATGTTCTTTTTTTACATTTATGTAAAAACTATTTTATGATTCCAGAAAATAAACAGAGTCTGTTGTTCATCAACAGCTGCACTGTGCCAGAGGTTTGAGCAGTGAAGGCGTCTGGTGACTGAAGTGTTAATTTCCAGGACCACTGACGGGTCAGAGTGTCATTTTTCCTCCCACACAGAAACACATCGAGCATTCAGGTCGCTTCATTTGCAGCTGCTTAACTATCAGTGACCTTCATGTGACCTTGCCAAGAAGCTAAATAATGATTTACCAGCAGTTTGAGCATTGCATGTTTGAAGTGAACACAGAGTTAAGAAGGTTACGGGAGTCAGTCGAGTCTGATATTTATAATACATTTCCATGTTAAATTAGGGTTTCACGCAGCTGAACGTGATTTTCTGTAAAGCAAACCTTTTATGTTCAGATATGTGTCCATGTGTGTTTGATTTTCAATTTCTTTCACTATTGATGTTGTTAATCTGTGTTTTTGATTTGAGTCCAGTCTCTTGACTCATACACACAAGTTGCTGTTCGAGGTGTCATTTGCTTATCATTTTGGAGCAGTGGCTCTGCTGCCGTACACCCCAGTTAAGTGAACAGAGGAGTCTTTGTTTGCTCCAGACAAAGCTGGTGCTGTGAGTCATCCAGAAGGACCTTGAGGAAGGACACCTGAGCACCAAACACAGGCTGAGCTCGTCCTCGCAGACCCACAAATGAAGGATGTGCTACTGTCTCTGACAGGTGCAATGAGACACAAAAACTCACTGTAGTTGCCACATTTTGTAAAACCTGAGGGACATTGACCAGAGTGTTGACACAGCTGCAGCTGGAAAACACCTCTGCACTGGCACCATAGCTGCACCTGAGCTCAGATAACCTGAAACGTTCCAGGAGATTCACAACATGTTCTTTGCCTCTCATGCGCCTCTCGTATACAAATATGTCTGACTACAGATTTGACTGTTAGCAAATGCTACAGTTTTTTACAATGATCCACTCCCAGAAAACCTTCCTCATATGCTGAGAAGGCAGAGTGTTGATGCACTGGGACTTTTAGGCATGCAGGGTGTCCCAAGGACTACGAGTGAATGAAGGAATGCAATGCTACTTTAAAGCTACTTCATTAGAAATGACTGATAAGTGCAGTCACAACTGTAATCTTTAACCTAATCTGTAAGCAAAGTAAATCCTTGGCGGAGTTGAAGCTGTGCTTCAGGATCCCCAGGGCAAAAGGCGCTGAGAGAAACCTAATCCATCAGTGGGACTGTGGGGGGAGACTGGTGGCTCTCATGGAGAGTGTGGACTCATCGGCCTCCTCAGTCCTCACATACCTGACATAGCTATGAGATTCTCTGAGCCGAGCTAGTCGCACTGATACCAAACACTGCTGCAACATCTCAGCCGCGACCTATTTTTAATCACATTGTCAGCAAAGGCAGCTGCAGTGCAATGATCCAGCACACGACCATGTTCAGGAAGACACTGCAAACAAAAGGCAACAAGCCTAACGATGAAGCAGTAGATTCATACTTCAAACACAGCTTCACGTGAATGGAGCAGATGTTGTTCTGTGTCTCGCTGACATGCAAAATAGACAAGTGTGTGCTAACGTGTTATCCAAATCAACATTCTGTCTGTCTCTAGAGATAAACTCAGGTTTACAGTCACAGTTGAGTCTGGTGCTGCTGCCCAGTGTAAGTGTGAGGTGACCGATGTGCTCAGACATCTGTATTATAACCACACTATGATGTCATTTCATGTACAAAGTGACATCTATTATGTGAAATATGAACCACCAGCCACTCCTCACGTTAACAGAAACCTCTGTGGGATGGAAACTATTATGAAGATGATTAAACAGAATCATTTAGGTTGTTCAAACTGAAGCCTGAGTTCATTATGTCGTCTGTGTACGTAGCTGTTTGTTACTTTGTTCTGTCAGAACAATATCACCAGCCTTTTAAGTTTTGTCTGAATAGGGGTCTGGGTTTCTATGAGGCGTAACTGTGACTGTGGGAGAGCCTCTCCTCGGGATAAAGTCACACTGTGCCTCTGTGGCGATAACATGCCCCACCACACAGCTGGTATCTCATGCCAGGCCCAGCAGCTGCTGTGTTTTCACCACGTTACCATGGATGTGGCTCGCAAACACTGAGGTCTGCAGGGACCTCAGACTCCCACTGTTACATATACTACAAACATACAGGAGCTGTTTCACTGACCAAATCTGCTCTTTCACTGCAATTTATTCAAATGTAAAGACCCAAGATATCGTAGTTGTGAGGTGAAAATACTGTGTGATAGGCTTTTGTGTGACAGCCACACAACACAGTGTTTTTAAAGGAGATTGGAATCACACAACAAATAAAGCCACCATCTCACCGGTAAACATGTCGAAGTGTTGACCTGTGCAGCTGCCTAGAAACTGTGTTGTGCTGGTCCCTGCAACTGATGACTTGGCCCTGACTAAGCATGTGCAGTCCCTCAGCAGCAAATCAGTGCAATCAGATGGGTCTGTTAGTTGTGCATGGCAACAATACAAAACAAACAGGAACCTATGCTAACAAATCTTCACTATCAATTAATACAGTATTCTTATGTAACTGTATTTATTGGTCATAAAGATCCACAAAGATGTTTTCTTCTCGCACTCATTTATAACCTGATGTGATACTTATCGTATTATTCATTCATTCAAGGATTAAATACAGGGTGAAATATCGACATCTGCTGGACAAACGTTGAAAATACATTCAGTTTCTTGTGGCCCGCCCAGAAATTATTCTACACTTTCCATTGGTTTAAACAATTTAAACAAAACAACAAATGACGATGTTTGATTGGTCAGAGCATTTTTGTCGGCCAATCAGCGCGTTTGTTTACTACTACGTACAAAGGTCAAAGTTTAGAGAACTATGAATGATGCAACCAGCTAGCTTGTAATGCGGCTAACTCAGCATGGAGTAACATACAGCTACAAGATGAATTATATACATTTATAAATAGGTTTTGCGTTTTCTCTGAAGATGCTTGGTTTAAGTGTAAATGCGGCCAGGTCGTCGGCATCTTTAAAGAAGGTTAGTAGCTAAGCTAATGGGTAAAGTAGCATACGTTCCTGGTAAGTTAGCAGCTTTAATAGGTTGACTTTGACTTCACCTTTTCCTTTTTTCATCACTGTTCGTAACATTTACAGAATATACATTCTGTATTTTTTTTATTCTTCTTAAGCAGTTGTGTTTCAGTTACATACGAGTAACGCTGCATGTAGCTTAGCTTGGTTTTTTTCCATATATGAGGAAGGTTTACGTTAGCATATTACTGAGTCAGATAGTTCAAAGTAAATAAGGCCAATGACTAATGAACAATATGTAGAATATGTATCTGTCATGTTTTTTCCTAATATTCACATCATTTATAATTTGTATATATAATAATTGTCCAAACACTTTAGAAACTACTCTTGGCCATCACACAGTACATCAGGTAGGAAACTGAGCTGTGTCAAAATGATTCTGCAGCAGGACAAAAAGTCCAAACCAAACCAGCCAGAATGATAAAGAACTACAGTTTCTTCAGAGACCATGTGGCCCCAAAGGTTCCAACATGGAACCAGTTTGATTTTACAAGTGACAAAATGAACTAAGTATGTGAAAAACTGTGCAGGTTTAATGAGGACTGGTGATGTGTTAAATGCAACAGGTGGTCATGACAAGTGATTTGATTTATCTTTTTCATGTTTTCTTTAATTCAGTCCATTTTTCTAGTGGACCCCACATTTACATTGGAATAACATTAGGATGAAATTTCCTGATGGACAAGAAAACCAATTACACAGACCGTTAATGCTTTAAATACAAGATAATAGAATGAGTTTTAAGACTTACAGTGGTTTTTACTATTTTGTGGCATTTTATTGAAAAAGTTTTTGGATTACAATTAAACACAGTATTATTCTACTTTTATCCAGTTGTGCGTCCTCTCCTTGCTACACATGAGACATTGTTTCTATCATTGCCATCAGCGGTCCTGGAGAAGAGGTCTGCACAGCGGGACCGTTCTCTGCCTGTCTCCTGGACCAGATTCAGCTCCTCCTATACTGACTGACTCAGTCAGTCACAGTGCCTCTGGCTGGTCTCCTCACCAGGGTCCACCGCCTGCTCCCACCCACTGCTGCATGAGCGGCTGCCATAACTGTGTGTGGATCGAACACGCAGAGCAGCTGCTGGCGTACTATAATGATGGAGGCGACCGGGCGCTTGCCGCTGTTGAGGAGAACGTCCTCGACGAGAACCTTAAAACCTACCTAAAGATGGAGATTAGACTCTTGCAAAAGAAGTGACTGTTATGTAAGAGTGAAAGCACTTTATATCACACTGCACTGATTTTTACCTCCACATTTCACCTGCTCCTGTGGGGCAAACTGTTCACATCAGCACACATAACACAGTTAAGGTAGTTCAGTAAGTTAAGGTTGTAACATTTAACTGTAGCTAATTAAGAAACTATTTAAAGATAATTCTGGGTGTTATTATGGACAGTTTTGTTCACCGTATTCATGAAGCGTGACAGGGTGAGAAACAAGAGCAGTCAAGCTAACATTTTATCTAAACTGGGCATGAATAGTTTTTGAAATAATGCCACAATTTAAGACTTTTCTTCCAGGTAAGTTTGGCTAATGTTGCATTTTGTTTTCAACCTATTTGATCATCTGATTGTTCCTGCTTGTTGACTTGTTTGACTTCTTTTTAGTCTTTTTCTGACATTCCCACATCTCAGCAACAAACTGTATTGACTTAATTACTACTGATGGGCAGAGGTGGCAGAAGAACAACACTGAAGTAAAAGTGCACATACTCAACATTAAACAATACTTCACTAAACCCACAAGCACATGCTGTAAAATGTACTTTAATACCACAAGTGCAAGTAGTGAGATTGATTTATCTGACTGATAATAAAAAACTTTAGTGTTGTTCCACATTTGCCTCACAAGTAGGATTTCTGTAGGAGTGTGAGACATCCAGGCCTGTGAACTGATTTCTAGTAATAATAAAAAACAAATGTCAGTTTTCAGTTAAAAAAACAGCAGCTAATTTTAACCTTTTATGTCCTGAAAGCTGCTTCATTCAGAATAATACATCAGTATTTATTAGTTTAAGTTTTAAGTAACTCAGACGGAGTCAGACCAGTTTAGTGGAGTACAAACTGGCAAAATGAAAGAAGAGAAGTAGTAATTTGAAACTGAATTGTTCTTTGTGTTTTAGCACATTTTTTTATGTATTAGTCAGTTTGAGCTAAAAGTCTATTTTTCTATGTTTACTAAGCGTCGAGTGAAGTTATATTATGTATTAGAAATTCATTTTTAAGTCTGACTGTTAAATGAATGTTGTTTATAAAAGCTGCTTTGAGTTGCTTTGACTTTGTTTTTACTTACATCACTTCAGCACAAGGCAAATCCACCAGGGGGCACTAGATACACATAAAACTGTTCTCATTTAAAAATAAAAAAAACCTTTACTAATCTTTTAACCATAGCCGGATTACAGGTAAATGGGCACCTGGGCACAAACAGGTAGGAGGCCCAGACTGAAATGCACACAGAACATATGACAAAATTACACAAGTACATTTTGTGTTGCGGTTTTGGTCATGTGTTGTGTGTTTGGTGTCACTGTTTCTTTTTTAATTTTTTCCCCCTCTGTATAGTTAATTTGCCAATTTAGTTTGTTGTCATTCTCTATTTTTCAAAAGTTTATTATCAATTTGTTTATTGTTTCAGTCATTTCTTCTCTTTGGACTCACTTTGTGTCTGTTGGGGATCATTTTGCTTCCTTTAACTGAGTCCCATACTTACAAACAAGAAATATTAACATTCACTTCATACATAGACTCCAGCTCAGGGGCCCGCGCTGACTTCACACATTATTTTGTGTCAAAGTTTTTCAGTACTCACACTAACTCATGTCACTCATGTCAAGCACTGACTCTTGCCCATAGAACCCCTGATTTCTCTGGCCCCTGGCCCTGCTCAGTGGACTGATTAGGTAATCCGTTCCTTCATTTTCTTTCAGACACCTGCGTGTCAGCAGGTAAAACAGTCTCGCAGGGCCTGTTTTGGAGATGACAGTGACCCTGATATCTATGACTGAGTCAGCAGTAGTCTGGTAACAGCGATGCTCGGTAAGTCCTGATTACAGCACAGACAGTGGGCAACTCCAGCCTGCCAGCCACGCAGTGTGCACGAGTTATTCTTTGATCTGGGTTACAGAGGGGATTACGCTCGGACATCATATACAGAGCAGTTTGCCCAACCTCTCTGACGCGATGGAAAATAAAATTAGATTATTGCTGATGACGCTGCTGCAATGTGCCACTTTGCGTTGTCTAAAGATGAAGCACATCTGATCACAAAGTTCAGTTCTGTGGACGGAAACATTTTCCAAAAAAAAACACTTAAAGATAGATTAACATTCTTGGCTGATGGCTGGGGACATTTTCAGTTGTTTTTAGTGTTTTACTGATTTATGGATTTATTTATTTGTTCTTCTTAACTACCAGTTAACGGTTTATTTATATTTAGAGAATTTGAATCCTCTGTTACTCTTGTACAAAGCGCAGGGCACGTGAACCCTCATTCACCCGTGCTGAGAGCTTAGGGGTCATCAGGAGTGACTGGGTGTGATGACAAACACAGAGCTCCTCCCACAGCACGTGGCCAAAAAAAAGACAGAAAGAAGATGGGACAAATTAATTTCCTGACGTGGGGTTTTATTGAGCCCATTTCACTAGAATCTATCGTCCAACAAGGTCTGCGTTTGTTAATTCTAGTTGATGTCATTTAGTGCTGGAGGCTTTTTTTACTGTTCATAGTCAATTCAACATCAGTTTGATGTGTTGTCACAGGTGTGGAGACAACAACAGGTCCTGGATTACTGTCGCTGCAGGGAACAACCCTGAAACACACATGTAAATGCTCTAAGAGACTATTGCAGGAGGGAGGATTGGAGGGTTTTGCCTGCAGCAGGTGGTGAGATGATTGCATAACTGATCTGGAGTGGGCTGCTAGGACTTTCAGGAAGTTTCAGGCTGCATCTTTAATCAGCATCAACACATTCTGCTGCCTGCATTATCTCTCTTTATCCTGTTGTCTCAATTTATTAACTCCATCAGCAATGCTCAGTGTTTACTTGAATCCTCTGAGACGTACTGTGCAGTCTGAGATCAACATGGACAGTTTACATCTTTAGTTTCATCATGAGTAATGTAAAGTATTAAAAACAGGATGAGAGAATCAGTCATAGTATCAGAAACAAATACCATGAAATACCCAGGTAGCTCTGTAACCTGCCCTGTAGGTACAAATCACATTTATGTATTTTAAACATACTGTGCAGTAACATACAAACAAGCAAAGAGACAAACCGTGCATAAAGTATTTTACTGTACATTTGTTACACGTTGTTGTGTGTATGTATGTGCAGTGGTAGATTAGGTACTCAGATAGTTTACTTCAGTAAAAGTATCAATACAGTGCAAAAATACTACAAGTTCAGCATTGAAAATGTTACAGAAGTAAAAGTACACCAACGTTAGCTCAGAAATAAACTAAATAAAAGTAAGTTCAGTATATAGAAAATATATCTGAAATATAGTCAAAGTATGAAGATGTACAAGTTAAAATAAGTAGAAGTACCTCATAACTGTGCTCAAGTGCAGTAAGAAGAAGTGTTGAAACTTGAAATATACTTACATTCTATCTCAGACAGACACACACAGGTGAGGAGCATACATGCTTTCTGTAGTTTCAAATACTTTAAATGATGTCTATACGTACATACAAACACACACACCCACTACGTGATCGTTAACTCTGTGAGACGTCTGACAGCTACAAGAAACCAAAGCTTATTCTGATTCTTATCATCACAATCGTCATCGACATGATTAAAACATTTTATTCTGGACCCAAACTCTAAACATGTGAACTGTGGGAGGAGGTGCGTTCGTAATCTTCTGCTGTGCTCAGCTTATAAAAAGGGCCCTAAGCCCCCGAGTGGCCCTCACAGCAAGCCTAGCATAGAACTCCACTCATCTGCTAGACAGACCGCTCGTCTGGCTGTCCTTCACCCGAGCAGCAGGTGAGTAGACGCCACCACCACCACCACATCCCCACAACACAGAACAACACTATTACTGAGATATGGTGATGTGATGATGATACTGTGGAAGTGGTTATTATACGTTGCTGTGATCACTCAAGAGATGGATTTTATTTTGAAATTACCATAAGAGATGCTGTGGTATTGGCCACAACAAAACAAAGTAAAAGGTTAGATGTTTTCTGGCGTCTTTGTAAATGTCAGCTCATCATAAAACATTAAAATATCAAATAATAATAGTTAGTCACTCCTGAAGTTCTCTAACAGTACAGACAGATTACCCTGTGGTCTTATTTCACTTTATTTCAACGAAGAGGAATATTTCAGGAAATTATATTAGAGCTGTGTTCTGTGGAACAAATAGTTTCATAATCACAAGATGAAGTTTCTTGTTTCCATTGTTCACATTGCTGCAAGATTAACAGCATCAGTTGCTATAGATGTTTTTCCAGCATGTAGTCAGGTCGGGTTATTTTTTAAAGAGGCCAAAATATAATAATAATTATGAAGAAGAAGCTCAAGGAACACATAAAAAGCACGTTTTTGAGCCAGCTTTTGGTGCTGGTAGAAAAAGGAACTCCCGTTTGATATCTAACCTTATTAAATATTAAGAAGGCTACTACAACTGCTGTTATGTCAAGAGTGAATAAAAGGTTTCATCATCATCTTCAAACAGGTAATATGGTACAATGGCATGAAAACTCACATTAAAAATACATATAGAGCTACTGTTCTCTACTATCAATATGTTTAAAATAAATTATGTTTAGCAGCTGTCAGTGTTCAGTAGTGTTGTTGTCACAGGACACGGTGAGCAGATTGATCATTTAGACCCTCAGTGCGTGCTCAGCATATCCGCTCTGCTGTCCTTGCTCTAACAGGATTACCTGTGTGAAACACAGAGGGGGGGTTGTACTTATTAACTTGAGCCAGGGATTATGGGAAATTGGGTCATCAGCGCAGAACAGGCTGCGATGTAGTCCATCTCAGACAATCAATTACTGGGAAATATGAGTGTAAATGAAGCCTGGTGCTTGTAGATCAGTAAGAGGATTGAGGCCTGTAGTGTCAGACAGAGGTGACAGAAGCTGCTCGCCGGCTCTTTCACTTATATTTCATATCTGCCTCATCGTGTTGGATGAATTAAGTTGCAATAAGTCTCTTTTCCCTAAAATGGAAAGATATCATCACGACCACTACGCTTCGGAGAGCTGTTTCTTCAGTATCATAACTGCTCACGATGAATCTGGAGCCACCCAAAGCTGAGATCAAGTCGGCCACCCGGGTCACCGGCGGCCCTGCCACCCCGCGCAAAGGCCCACCCAAATTCAAACAGAGGCAGACCCGTCAGTTCAAGAGCAAGCCTCCGAAGAAGGGAGTCCAGGGGTGAGCTGTGAATGATGCTCGCTTTATGTCAGGAGCATTAGAAACAATGACAAGTGATGATGTTTGGTCTTTTTTTCTTTGCAGCTTTGGTGACGATATCCCTGGAATGGAGGGCTTAGGCACAGGTGAGTTCATCTGAGGTTTTAAATTCATCTCCTATCACTTTCTATCCTCTGCAGGCGGCTGAGCAGCGTCACGTGTTTGTTTCTTTTGCAGACATCACTGTCATTTGCCCCTGGGAGGCCTTCAATCACCTGGAGCTGCATGAGCTGGCCCAGTACGGCATCATCTGAGCCTTCCCGCATCTCGCTGCAATCCCCCGAGGATTACAGGCCATGCACTTCAAACCATCTGCCTCCTGCTCCGTGTCCCAGCTTTAAATGGAACTTTCTCAAACAAACTACCACAGTGAACTGTAACAAACACAAAAAATGGAAAAAGAGAAAAAAATACCTTTTCTATCCTCTTTTGCTGGATTCTTCTTCTGGTTCTGCAGTTTATTCATGACATCTGCTCATGTTTAGGCTCCGTTGATTTGAGTCTCATGACTTTATTAGATTTGCACCGTCACTTTATAAAAACAGAATCCGTTTCTCTTCTCTTGCTATGCTGCTTTCTTCTCCCTTCCACTTCTTTTCTTTTCTATTCTTCTCAAGGACAAAACATGAAACTTCGAATTGAGTTTAAGTGACAAACCCGTGAAGTGGGTTGGTTACCATTTCATGTGCTCTGGTGTGCCTCTCTCAACATCATCAAGAGGTTTCTCCATCAATCAACGCCAAATATGTGAAACACAAACCCTGAAATCTGTAGAGACTGGACACCAGCTTGCCATTGCTGAGCGTAAACTTTCATTATGTATTACATTTCCCCTCTGCTTCATCAACCGCTCTTCACCATGAACCCATGTTTTATGGTTATTATAATTAAATGTCTGCTTGTGTTTGATGCATGTTTGACTTTTGAATGTGTGAATTTGAATTTGTTTTTTAAAACAACTTAAAGAAAGAAATGTTCAGGAAACCAAATTTGATGATTTGCGCACACTGACGAGTCATCTTAGCCAAAGAGGTCCAGTATCTTCCACCACCGTTAGCTTGTGTTAACAGTATATCCCTTCTTATTTGCATATCTCCCTTGTATAATATTCATGTCATTTTGTGTTAATTGTATGTTTATTTCTCTTACATTCATGCTGTCGTGTCCTGTGTGTTGATATGTGTGTTTTTAAGCTCATTATTTAGCCCTCGTTTGTTGTTTTCTTCTAGATTCTTCTACATTTTATATTTTCCTCATCGTTTATATACCAGTGTTACATCGACCTGTCTCGTCTCCATTGTCCTCTTCATCATTATTATTCATCCTTTAAACATATAATGTCATTTCTGTAACAAAAAAGCTTTTTTGTCCTGATGATGGGAACGTGGTGATGGAAGAGTTGGTGGATGTTTCCAGAGACTCCACTGGACGCCAGAGAAATGAGTAGGCAGCGTGTTTCAGTACACGACCAGAGCTGAAGAGCTGTGTAATGAGCATTGTCCTCTCTACAGACTGAGGAAAAAAATAAAGCATAAAAAGAGGAAAATAAAAATGGTGGTTTATTTGTTGTAATCAAGTGCTTCTCATGTGAACATACAATAGAGGAAAGTTTGCATTTGCATTGTTAAGAACATAAAATATTCTTCATGAGTTCCATTTACAGTATAATAATATCTACATGTGTTTAACACTGTCCTTATCTGTACTGTACCTAAGTATTTCCATTTTATACAACTTTGTACTTTTACTCCACCACATTTATCTGGCAGCTGTAGTTAGTTAGATGCTGATTTATATAACAACACAACGTATAATCTACATATAAATCATGATGTGTTATTGTACATTTGGTTTGTAAAGTAATTAAAAATTCCAACTTTTCCTGCTGCAACATTAGTGATGACATTAAGGTGAAGTAGTCATAACCCAACACTTTATTCTGGAAATGGGTCATTATACATAACAAGTACTTTTACTTATGATACTTCAAGGAAATACTTGCTGCTTTTACTTAAGTAAAACAACTGGTAACATTTACACTGGTTTTTGCTTCTTTTAGATTTTGTATGTGTTCTAGTCTTAGCTGCTTACTTTGGTACATATAATGAAAGAACATTTCTGCCCACAAAGGAAAAAACTAAGAAGAACGTTTGTCATGTTGGAAAAAAACATAAGAATGACAAGTCAAATGGGATAAAAACATTTTGATATAAAAACATAAATGTTTAGATGAAAATTCACAATTATGAGACAATAATTTCATCATGGGGATCAATAACAACTAAATATCCATGTCCAAAAGTCCAAGTGTTAAGATAAAAAGTTTAAATAATTGAATAAAAAGTCTAAATAATCAGATAAAATTTCACATTTCTGAAAAAAAAATTTTTTGTTGCATGAAAAGTGTAGATTTTGAGATGTCACAATTTTGAGATAAAATAAATAAAAAATTACTATAAAATTGTAACTTTCTAAATTAGAATTATTTTATACAAATTCTAAAATAAAATATCAAAATGTTCAGATAAAAATTAGGACCACATTGTAATTACACAGTTAAACTAATGACTTACTAAGTCAATATTATTAAATGAAAGTCAAAATAATGTTATTTTATTTAACTGTATGTGTTCTTTCACATCCAATGACCACCACTGCGAGTAAAATCAAAGAGGGAACGGCTGTTTTCTGCTAAAAGAGCTTGTTTCGGCCGTGGTCGTTTTCGTGTAGGACCGGTGGGAAACGGTCGGTCGCTAATGTCTGCAACACCCGGTGTTTGAGTTGTGGGATGGAGTTTCGTTGACAGACACACAGAAACGCTGAGTGCATTGTGTATTTAGTTTGTCTGTCTGCTAACACGGTGGTATCTATCGGGAGCACTCATCGGAGCAATATGGCTGATAATATTGTAAGTATAACGGCAGTTTGTACTGGCGACTGTAAGAGGGGTCGACTCGGCTAACGTTAGCTAGCCTTTCAGCCGAAGTCCGGAGTGATGAGGCAGCAGAATTAGCCCGGTAGCTAAACTTAGCTAGCTAACATTAGCAAGTAGTAACTGGGCCCTGTGTAGCTAACTGGCTAATCTTAGCTCTGTGGCTAGCTGACGGCATCTGAATAAAAAGAGGCATTGCTGGCTAACGGGAAATCTACGCAACCAGCACAAATTCAGGACAAAAGTGTTGACTTTTGTTTAGCATGTTTAACTCATTAGCCAAACATTAGCTAGAGTATGCTAATGGAAGCCAACATGTTGTTAGTTCATTACAAGTGATTTTGTTGACTGTAAATGAGCTTCCACAGTGACAGAAATAGTTACCGACGCCTAGTTCAGAGTAAACATCTTTAAATCATGACGCTAAAGTCTTTTTTTGGAAAGCAGAGGCTATTTAGCTAACGTCAACATTACTTTTTTGCACTGTCATCGTTGTCATAATGTCCTGACACTGACACCACTGTAAAAGGGATGGGGGGTGGGGGTGGTGTCCCTGTTTTGACTGACAGACATTGAAAGCAGCAAATGTGGTTTTGTTTCTGTATCATCATTTAGATCATCAGGGTACAGTCCCCAGATGGGATGAAGAAAATTCCTTCCACCAAAAGGGAGACCGCTGCTGCTTTTTTGAAGAAGGTATTGTGCACAAAAGATTTGCATATTGTCAAATTCACACATGTATTAGTCTCCAAATACATCTGTACACATACAAGCAACATGCAACATACAGTGGGAGTGTGGGGTTGTAGCCTTTGTAGCTGTTTTTTGCAAACTGCAAAAATACTGAAAAAGATATTGAATGAGCAATATAATAGGTTATTTTATGTACAAGTCACATGGACTTAGTTTTTATAGTATATGACATCTAAGAGTTAAAGCATGATGTGTGTTCTCTCAAAGAGTACACATTTTCTACATGATTGTTCCACCACTGACTTTCTTAAACTTCATATGGAATCACATTGCAGTTCATTCTGTTCTAGTTCTGCGTCCATTTCTGCAGAACACGTGTGGCGGTTGTGGTGTACAACATGTAAACCACAACGTTTTATCTCTAAACACACTTGAGATGGACATCGGTTTATACCTGGGTTTTACTCAGTATTTGTTGTATGTATGAAGCTGTGCAGGAAAGTACCAAAGCAGGTCAGCCCTGCAGTGCTACTGTCTGCATGTGACTTGCATGAGAAATTTGGGAGTGTAGTGATGCAATGCTTTGCACACTTGTCATCCCAGCTGCTTATTAGTTGGTGCTCACAAATCAGGAATTACTCCACAGCTTTCTACAAAGAGAAAAGGGGGGTAATGAATATAAAGTAGAATTCAT
Organism: Ctenopoma multispine; assembly: GCA_034779795.1. Lineage (NCBI taxonomy): Eukaryota > Metazoa > Chordata > Actinopteri > Anabantiformes > Anabantidae > Ctenopoma > Ctenopoma multispine. The sequence goes on along the minus strand of JAUYWH010000011.1, from coordinate 16,664,020 downwards.
TAATATAGTTTTGGTATTGAATTTGGGTGTGTTTGTAAGTAGTGTCTTATCTTAGTTTCAGTCTGACTTTTATATAAACACACAAACATAATTACAAGTGCATTTGAATCATGGGATTAAAAAAACCTATGGTATAAGTGTATTTCAGCAGACTGGTCACAGAACAGAACATTGCAGCAGCACCTCATTAAAAATGTATCTGCTAAGGCAGGATGGTGTAGACTGCTGATCAGTGGAAGGAGTAGTTTTCATTCCCTGCTCACATGCAGCCAGCAATGGGTAGAACAGAAAACTCTGGGTCTGAGGCATACAGGGAAGAGACGGTCTGCAGGTTTTATTTCTGCAGCTGAGACAGAATAAAAGGAGCTTGAAGTGGTGTGACAGGGTGGTCCAGTTTCACCCAGCCCAAATTGGTAGCAGCTTACCCGATTCTGAATTTGTGATTGAAGAACCTTCAGATTTTACGCTGGTTTGTTTTACAGACACTGGCACAGTGCTTCGAGGGATACAGGGTACTGTTACACAATTCTACAAAGTAATTGTATGATGTTCTGTTTAGTATTAATGGGAACAAAACAGCTATCACGCATCTTTATTTATTAGTGTTTTAATGCCAAGGTAACTGTCCTGGTCTGGTGTCAACAGCGGTTCTCAAATGTGTTCTAATTGCTGTAGGATAAAGTAAACCTCACATGATGAAATACATGCAAATCTTTAGCATCAACCTGTGTCTGCCTGATATGTGATGATCAAAGTGCCATTGTACACTCTGCTGCTGTTAATAGCTCAGTTTGCTCACAGTGCAGCACCCTTCTAGAAGAGTCTCTTGTGCCAAGAGGCTCTTTGCTAATCTACTTTCATCAGGTGATTGGTGTTGCTTGAACAGAGGACAACCTTTACATACACACCTATTTCACTGCCATATATTTATCTGCATTGTTTGTTAGTGTAGAGCCATTATGCTAATGATACACACAGACTCATTTTAGATCTTATGTACCTTGATCGTGTGAACATCTAATGCATTTCACAGTGAAGAAAATTAGGCATTTTTATGCTGTATGACACAAATGTGTGGTCTCTTCTCATGAACACGCTGTATCCGTTTCTCCCACAGGTGGCCAAAGAGTTTGGGTTCAATTCCAATGGGTTTTCTGTTTACCAGAACCGAAACAAGACCGGAGAGATCCTTTCCCAGAACAAAACCCTCAGCCTGCTTAAGATCAAGTAACTAAATACAAATGCCTTTTGAACATCACTTTATTTCACAACTTATCCACAATTATCAAAGTCAGATCAATAATTTAAAAAAGTGAGTTTTGTAAATCTGATTTTCAGATAAACATTTTTCAAATATGAGAATTTGTGTGTGTTAACTACTACTATAACAATTATTTAATTTTCTCCCCACTTATATTATTGTTTTTGGATCATTCCTTTACAAACCACATTCCAGCTTTAATCACCTTGTTTCTCTTTATTTTTTGTAGGCATGGCGACATGCTGTTTCTGTTCCCTTCAGGATCCTCCACCTCCTCTGGGGAGGTGATGGACACGGCCACCCCACACACATCTTCATCACTACCGTCTGTCTCATCATCTTCTGCATCTTCATCATCATCTTCCCTCATCCCCCGGTCCTATTCAGCACCGCAGGTGCCGGAGGATGAGATAGATCAGTATTTGACCAAGCAGGACGGCAAGATCTACAGGAACAGAGATCCACAGCTGTAAGAAAAAGACACATGTTGTACAGACAGTGAACTGTAGTAAATTGTCAGATCACTAATAACCTTTTTTTACAGATGTCGTCATGGTTCTCTTGGAAAATGTGTGCATTGTGTACCATTAGAGGTAAGAGAATACATTCTTTTAGTGTTTTCACACTGCGAGTCAGTTTAAGTAATTACTTATTGAGACTCTGGCATCTTTTTTTTCCACCAGCCTTTTGACGAAGACTACCTTAACCACCTCGACCCACCAGTGAAGCACATGTCATTCCACGCGTACCTTCGCAAGCTGACTGGTGGAGCTGATAAGTAAGAAGTTGTTTTTAATTTCTGCAGCAGAAACACACACACGGTGTGTTTGTCAGATTCTGATGCTGTTTTCCAACACCTACAGAGGGAAGTTTGCTGCTCTGGAGAACATCAGCTGCAAGATAAAGTCGGGCTGCGAGGGTCACCCTCCCTGGCCAGAGGGGATCTGCACTAAGTGTCAGCCCAGTGCCATCACACTGAACAGACAGGTACGTGTGCACTGTCACAACTGTCATCGTAAAGCTTTCAGTCAGACAATGGATATCACAGCTTAGAAATACCTGCTGGGCCAGTTGATAGCTCAATAAAGTTGATAGTCCTTTTAGGAAACCTCTTGATGCTTTTTTAGGACATGGGAACAATGTAAAGGGAGGAAGGGTGGATTTGCATAAGTGCAGCTCTCTGCTTCCTTGTTATGAAAATGTCGGATCTGCACTAGGAGAGAGGATCCTTGATTTAAAAATAAGCCATATTTATAGAGCACTAAATTACAAGAAAAGTCATCTGAGGACACTTTGCATTGTAAGTTTAACACCTTACAGAATTATATTAAAAACATACACAACCAAATAAATACCTGCAAACCACAACAATTTTGATTCAGACAAATATGTTTGAAAGAGATAAGTACATTGATCATCTTTTACTTTGGACAGTATATTTAAATATGGTACATTTGTGTTTGAAGTCTGTACGTAAACTACTGTAGAAAGTGCTGCCCTGGCATGACCTAACGTGTGAACTGGAATAGCTGTGGATCGATTTTTCAAAAATCAGTAGAAGAAAATTAAAGTTTTTGTCCATGTCACATGTTGCATTGACACTAATACTTTTTCTGTTCTTCCAGAAATACAGACATGTAGATAACATCATGTTTGAGAATCACACCATCGCTGACCGCTTCCTAGACTTCTGGAGGAAGACGGGCAGTCAGAGGATGGGATACTTGTACGGCAGGTACACTGAGCACACAGACATCCCTCTGGGCATCAGAGCTGAGGTGGCTGCCATCTACGAGCCCCCACAGGTAGGACAGTCCTACTCAGTTTGACAATATTTTTGCACATTCGTGAATATAATTTATTTTATGTTCAACTCTCTTCCCTGTTGTGTTACAGAATGCCACTCAGAACAGCCTGGAACTGTTGGAGGATCCCAAAGCTGCAGCAGTGGATGAAATTGCTGCCAAACTGGGCCTGTGCAAGGTTGGCTTACTTTCTTTTTGGTCCTCAGTTAGAAACTGTGATACTCTCAAATCAGCATCACATATTTACTTTACTTTACTTTAGTTCATTTGGCAGACGCCTTTATCCAAAGCGACTTACAAGGAGACACAAGCAAAT
>JAUYWH010000011.1:16549793-16660582 GCA_034779795.1 Ctenopoma multispine | reverse complement strand
AGTGAAAAAAGAAGGGGGCCAAGGACAGAGCCTTGTGGAACCCCTGTGGTTACCTTGGAGAGTGTTGATGTCTCACCTCCCCACAATACTTGGAAAGACCTGTCCTGAAGATAGGAAGTGAACCAATTAAGCGCTGTTCCGGTGATTCCGAGGTCTGACAGGGTGGTGAGAAGAATGTCTTATTATTTCTGTCTGCTTTTAAATCTGAAAGAGAAAATGTCCTTACAGTAAGTGCTTGACAGTTGTGCTGCTGTTTGTGAACGTCACTAAATTTTTCAGTAAGTGTTTTTGGATGTGTTCTCATTTGTGAGTCTATTTGTGTAGCACGTTTCATTCAAAGGAAGATAAAAACAGAAAGGTCCTCAGTCTGTTTTTAGAGCATATTTAATATAAAGAATCCCTGTGACTTGGACACACAAATTGAAGGTTGCTTCACCAGTATTTGTTTTAACTCTAACCACTAACCATTAGAATGCACGACGCAGAGGAAGTAAGACTTTTTATCTTTAATGAGTAGGTGAGACGTGCATATCACTGCATATCTGCATAAAGTTTAACCTGGTTGCGTCGCTGGGGCTCTTTTGACTCTGTCTCGCACAGCGAGGTACTGGGCAGCTACACTGGGTTTCCACTGACAATGAATGGCTGCTGTCACTGCGCCAGTGATTTGTTGTTTGTAGTGTGAATAGCGCATAAGGCAATTCTGGATCTAACTGGCAGTACAGAGGTTTGAGGACATGTCTGGTGAGGTCAGATTAGTGTTTTCTTCTTAGAACTAAGATGATTTTAGTTATTTTCAGGCCTACAACTGAAAAGATATCTCTGTAAAGCCTTAGACACATGTTCCAGCATTTTGTTTTGATTGTCCAAAACCAAATATACTCTGTTTACTCGTCATAGACGACTGAGAACCAAAAAATATTTACATTTGAAAAGGTAAAAACTATGGCATTAACTAGTAAATGTTCGTTGAGTAATTGTTTAAGCTCTACTCATTAGTTAATTTCTTTCTTTGGTCTTAAGGTGGGGTGGATCTTCACTGACCTGGTCTCTGAGGATACAAGGATAGGCACAGTTCGCTATACAAGAAACAAGGTGAGGATCCTGTTCATTCAAAGATAAATCTGTTCATTTGACACATATTCTGCTCTTTTCCCTGTTTGATTTTTGTCCTTGCTTTTGTTAGGACTCGTACTACCTGAGCGCAGAGGAGTGCATCACAGCGGGATACTTCCAGAATCGCCATTCAAACCCCTGCAGACTTTCTCGAGACGGACATTTTGGCTCCAAGTTTGTGACAGTGGTGGCAACAGGTAGTTTTATCCTCCCTTTCTTTTTTCTTTTTTCTTTGTAAGCCCAAAATGAAAATACATTGCTCAGAAAAATGAAGGCAGCACTTACATTACACATCGGATCTCGATAAGTGAATTATTGAAGTAATTCGTTTGAAACCAAATGACCTAAACCGTCAGGACTTTATTCAAAATCAAAGTGAAAATTTTAAGTCCATCAAACGTATTTGAATTTCTGTTGAAATGCTCAAAGTTGCATGCGTTTCATCACAGAAACTCATAATGTGACTCAGAGGCTTGTATGGCCCCCATGTGCCTGTACTACATCTGGACATACTTCTGATGAGTCAGTGAATGGTGGATCAGGGCATCAGTGAGCTCCTTTGTGGTGTTGGGTGCACAGATACAAAATGTCCCATAGGTATTGAGTTGGATTTAGATCGGGGGGAAAGTGAGGGCTATTCAGTGGCTTCATCATTCAGGAACTGACTCACACTCCTGCACCCGGAGGAACCCGGGGCCAACTGCTTCAGTTCAAGGCCTGAAACTCTTAAGAGGTTTTTAACTCACAGCAGTGAGGTTATTGTTAACTATGACATAGAGGTCTGTGTGGCCCTAAGGATATGTGTCTCCAGACTATCAATGACCAACCACAAGGTAGAAATGTGCACTTCAAATTCTGTTGTTGTATTTTTTTAAACCTCATAACATTTAGAAGTAAAAATTTTGATTTGCTCAGCATTAATCAACTTTTTTTCTTCATGTTAACAAAATGTGTTTTGTTACTGTGTTGTTGTCTAACTTTAAGCCCAGTCATGTGTAATCGCTACGAACTTTGTGCATGTTTTCATTTAATTCCTCTAAATTACATAGAATTTTTAGGCCTCTAAAGATGAATGATACAAGCCTGATGCTCTCTGCCATGCTGATATGTATAGTTTGCTCTGTGAGATCAAGGCCTTTCAAAGTCTTTATACCTCCAGAAAAGCACAAGAAACAGCAATGACCTCATCACTGTTGTTTGCATTAATGAGGCACCTTCAAGCTGACATCATGGCTTCACATGCCAGACAGAGTGAAGTCCATCTGGTTAACTTTCCCTTGTGGAGAGAGGCCACTTTCCAAATGAGTTGCATGTGTATTTGAACATATCACAGTGACACTGACATATTAGCACTGTGAGGTTGTTTGTTGGTACTATACATTTACACTCTGAGACGTGTGTGTTTCTATTTTGTCTGTGCTCTGGGGGCAGGTGGTCCTGATAACCAAGTGCACTTTGAGGGATACCAGGTGTCCAATCAGTGCATGGCTCTGGTGAGAGACGAGTGCCTACTGCCTTGCAAAGACGCCCCAGAACTGGGCTACGCTAAAGAGTCCAGCCCCGAGCAGTATGTACCAGATGTTTTCTACAAGGTAAGTGACAAATTCTTTTCTTCTTTAAAAAAGTGATTTAATATTAAGGGCAGATTTTATTGGTTGGTTCATCCCGAGGTTTTTATCCAAATTGTTTTAAGTCTTACCTTGTTATTTATTTCCTCTGTCCAACAGGACAAGGATAAATTTGGAAATGACGTCACATTTCTAGCCCGGCCTCTTCCTGTGGAGTACCTTATCATAGATGTGAGAAACGTGCTGTTTTACATGATCAGCATGTGTGTGTTTTAGTTTTACTTTGAGTCTTGCTTTTCATACTAATCTCATTTTGTTTTGTTTACAGATTACTACGACTTTTCCAAAGGATCCTCAGTACACCTTCTGCTCCTCACAACGCTTCCCCATAGAGAACCGAGACATCCTTGGAGAGACACAAGTAAATGATCTCAGCCTTACCATTTACTGACTATTGATTAATGTGGATGTACTGCTGTAGGAGAAGTGAATAAAAGCTGGACTTCAGATGTAATACTGAAATGTTTGACATTTTCAAATTAGTTTTCTGCAGATTTGTTTTATCTGAAAAGGTCTGTTTCACAGTGGATAATAGATGCCCACTTAATATTGTAATTATTGACCATTATTACTGTGAAGTCTGCTGCCATTTTTCAGTCCTACTCAGGCTTTATCTTTTCCCGCATATCGACCTGACACAACCAGTCGCAGCTGAGCACTTTACAGAATTAAGGTGACCTTTGGCATCTGTAGCCAGCAGAGGTCAGACGACGTTATAAATCTCATTTCTGCTGTTTGCGTCCTCACAGGATTTCCACAGTTTAGCAACATACCTGTCCCAGTGCACCACCTCGGCATTCTTGGACATCGTGTCGGACTTCCATCTGCTCCTCTTCCTCGTCACTAATGAGGTCATGCCTCTGAGAGTAAGTCAACACTTCAAAGCCTTTTCTTCACTTGTTTTCCATTAATGATTTAGAAGAACTTCAGGAATATGGCCACATTCTTCTGGAGGTCTGGAAGTCTGGAAGTGTTTAGGTGTGAGGATATTTTCACTCTGATCCTGTTCATGTGGATCAGATTTTCAAGCTGGCCCCTGGCCCATCATGACAGTCGAGCCTTTGACAAAAACATTGTTTTCTGTGTTTAAATGATAATAAGCTGAATTTTCAGTTTAGTATTTGTTCTATAAAATCCAACATCAAACTGTCAGACTTTGATGTTGTGTCTGTCAGACATCGTCTTTATCCAGAATTTGTGTTTGTTTTTTTGCAGGACAGCATCGGGCTGCTACTAGACGCTGTGAAGACTTCCAATGAGGACCTGGCACAGACCTGGAAGAAGTCGGAGCAGTGGGCCACCATCGAGCAGTTGTGCAGTAAGTCGCTGCCGATCGAAGAAGGCACATAATTTAAGTCTCTGGCTGGCTTGATGGGAATTCACTTTGTGCAGTTATGAATCTGTTAATTGTTGAAATCATTTTTTAAGCCAGTGTTAAATATAAAAAAAAAATGTAAATCTCATGTGCAACAGTTTGATGCTTTTCTCTGTATTTACCTTGTAAGCTAAACATAAAGCTATAACCAGCTCTCTGCTAGCTTAGCTTAGCATAAAGACACCTGTCGCACGCACAAGCTATTTTATTGGTTTATTAGTTGCCTTACTAACGTCCTTCTCCTGCCCTCCCCAGGTACTGTGGGGGGGCAGCCCTCCAGCTCCTTGGGTTACGGGGCCATGGGTGGCCCTTCAGTTCCTGCCTCGTCCTCAGCCATGTGGTCCTGCCTCCATTGCACCTTCATGAACCAACCTGGCACAGAGCACTGTGAAATGTGCAGCCTCCCCCGCAGTTAAACCCCACCACCACCTACCCCACTTCCACGCCCTATCCCGAACCTACCCAGTCCCACCCGGCAACTCTTCTTCTTCACTGGCGAATGACATCACTGCACCAGGGCCAGCTGCGAGATTTGGACCCCCTTCCTGTTTTCTTTTACCTCATGCTGAAGCCTCTTGTCTTTCCCAGTTCACAGGCTGCTGTGATGCGAGATTCACTCGTTTACATCAATTCAAAGAGTAAAAAAGTAAAGCCAGACTCTGTTTTTTTTATTGTTATTCCCTCCTCACAGCAGCTGTCAGAGTGGTGGGGTATGTTTAAGTAAAGCACTTATGACTGAGGCCCTTTCCCCCTAATCACCCCCTCATGGCTCAGTTGAATCCTGCTGTGACTCAGGACAACAGCAGAGTGTTTGGATGTTCTCTCACGTCCCCCCCACTCTCACGTTTTCTGGAATATCTTGCTGTGTATAAATACATTTGAGAAATGATGCTGTTATTTAATTAAGCTTTTTTTTCCATTTTTAATCTGACTGTAGCTTAGCATTTTGAATCTTCAGCGTGGACCCTGCTCAGCTGGGTTTTTATAGGTCTTGGTCTCTTTGACAAGCCCCTTCAAGTACAATCATTGGTCAAAGCTCAGACCTGAAAACACAAAGAGCTTCAGATTAACTCCACTTTAGGGGAAAGTTTCTGTTCAGTATTAAATTACTTTAAAATGTTAGAAAGCCCCGAATTTGGAAAGTCAGATGCACAAAGCTTCCTCTGCCCACTGCCAAGGTAACACATTCTTTTGGTGGTTAACATTTGGATTGATGTCCCCTTAAAGTGGCTCCTGAACATTTTTTCACTGGTTTGTTGGAGTTGTAGCTTCTGGATTTGGTGGTTTGAACTTGAGCAGGCACAATATGTAGCTTATTTTATCACTTGTATGTTCTGTTTCCGATAAAACGCCCCAGGACACCACGCATCCATCATCGTCATCATTTTCATTACTGACTCGCACTGTATTAGCTGTGAGGTGCTTCTAGAAACAACTGGTGCTCGCCACTTTCTTCTCTGTCACTCCCCTGTTCCACCTACGGTGGTTCTCCTTTTCCTGAGGACACTGATCTGAAGGAAGCCACACCACAAGCAGTGTTCCTCCACTGATGGAGGCCCCCTCTTGTGGGTTATTCCATCACTCAGCCTTCAGGACTCTGCTGCTCAGAATGCAAGAGGTCACAGGTCAACGATATATAGAACGTATCGCTTGTCTTACCTGAAAATGAAAAGATCCTCATCTGTGTATCATAAACTTTGAGCTTCTTCCAGCAGGAGGAGGATGGTTGGATTCTTCACTGCCTGTGGTGGAAAAGGGGCTGAGCCCGAAAACAATGTGAAAAGCACTGAACTCACCTCGAAGGCACTAAAAACGTCCAACAGGCCAGTTAAAGGGTCAGTTCACACTGTAATTGATAAGACGAGGCAGAGAAATTAGGAACTTCTCACAGCCTCAACAAATTAGAAGCTATCTGCATGGAGGGATGTCACTGTAGGGAGGTGGGTTTATATTGGTGAACTAACCCTTTAGCACATTAACGTCAGCAGTGGGCATGTCAGGATGGTCGGTTAAACTGGTTCTTTCGGTGTTTCTATTGTGACTAACACTGGGACCAAATCTTGAAAGTTTAGTTCTGGTTGCAGCATCATTAACATCTGGCAACAACCCCCCCCCACCCCCCCTCATGATTAGAACAACATGCAAACATTGAGCAGATTGATGTCCATGCACAGGTCAGGTGCAGAGACCTGGTGTGTTCCCAGAACCAGGGATTAGTCCACATCTAAATGCTCGTCGCAGTATTCGAGGCATGTGGACAAACTTCCATCGGCATGACGTGATGCCTTCAGTGTTCCTGGTGCTCATAAAATAATTTAAACAAACAGATTTTACTGATGCAGAAACCACAAAAAAAAACCAGCACATTTATCATTTGTGACTGATGCAGAATCTTTTAATCCGCGTCCTCGACGTGTTTGCTGCTGACGGTAGACGACTGAAGCAGATTCTTTCTATCACTACTCATGTTAAGTTTTGGGGTTTTTAGCTTTTACCACATAAATTTCGTGCACTGTTACACGATGGTTTCACACAGGCTTTCCTGCTAAAACAGCGATCCAGTTGGGGGGGGGGGCTGTAGAGTTTACTGCTTTTGAGGTGTGTAAGAGCTCGATGGTAATTCCACTGATCAAGTGAAAAAATATTTTAGTTGTGGAATAATTAGAAAATGCTTGGGGCAGAAAAGAGTTTTTTGTTTTGTTTTTTTAACCTGGTGAGATAATTTTGGCCCCTTCCCAGCGTGTGACTTATTTAATTGATGTCATGCTAACGAACAGCAGTGACCTTTTTCCTTTTCTACTGATCCTGGGGCCGTTTGCTGAGCAAGCACGCTCTTGGACTTGCAGCAGGTCCTCACTTTCCACTGAGCTGCCTGGGGACCCTGAGAGTTGTACGCTGTTGACCTGGATTTGAAACAAAATAATAAAAAAAGAAGAATTCTTATTGTAGATGATGTCTGTGATTTATTTACGGCCTGATGAAAACTTTTCTTTTGCAATAAGTTGAAGCCACAGCAAACACATTTCTGGTTTGAACTGATCACCATCTTCATTCAACAAACCAAATGTACAACGTGCATCACACCAAACATTATTTACCAGAAGTGGGCATTTTGTGTTTCTAAAGATTTTACTACATTTTGTTGTACATGTGGTTGAGTGTGAACCATGATAGATTTTGAAAACACTTTTAAACATACTTTGCTGCTAAACAGGTCAAACAAACAACAGGAAGACAACCAAAGACAGAGCAGTTGTCACTATGCAATGATAGATATTTCTACATGTGATCCGAGCAGGTAGAGTCCATCACCACACCACATGTGTGGTGAGTCCATCACCACACATCTACAGATGCACAACAGATGAAGAGCAGGAATGTGAAAGGTGACGTCATCCTGCAGTGTGTGCTCTCCATTCTTTCCTCTGGACATGTTTGTTAAACTGAAGCGAGTGAATCCACAGAAACCCGTCATGTTTCAGAGCTGGGAGCCGGGAGATGGACGTGTTGACAGAAACGGTGACCGGAGGAAGAGTCTCAACGGGTTTGAGTGTAAAGTGGAGTCCTGATACGTGATACGTCTTCTGTGTGAGCCTCAGATGGGAGGGGGGGCGCATGAAGACCCTCCCGGTTCAAATGATAACAGATTCTTCAAGAATGAGCTTTGTCCACAGTGGATGGTTCGACTTCAGACTCACTTCAGGTACGTTTCACACATCTGATTTACTGCACAGAGTTTTAAGTTCTTGTAAGTCTTTAAAGTTTTTTATGAAGCAGTAATGAAATAAAGATGAACTGTTACAAGTTAAAACCCAACAGTAAATGATAGTAGAGTTAGTAGAGGTGGTAGAAGTACACAGACTCTCCAAAGGAGAGAACCAAAATTATTTCATTTCTTCTCTTTACAAACTAGTGGATCTGAAACCACTTTATTTCCTGACAGCTGCTTCATACATCAGCATTTATTACTTCATTTATTTTTATTGAGAATCTGCATCTGTAAGTAATTAAATCTGTTTAATGTAGTGGAGTAAAAGTAAATTCTTCTACTTACAGAAGACTATTTGAGTAAACGTACTTAGTTATCACCACTGTCACACAAAAATAATGTGTCATTTTTAATTTATCTGAATTATTTGAAAGTGGTTGAAGTAACGTTTAATGGACGACTGCACCGATTCTCCACCTCCTTTCTTTAGTTTTAGTTTGGGGAGTATACAGTAAGTATACTGTCATGTATCTGTATTTGCATTGTACTGGAGACCTCCCTCTCTCTTCCCTACAGCGTGAGCATGAGATATTTGAATGTATGAAAACAGACTAGAACTAGAACTGTTGGCAGCAAGTTGAAAATCACTCATTTGCTTCGAAGCAGCTCCACCTCAGATTAAAATGCTGCGTTGTTGTTTTATTATAGCAGATAAAATCGTTGTGGGAGCAGTTTAAGCAGTTTCTCATGTATGTGTGGGATTGTTTCCAGGTTTAAGGATGAGGACTATGCTGGTTCTGCTCGTGGTGTCTGCGGCTCTGTGTGCTGCTGCTGCTGCTGCTCAGAAACAGACATTAACTGAGACGTCAGAGTGGGAATTCAGGAATGAAGGTAAATGCATTTCCTACGTCGGACGTGGTCTCCGATCATCCTTTAATTTCTTTGTCTCACTTTGGTTCTGAATCAATTCATCTGCAGCAGAGAGAGTGAACACCAGAGGATGTGCCAACCTCACGCTGGTCTTAGACAACTGGAAATATGCCATCGTAGCGCAGGTCAAAGATCTGCTGCTGCATGACCACAGCACTGTGCTGCCAGACTATGGAAGGTAATTTAATGTGTCAGGGAAATACACAACCAGCAAGGTCAAAGCTGTTTTTAGTTCAGCGAGTAAGAAGAGTATGTTTTCTTTCACTGCTCTGTCCCTCAGGATCCAGCCCCTGTCAGACGCCCTGGGAGATCTCTACAAGGAGTTTAACGCCCTGAAGGAGCGTCTCGTAGAGCTGACCGCCAAGTTCGAAGGGGTGGAGGCCTTCGTGGACAATGTGCGATCGGGAAGGAACCCCCGACCGCCCCGAGGTGAACCCAGACCTCCGGGGTCACTGCAGCCCGGAGAGGCAGAGGCCTCTGCTACTGATGCTGTAGGTCGACCTCAGGGAAGAAGAAGCAGGGTGGTGGTTCGGAGAATCAAGAAACCAGCAGGTTCACAGGACTAAGAGTCACGTGTTGTTTTCTAAATTACTCTGGTCTCAAAATGGTTTAATCATTCGGTCATTCATGGTTTACTGCACCAAATGTGCACAGGCCCAGGGGCCCCTGAGGCCTCTGTACAAAGTGACAAGTCAACCACACCACCAGGAAGAAATACGAAAGGAGTACGACTACACACAAGGTGCAAAACAACCTCACGGACAAAAAACTAAAATTAGAGTAAAATGACAAAAGGAGAAAAGGAGAAAAATAACAAGAGAAGAGACAGAACTCTAAAATACACTTACAGAACAAACACAGAGGAGGAAAACGACGATCACAAAAATTCAGTTGCTTTCGGTCTGGAGGTGTTGCAACAACACTTTTTATTTCATCTTTACTCATTCATTCTAATATCGTATGAATAAGGGAATTTAATTCACGTACACATCATCATTTCTTCAGATGTAGAGATGTTATATTCTGCCATCGGTGAGATTTCTGTCCTAACGAGATGAACAGAGCTGCGTGAGTCATACAAATCCAGTAAATTCATCAGAGTATTAAAATAATCTCATCAAAACAGGTTTTCATTCAAAGCCTATGCATTACTAATATTCATATTTTAGTTCCTGTATTTACTGTATGTAGCATAGATAGTTCTTGGACTTGTTTGTATGTGCTGTGGATCTTTATCTACTTTGTTTAGTCTGTTTCTCCAAAACAAATTCTGACTTTAGACACAGTATTTTTTCAATTCTGTTTCATTATAAACCATTTGCCACTGAACAGTTTAGACCTAAAGTTATTCGTAACAGCGGTAAGTACGCAGTCTGTGACGTACATTTAAGACATGGTTTTGTATCATAAAGTGGTGGTGTTTGCATTAACTGAATTTACTTATGTAGCAATACATGTAAAAGTACATTATACGCGTACATTATCATTATAAATATTAGCAAAATGATGACTGTATTCTACAGTCATGGATTGTTTTGACCTATGCATTAATATGTAAAAAGCATTTTACAATTTTAGTTTGTCAAAGTGGAGTAAATTTAACAATTTGATTTTTGAACTAAAATATTATATGTTAAGACCGTAGTTAGTATATACCTCAAATTAGTACCAAGTAGAGTAGTTTAGTAAACTGACATCCGAAATGTATGAAACACATTTGTATTTTCATTTCGCTAGAATTATGTTGAATAATAAAGTTCAACAAATCAATGGTAAAATTAAGAAAATGAAAGATATATAATTTGAATATAAAACTTTTTTCTTCATTGAACACTGGGAACACGCAGACATTCAGATAACAAGTGATATGACAACAGAAAAATGATAAAAACAAACACATTTACTAATAATTGTCCATAATTTTCCTTCAATACCATGTTTTATTGAAATCTGTATTAGCCCGCCAGTATCAAGATACAATAAAGTTACATTTACCATAAATGATAAACGTCTCTGTAATATTGTCTTAAAGGTGTAAAGTGTAAAAGATGTAGCAGCATCTAGGGGTCATGCTGCAGAATGCAACCTGCTCGGCCTCAGTGATACCTGCGTGTAGTCACCAGGAGATGGTCAGTATCTTAATTAATACAGTGAATATGAATATACCAGTGATCAACATTTATGGAATCACCCTCAAACTAAAGATTATTATTACTACTCACACTGTTACACACATTTCAAGTGCAGCAAACTATCCACAGAACAGAACAGTGGCAGTGATACCAGATAATTCATATGGTACACAGAGCAGAGTGGACCCCTGTCCAGTATTACTTCTCAAATATATTACACTGCATCACCTCAGACTGAAAGCAGCAGCTTTTAAAAATAATCGAACTTAGAGTTTGAATGCTTTTTAATGTGGGATGAGCTCGGCTGTCTTCTCTTCATAGTCTAACTCTGGGTTTATCATCATGTGCACATGATGTCAAAGGTCTGTTCGTCCACTGTAAATATGAATTGTACAACCAACGTGATCGCCGCAGCTTAAGTTTCTTGTTTGATGAAGAGTCAGAGAGAAATGAAACTGAAAACGACTTCTGCTGATTTAGGGACATTCGACAAACTACTCGCTGAATTCTGAACGAGAAATGTCAAACGCAGAATACAAACAGACGGTCCGAACCGTGCTGAGTAGGATTATGACACGGGTCTATATTTAAAGAATGAACAGGCTTAATGCAGAGAGAAAAGTGGAGTTTAGGTGGAGAAGTCCCCTTCAGGTGCAGACCAGTCGCCACATTTGCGGACGCTCCCTCGCAGTTAGCTGTCGGAGGCTGCAGCAGAGTCTGAACATTTCCTCATGATCTCAGCAGCTGTTTTCTGAAGCCCCCGAGTCTGAGGTCAACGACAAAGGTAAGAAAACCTCTACAGCTACATTCAGCGTGTTGAGGAGCACGTCGTAAACCTGAACCTAGCTGAAGAACCTGTTTGTGTTTCCTGTGAATAGTCAAATGCAATGAGCTCAGATGTCAGAAAGGTTCAGTAGCTCAGTTATGTTTTATACGTGGATATAAAATAAAGAGTCAAACCTGCACCTTGATGCTTTCTAAAAGAATTAAATGCAACTGTTTTAACTACATACAGTCATAAATGACTGATAACGAGCGTTTAGGGAGAGTTAAAATGACTCCTCTTATAATATCAGTATATTACTGAATTTGTGACACATTCTTTGTATATTAACAAGACATTATTAAGCTATATATGAGTTCCTGAAAGGTGAAAAATGTGGAAATGAGGAAACTATCACAGCATTCGTCATTTTACTATTCAGCTGTTCAGGTTTAGTCAGTGAGACATTGTGTGTGTAACTGCGACAGATTTGTATATTCAGATAACAGGGAACAGGGACTCCCCTGAGGCTAGAGTCCCTACAGATGGAGCGTGGAGCCGGAAACCTCCACAGCACCTCTGGATCCCAGACGGGAACCAAGGAAGTGGACAATGTCGCTTCCAAAAAAACACGGAGAAGAAATAAGGTAGAAGTTTCAGAGTTTCAGTATTTGAGCTGTTTTAACGGCATTTACACCAAACATGTGAACCTTAGTTAAAGGTTATGTTAATGTGTGTTCCAGGAACAAGGATCTGGCAACTCCAGCAGGAAGGTTCACAACAGAGAGAGGAAGAGAAGGAGAAATCAGAGAAGAAAAACATCAAATGTAAAAGAAGATGCAGATGACAAAAGTGAAAACACAGACAAAGACAAGATGGTGGTTGTGGAGACTACAAGCACCCAAACTCAGGAGAGTGCACCTTCAGAAACACAACCTGCAGCTCCTCAAGCTGAAGACAACTTACACAAGGATGAAGAACAGCACCACCGAGACATCGAGATGGTGTCAGCTCAGACTCAAACCCAGAAACGTAGAGGCACAGACAGAGTCACACAAACTCCTGTTGTTGTACGGAGCCATAAGGAAACACAGACAGATTTGCCTGTGCAAGAAGAAAAGACCCAGCCTGACACAAACAGCGCTGCAGAGACACAGAGAAAACACGACGAGCAGACTCCTGAACCCATGCTGCAAGACGACAGTGCTGGTCAGACTCAGTTAAGACAAAATGAAAATCCAGACAGTGAGGGGGCTTTATCAGAGTCGGCCAAGCAGCCGAATGCAAACCTTAATCAGGAGTCAAAGTCTGAAGAGGCGGGTCCCTCTGCAGGAGTCTCAGGTGATACCGCAGACTGCCAGCCTGAAAAAGGTGCCAAACCAATGTCTTACGCCAAAGCTGTGTGTGGAGACGGGAGCAGTGAGAAACCATCCAATACGGCTGCCACAAAAACACATCAACACACACGGTGAGGGTCATCTCAAGAGCTTTGTCAAATACTGTGGTGGAATATGTGATGTTGAACGTTTATTTTTTTCTTCCTCCACAGTGATAAAAGCCCAGTGAGACCCCCACCTGGTGCCCCCATGTTCACCTTCCACATCTATGCTGTTCTGGATAAAAAGTTTAAATTCAACCAAAATCGCGATGAGCTTGCTCTGTTTTTTGACGGCGGTCATTTACCCCTTGAAATTACATATTTCGTGTGAGTATTTGTTCTGTTGAATATACACTGCAGCCTCTTCAGGTGCGGGTTTTGTGTGTCTACATTTACTAACCTGGGTGAACCAGACCGAGGCTTGATTTGGACCTGTTTGTCCAGTCCAGAGACGTTGGACTTCCTTTTCACCTTTGACAGAGACTTTTTTACTGACCCACACTATTTAGGATTATTGTCTTGTAATAAAATGACTACAGCTGAGTTAATGGTTTGTCCTGACTATAATAATGTGTTGAGCTTCTGTGATGTCAACATAACAAAACTTCAACATTGGTGTGTTTAGTGGTAAAGGAAAGGGAGGCTACCTGGTGGAAGGAAGAATTTCCCTTGAAGAAAAAGACTTGCAGAGAGGCGCCTGGATAACTTATCAGTATGGTGTAAAGAAACAAAACAAAGAAATTCTAGGAGTTGCCACAAGACATGTTCAGGTTCCATACAACTGTAAAGGTAAGGCAAGCAAACCATGTGACATGAGGATGTTAACATTTACCTGCATGTTTGTAGTTTAAGTTGACCATGTACCCGTGCGCCTGTTTCATGTTTCATGTAGAGCTGCACCTTTATGAAGGCTTTATTAGCTCTCAGGAGGGGCAGAAGTTTTGGCAAACTGGCCTTAGCATGGTTGGCTTGTGGAAATCAAAAAGTGTGGAGATTTCAGATGCCTGGCAGGCTTCAGCAAGAACCCTGCTGGACAGAATCTTCCAGAAATGGTCTCCGTCAGACAAAGAGAGCACCGAGAGCCTCTGTAACAACCTGAAGTGTTTTATCTGGAGTTTCTATTCTGCACATGAAAGGGCGGCTTACCCGGACAAATCGATACCTCCGATGGTCATGGTTGGTGCAACAAAAATACTTCCAATATTGATTAGACTGTAATTTACCTGCAGTATTTCACCAATAACCAAACTTCTTTTATTTACAGACATCTGAGCTGATTTCAGAGAGTTTGGTTCAGATCTTAAAAGGGGAGCCGAAGGAGAAATTCCCAGAAAGCTGCAGGAACACCAGCCCTCTTGTTCTGGGCCTGTCTGTTTTCATCATCACCAGGGAATTTATCATTGATCTGGGTGTGAAAGGGTGGGCTGAACTCTGCCTCCTGGTGTCCGTAGAGACAACAACGGACACAAAAAACCTGGATGCGTTGTTCAGTTCTTTCCAACAGTAAGTTTTGCAACATAAAAATGCAGTATTTTCATTTAATAATCAACATAGACAATCATCGTCCTTCCTTCAACGAACATGTAACATGTTGCCCTATCTGTGAACTATAGGTTTAAGCTTGGTTAAATTGATGCAGTAACTGACGTCTGATTGCTCTCTTTCCTTCAGTACTGTGTTGGGTCTGATAAACTGGTGTGCTCAGAAGATGGTGTCGGAGGTTGTCCTGCTCGTTCCTCTGCTCTTCAGACTCAGACAGCCGGGAGCCGATGCAACAAAAGTGGGTCCAACTGTCGAGGAAGAGAACTGGTCAGGACTTAATGGAGTTCAATTTAGGTGGTTCAGACGGAATTTACAGTCCTACCCTGACAAAAGACAGTAAGTCTGTTTCAAAACAGCTTCACCTTCTTTCTTCTCCTGAAGTGATGATCATCATTTTGCTGATATAACTTTTTGTGACACAGGAGGATGCTGTCTTTGATCCAGACACATCTGCCTAAGGCTAAGGAGATGCCTCTGGTTCTGATAAGCTGGTTATCGCTGGTTGCATTTGAGGATCTTCCTGAATTCTCAGACCTGACAGGAGTACCTGCAGAACACCTGATCCAGAGTCTGTTGTACAGGCTCAGAGCGTGTGAAGAGTCAGGCGATTTAAAGCGAACACAGGAGGTGAAACATGAAAAATTACAACATTTAACATTTAAAATAACATTTTAACTTTAAAATTATCATGGATGATCCATGTTTGTTTTTTCTCCATGCAGCACACTCAAAAAGCCTTAACCCATTTACTGCTGAAGGTGGACAAACAGAAGGACAGGTAAGTGAAGCAGAAATACTCTTCATATGCTAACAACAAACTCTGGCATTGTGCGTCTTTTATTTTTGCTTTGTACCTGCAGAATAATTGAATCTGGAAATATCAAACCAGCCTTCATGAGCAGCATCAGTGTGGTGAAGAGCACCTGCAGAATTATCCAACTCGTGCAGTGGTACCAGGTGGCAGTCCTGTCCTTCCAGCTCCTGCTGAAACTGGCCGAGATTGTTGAGGCTGCACTGAGAAAACAGGTAATAATCTCCTCTTTAAGCATCTTTGCTGCTTCACTAAAGACCATTTACTGCAATTGATTGTGTTTGTTCTGTGTCTGTTAGTCCAAAGATGACGAGTTTGAGACCTCAAAGCAGCAGCTCTTGACGATGCTACAGGATGTGCAGCGGAGAATCAGTGAGTGGAGAGATGAACTGCTGCAAAATCCTCTTCTGAAAACATCAAAAAATCTCAGCTACCCAAAGGAAATTGAGGTACACATGTCAAAACATGTTAGAATTGTTATTCTCTTACCAAACAGGTTTTACAGTAGATTGAAATACAGTATGTATTAAAAAATGTTGCTTCAATTTCAGTTTTTTACCAACAATTAGATGAGTCTAAACCATTTAAACCCAGATTTTATTTACTCAGACACCTGGAGGTTGTGTTGTGTTTTAATCTTGACTGAAAGAAGATGTTCACTGCAGTTTGCAATGATCAGCGTCCAATGAGATTCTTATTACGCACCAGATCTGAAAAATAATATATAAAATGCACAGTGTTTGTGCAGCAAATGTTTTTACAATTGAAATAGAAAAATAAAAAAACAACATAATGAAACATATTTATTTCAGGAATCATGCAGATAAACCACATTCCATGTGTATTCTCGTTTTAATCTTAAAACTGTGTTGAATCATCAGATGTGGGACATGCTGATCAAGGTGGAATGCTCTGTTGAGGGGGTTTCATCCAGCTGGAAGCTGGGCGTCAAAAAAGATCTGCAGAAAAGAATTTCCGAGGTCAGGATTTGTGCATTGATCATTGGTCCTGGTTTAGATCCTTTCTAAAACACTTTCTAACTTTCACATCTGAACTGTTTTTTTTCTTTGCAGTCAAGTGAGGAGGATAAAGTACTGCTCTGCTGCCTTCCATCCACGTTGGCAGCCATAAAGAAAAGTCATGATGTTGTTCAAACCGGTTTCAACGAGCTGTGTCAGTCGGCGATTAAGACAATATGCCAGGTACAAAGTACTGACTGATTTTAAATGTAACTTAAAGACTTGAAAATCTTCCCCAACACTAGAATGTCTGAGATTTAAAGTTAGATTTTTGATTCATATATCATATGATGCACTTCGTGGGCAGGTGGGTGCACAGTCAGCACTAGCCTCTAATCCTGATAGTCCATACTGTGACTGTCCTGGAAGAGGGATCCCTTCCCTGCTGCCCAGCAGTGAAAAGTTGTATTTGACTCTGTCACTGATCATACTGTGTACATTTGTGTTTATTTTAGAGACAGCAGGAGGGGGACTTAATGCGGAGTCTCAGCTCTATGGTGAAAGACCTCCCTGTTGAGGTCGTGTCGGCTGTTGTGGTGGAGTCAGCGGCACGGTTCAGTAATGACTCCGTGGTCCAGCTGCTCAGTCCACAGTCTGCCATGAACCACTTACTGTCTTGTGGTACATTATGCCATCTTTTTAATTATTTTTTATTTCTTATTTTCAGCTGTTACTGCTTTATATTGGTCACACTGTCATTGTTTTGGTCCAGGTGAGTGGAAGTCGATCCAGGTGAATGACTCTGCAGGACAGATTGTCCACAGCTGTGTGGTTGCAGTCCACGATCTGGTGGACTCTCTGCTTCAAGGACACATACAACTGAGACACCTGCAGATCTGCCTGAAATACAAAGAGCAGTTTAAGAGACTTTATCTGCAGTGTATGAACCTTCACAAGCTTCAACATCACAAAGAGCCTATGATTGTTACCAAATTCTCTGTAACAGAAAAAGTTCATTAATTGTAATTTGTTGCATTGTGTCTTCCACAGACAAGAAAAATACCAGATCTGGGATAATTCCTGTTGATGCAGACATTGTTTTGGCACAGAGAGAGATGGATTTGAATTCTTTCCTGCAGCGTAAACAGCAGATTGACACACTGATAAATATGATCACAAAGGTTACAGAAAGCATCACAGGTGAGTTTAACTAGACAACTAACAGCTGACACATTATCAACATAGTTTTATTACAAAGGTTGTGTATTGTGGTTTCATATGGTTCTTTTTTTAACCAGTTCCTGAGATCTCAACTCTTGAACAGCAGCACAGTGCGGATCTCCAGACTGTGAGCCTGAACAAACTGGTGCTGGTTCAGTCCTTTGATGCTGAGGGGAAGTTGAAGAAGATGGGTTCACCCCAGGTGCTTTGGTATATCACCAGTCTGAACGTCCTGAAAATGGCCAAAGAAATGCACAAACTGCACCACAGCAGCCTGGTTCTGTCCTCGTGGGTCAAGGGAGCAGCATCTTTTGGATCAGCATGGCAGCACTCAGCTCCTCGTCCAGTGACACTAACACAGATCTATGAGTACATCTGGGTCCCTTTGATGATGGACTTCATGGAGCTTAGTGTCAGCATTGCAAATGCAAACATCACTTTCAAAAAGCTTGATTATGTTTTGGTGGAGTCTGGTGACCAGGGTGACGGGAAACTAATCAAAAAGGAGCTGAGTCTGATGGCAGAGATGTTATCTGAGTCAGAAATGTTCAAACCAGAGGACAACTGGGTGGAAGTGAGACTTGGTCAGATCCAGGAGTATCGGCAGCTCTATGAAGCGGCAGCTGCAGCCAGTGCAATCCTGAAAATTTCTGAAAAAATGAAGCTTTCTGGGAACTTTACAGGAATCGACACACTCAGAGAGCTGGTAACAGTCTTTTTATCTGAAATTCTCACATAATCAACACTAAAAAAATGTCACTTAATTCTCAAAAGTACTTAAAAAAAAGCTCTATTAGTACTATGTACTTTCCATCTTATAAAAAAAGGAAATCTCTTAAATTCTGTGCATGACTAACAGGAAGAAGACACCTTTAAGCAGAGAGTGCTGGGTTCTCTAAGTGATGACCTGTTTCGAGCCAAGCAGCATCTGTCCACAGTCACCAAGCAGCAAACGACCTGTCTGGAAGAATTTTTAGCAAGCCAAACTCTGGTTAGATGGGTCAAAGAAAACCTTAAAAGTAAAGAACTCCACATTAATACAATAACATAAATTGTCTTGTAATTTTGAAACAATACCAGTTTGCTCACTTTCCTGGTCCCCAAACAGATATGAGCGATGTGAAGGTCTATGTTGAACTAGCTTCAATATCTGCTGGAGAGAACGACAGAGAGATCGACCAGGTGGCCTGTTTCCACGATGCAGTGATGGGCTACGCCCCTCTGCTCTTTTCCCTCGCCCCTCGAGATGGCTTTGAGGAGTTCATGAAGTGTGCTGGGCAGGTGTGGGACACCCAGAGCAGAGACGAGAAGCTGCCAGACAAATTGGTATAAACTTCTCTGGACAGCACATAAAACTCTGTTGCTTTATCGCAAAGTGACAGGGATGCTACTGCTATTTATCTTCCAGAGGGAGTCTACACGACTGCTGAGCTGGCTGAAAGCCTTGAAGGAGACCCATGGCTCTGTGGAGCAGTCCTCTCTCTCCCTGGCCTCTTCTATCAATGCTAATGGTGTTTATGTCATAGGATGGTCTGATGAAAACACAGAGAAGGTAAGTGGACAAAAAAGAAAACAACATAAAAGGCACGACTGACTGCTTTTATGTAAATTATTATGTACTGAGGGTATTTCTCTTTGATTTCCACTTCTTTGCAGAGATGTCTACAAAACATGGTACAGGTCACCATAAAAAGGGGCAGAGAGGAGAAGAGATACAAGCTTGAAGATCTGCTGGAGCTACAGAACAAACTCATGCTCATGTCGTCCAAAGGCGAGCACGGCAGAGAACAAGTCAACAGGTTCACAGAGGTCAGAACAGATCTGTTGTCATGTAACTAGACAATGTATTAGATCATTTATCATTATAGTATGCTATATTATTTAGAGTAACTTTATTGCCATTGTCCACCACTAAAGTATCACATTGCTGATCATAAACATCTAACAATGCTAAACCATGCTGAATAAATTGTAGTATTTAAAATCTAGGCAATAGAAAAACTCCAAAATAACATTTCTTCCCTTCTTACCCTACATATTATCATTTGATGTACCTTTTTATATATATTTTTATACCTGAAACGTACAAATTTCATTTTTAAAAGGGTCTACATTACCTGTTGAGATTAACTGTACTCTGTGTATACATCAAATCCTCTCCATATGTTCTATAGATCTTTGAAGGCGTTCAGAGAATTGGTACCATTCTACTTCACATGCAAACTTCTGGTAACATGCTCTTCAGAGCATGGCACGCTGAGGTCCAGTGCTGTCCAGAGCAGCAGCAGCCGTGCATCAGAGTCACCTTCTTATCCCTGAAGGGCAAAGACTTGCTGTACTACGGCGAGCTGACTGAGCAACTGCAAAAGCTGGCTCACTCCATGGATAGCTGCCACAAAGAATGGTGTTCCTTCGTCAGTGACATGCGCTCAAAGTTCAGTTTGCTGAATCACTACACCTCTGAACAGCTGGTGTATCTGTGCCACTGGTTACACAAACTCTGTCAATTGCAGACATCAGTTCCTCAACAGTTATGGTATTTACTTTCTCCCATAAAGCCTAATTGTAACCTGGCTGATGTCAGAGCTGCATATACCAATGCATTAAGTATGACCTCAAAGTCAAAAGAAGTGGATGATATTGAGTCTGATGATGAAGATGAT
This sequence comes from Ctenopoma multispine, assembly GCA_034779795.1. NCBI lineage: Eukaryota > Metazoa > Chordata > Actinopteri > Anabantiformes > Anabantidae > Ctenopoma > Ctenopoma multispine. The sequence continues at coordinate 16,640,355 of JAUYWH010000011.1, read as the reverse complement.
TATAACAAAGCTTCTTTGGACTTAACGGACATGGAAGAGGTTCATGATTTGATGGAGTTTTCTTCAGAGGATGAAGGAGATGGTGATCCTGGTGATGAGGCTCACACTGATGACATCAGGAAGCATGATGATGACAGTCTTGAAAACCTCTGGAGACAATTCAAGAAGGACATGCCACAGGACCTGACTGAGTACTTGGACATCTCAGCTCTGGCCCATTTCCTTTCATGCCTCTCTGACACAAACCAGCAGCACATAATCAGGAACCTCCCACCGCTTCTTCAGGAGGGGAAACCAAATCTTGTCCTTTGTTCTAGTGCAGAGGTCTTTACCACCGTACTGTCTTTCTACATGAAGAGTCCAGAGCAGCCACTGCCCTCTACTGATGAAGTTCTAGTTTGTAGAGAAGAGACCTCAGAAGAGGAAGTGGAGATCTTCCTCCGCCGAGCTCTCGGCCAAAACTCCAGACAAAGCTGTCAAAAGATTTATTCTCTTGTCAATCCAGGGCTGCTGGGATATGATGTCAGTGTAGCCTTGGGTGATCTTTTTGAGGTCCTTGAAAGAAGTGCCAACCCACATTATCGTTTGGCAATAGTCAGTCCAGTTGAGCACCAGCACAGATATGTGCCTTCTTTCTTCAGCAGTGACAAAGTGCAGGCTGGTGAGAGCATAACAGCAGAGACTGCCAAGAAATATCTACATCACCACTTCACACAAAATGCATTCCCACAAAACCCAGTGGCACTGGTTTCTCCAGATCAACTATCAGTCTGGATGGTGTCATCTGTACGCCCTGCAGTTGGTAAGGGTAAACTACACTATTATGAAAATGTTTATACAATAGTGACAAGAATATAATTCCTATTATAAAAAGAGGTATTTACTAACTAACTATTTTGTTAAATTAATAAATCTTGCACTTTTGAACTTTTTTAAGCCCTTATGTGTAGGATTTAAACAAACGTCTAGTGACAATGTGTGATCACAGTGACCATAAGGCAGCAAGTACACATAATTGTTGGTGTCATGTAAAAATTTTACAAATAAGGACTTTAATTTAATTTTAATTAATTTTTACAATAATTGTCTTGATTTTATCAACAGGTAAATCTCTTTATGTGGATCGTTTGTTTGAGAAGTTCCAGCAGAAATCTCCCAGAGCCAAACATATTAGGATCAGACTGATTGAACCACGCATTGATATAGATTCTTTGATCAAGAATCTATCAGCGAAACTGGCACTCTTGAGAGAACAAGACCCAGTTCTCCTGCACATTGACACTTCTGGAGTGAGTATGCAAGCATTTATCTCAACACAAAGCTTGTTCTATTGTTGGTTGTACTGTTTTCCTTTTTTTTCCATTTGCATTACCTTTTCTCTTTTACCAGGTTCGCTCAGGTCTGCAGGAGCTCCTGTTCCATCTGTTAGTTCTGGGTTGTTTGAGCAACAGCCATGGCATGCTCTGGAGAAGGAATGTAGCACATTTGATCACTGTTGAGGTCCTAAGAACACACACATCGCCTGAGAGCCAATCAAAACAGGTAGTAGTACCTTTGCAAATCATAACTTGTTATTCCTATCTGTACAAAGATCAGCAAATGTAGTTTTAAATTACAATTATGTAGGGATGTTCGATATTGGCTTTTTTATCGAAAACCGATACCAATATATGTGGGGTCCTCTGTCAAAAAAAAAAAAAAAACTAAATCATTTTAGGTAACTAAAATCACATATCTCCTATCATGCTTACTCAAACTTTAAACATTATTGCAAGCAAACAAACAAACAAATACCTCTGATTTGTCATATTTTGAGAGAGAGGAGAAGTAGCTGAAGAGTTTGATGTATAATATGTGCATGGTATGTAAAAGTTGTGTCATTAAAAGAGTACAAACCGATACCGATATTTTCCGATATTACATTTTAATGCCGATATGGGCCGATAATATCGGACATCCCTATAATTCTGTAAAAACTAAAATTAACAACTCTGTGAAGTCACAGTTTTTATATATTTTTATCTACTGGATATAGCGTCTAGAAGTGTCATTAGTGACGCTGCATTTATGATAAAAACTGTTTTTTCTCCTTAAAAATATCTTAATTTGCTAGTAATGGTTATTATTATTATGCTTATGATAATGCTAATTGTTTTTAAAAGCTCACTCTAAACTATTTTAGGTGTTTGATTTGCTCACACAGACAAAGCTTGGACTTCTTGACATCCTGCCTACCATCCATTGTAGATCTCCAAGAGAGGTGAAGGAGGTACTGAGCAGTCGCAGGCCATCAACAAAACAGACCTTTGATCCAGTCATGGATGAGCAGGAGTTTTTCAGTGAGGGGATTCAAAGACCTTATCAATACTTAAAGCTCTACAGAAACAAACAGAATCTGGATTCTTTTAAATACCAGGAAGGATCACGAGTGGGGGATCATGTTGATTGTGTCAGTCATTTTCTGTTATTCTGTGGAATGCAGGATCCATCCTGGGCTGAGCTGAAGAGTTTTTCCTGGTTCCTCAATGTGCAGCTGAAAGACTGTGAGAACTCAATTTTCTGTGATCCAGATTTTCTGGCTGACCACTTGCCTGGTTTCAAGGGCTTCATTGTGAAGTTCATGATTCTAATGGCAAAAGATTTTGCCTCACCTTCTCTGAACACAAGTTCCATGTTACATATTGAAAACAGTTTGGAAGATGACATCCTTGCCCGTTTGACAATTCGCAAGCATTGGGAAAATGAGTCTCATCCATATATTTTCTTTAATGCCGACCGATTTTCAATGTCTTTCCTTGGCTTTAACGTAAAGACATTGAAAAACAGACTCATCGCAGTTGATCCTCACAGCAACAGGGTCCTGATTGACGATGTGATGTCACAAGAACTTTATCGAGGTTTGGAACTGCAAAGAATCTCTCTCACTGAGGACTTTGATCAGTTGCCACGGTCAGACAAACTCAATAGGATTTCATGTGTTGTTAGTGCAGGTAAAGGAATGGTGGACAGGGGATTTGACCCAGACCCTACATATGAGATCACTGCCGACAATGTCATGAAGATGTTGGCAATAAACATGAGATTCCGGTGTGGTATTCCAGTTGTTATCATGGGAGAGACAGGCTGTGGAAAAACCAGATTAGTCAGTTTCCTTTGTGCTCTACAGAGGGAGAAAAGACTAGTGGAAAACATGGTACTTGTCAAGGTACATGGTGGAACTACAGCAGAAATGATCTACAGGAAGGTGAAGGAGGCAGAGATCCTTGCTGAGAAGAACCGCAGAATGCATGAGCTAGACACCATTTTGTTCTTTGATGAAGCCAACACTACAGAATCCATTTTTGCCATCAAGGAAATCCTTTGTGACCGATCTGCCAAAGGAGAACCTCTGAAGGCAAATAGTGGCTTAAAAATAATAGCTGCTTGCAATCCATACAGGAAGCACTCACCTGAAATGGTGGAACGTTTGGAACGCGCAGGACTGGGATACAGGGTCAAGGCAGATAAAACAGAAGACCGCCTTGGGAGAGTGCCTCTGAGGCAGCTGGTGTACAGAGTTCATCCTCTGCCTCCAAGCATGACCTCTTTGGTGTGGGATTTTGGTCAGTTGAGTGATTCAACTGAACTTTCCTACATCAAACAGATTGTCCAGAAGAAAGTTAATGACCATCGTTTGCCAGTGATTTGCAGGGACATCATTTCAAAAGTGCTGGCAGCCTCACAGAAATACATGCGGAGTCGGAAAAATGAATGCAGTTTTGTGAGTCTCAGAGATGTGGAGAGGTCCATGAAAGTGCTTGTTTGGTTTTACCAGCATAGCGAGATCCTCTTTAACAACAGCTCTTCTCTCAGTGAAGTTGAAAAAACACTGAAGTGCTTAATTCTTGCAGCTGGAGTCTGCTACTACCCATCTCTAGTAGCCAAAGAGGAGTACCTCAATTTAATTTGTAGGTACTTTCCAGACCCTCTCCAGTCTTCAACAGCACTTCAGGAAGAGATTTCATCCTGTCAAGACACCTTCCTTCGGAACATACAGACAAGAGAGACCATAGCCAAAAATGTTGCACTTAAAGAGAATGTGTTTCTCATGGTGGTTTGCATTGAACTCAGGATTCCACTCTTTCTGGTTGGCAAACCAGGAAGCTCTAAGTCACTTGCTAAGACAGTGGTTGCTGATGCTATGCAGGGCCAGAACTCCCATTGTGAACTGTTCAAGAATCTGAAACAAGTTCATATGGTCTCATTCCAGTGCAGTCCTCACTCAAGTCCTGAGGGTATTATAGGAACATTCAGGAACTGTGCCCGGTTTCAGAAGGACAAAAACATGGATGAGTATGTATCAGTAGTGGTGCTTGATGAGATAGGACTAGCAGAAGATTCTCCTCAGATGCCTCTTAAGACCCTTCACCCCCTCTTAGAGGATGGTTGCATTGACAATGACAAACCAGATCCACATATGAAGGTTGGTTTTGTTGGTATCTCCAACTGGGCTCTTGACCCAGCAAAGATGAACAGAGGAATATTTGTCTCACGATGGGATCCGAGTGAGGATGAACTTGTGGAAACTGCTAAGGGTATTTGTTCATCCTCCAACCAAATTCTCCTGAAAATCAAACACCTCTTTCCCTCTCTGGCAAAGACCTTCTTGTGTATCTGTAATGAGACCTCAAAGAATCAGTTTTTTGGTCTAAGGGACTACTACAGTCTAGTCAAAATGCTCTTTGCTGCAGTCAAATCCACACAACAAGAACCAGATGGTGGGCAGCTGGTAGAGGCCATCTTACGTAACTTCAGTGGACAGCCAGAAGGTTTTGATCCTGTCATATATTTCCAAGAGGTTCTCCAAAACCTTACAGATATTCCCAGACCAAGAACATTGCAAATGGTGAAGAAGAATCTTGATCGTGACACCAGCCAGGAAAGCCGTTACCTCCTTTTGCTGACAACCAACAATGCAGCTCTTCATATCCTTCAGCAACAAATCTTTTCCAAAGGAGACTATACACCACCTGAAATAATCTTTGGCTCAGGGTTTCCAAAGGACCAGGAATATACCCAAATCTGTCGTAATGTGAACAGGGTGAAAACATGTATGGAAACCGGGCGCACTGTGATCCTCCTCAACATGCAAAATCTTTATGAAAGCCTGTATGATGCCTTAAACCAATACTATGTTTACCTTAGTAAGCAGCAGTATGTTGATCTAGGTCTTGGCTCCCACAGAGTCAAATGCCGTGTCCATTTGAACTTCAGACTGATTGTAGTGGAGGACCAGAAGAAGGTCTATGAGCACTTTCCTGTACCTCTCATCAACAGGCTTGAAAAGCACAGGGTTGATAGGAGTACTGATCTGGAACCATGGCAGCTCAGGGTTCTCCACAAACTGAAGGACTGGGTGAAAGATTTCTCAGGTGAGGCCACAGAGGATTTCAAGTTGTCTGACATTTTTGTTGGCTTCCATGGTGATGCCTGTGCAAGTGCTCTCTTGCAAGCACTAGAAAAGAGAGCAGACAAATTTGGAGACAGTCCAGAAAGACATCAGCAGGATGACAAATGTGCCTCATTGGAAGAAGCCGAACCAAATCAAACACTTGAGTCAGTTTCTAATTTACAGAATGAGGTAACTAACATGGAGGACGATAAGCTGGGTGATGATGTAGACATGGAAACTGATGGAAACGAGCAAGAAATTGACTCAATGGAATATGACAATGACAAATTTACTGAATTATATGATGATGAGGACAATATGATGTCTGAGAGCACCGAAATGATAGAGACAGAAAACAATATTGGGTCTGCAGGGGAAAATGAGGAAGAAGTTTTCAACTTAGCTAAAGGATTCTTGCTAAACTGTGCCACGCCTGATGCTGTGTTGAGGCTGAAATATTCCAATGTAGCAAACCAGGAGAAGGAGAAACTCCAGATAATGTACTTCCAACAACAGCACCACCACTCACTCAGGGATTTCCTGGAAGACTGCCTGAACACGCATCAGGAGTCCAGCAGGTTTCTAGAGGTAGGCCACAAACTTTGCTCTAATTTTGTTTTCATAAATGTGTTTCCAATGTTTCACAGTGTTTATAAATTGTTGACATCACTGTCTGCGCTGTGGTTTTGCACAGGTTACTACCTTCTCCAGCCTGTTAACAAGATCAGATGTCAAGGTTGTAGCCCATGCTCTGGGCCTGCACACAGACAGAATCCTCCTGCTCTCGCTCCACCAGTTTGACACTGAGGTCTCCTTCTATAACAAGATACGGTAATAACTATTCCAATAACATTCTGTGACATTTTAGTTGATATTTTTTGTATATAATCTTTCTCTTCCGCTCTCTTCTGTGTCAGGGGCTTCCTTCAAGATGCTGCTCACTCGCTTCACATTCTGTTAATCCAGATGGACCTTGAAGAATCCCACTGCAGTGATGAGCTCATAGCCTCAGCAAAGTATGGAATGATTTCAGGCTCTCCAACATATCTGATTTTATGCATGCTAGGAGAAAAAAGGACAAATAGGCATTTCTTTCAGTTGTGTTTATGACCTGTGTACAGATATTGCACCATGAATTACTTGATGTCACTGGAGCATCACACTTGTTGGGTAATTTTCATTGTGAAGGCTTCAAGGATCTCAAGTCAGTCTCAGTACATTGGTTTCCAAGGAGGTAAGGAACAAATAGATAATGATTGTCATTCCAATGCAGTTAACTGCTGACTTTGTTTTCTTTGATGTATGACTACATTAAAGCCATGTTTTGTCTTTTGCATTAAAGGTTTCTGGCACTCAGTTCATATTGATGATTTGAGGGATTCAGAGGACATGAGCCTAAACCTCTACGGTTTCTGTGGAACTCTGATTAGCAACCTGCTAAACCCTGCACACTCAGGTACTCAATGTACATATTCTGAGAATTTGTGTTTTCATTATGCTATAAATTCATTTTTAATTAACAAAATTCTTGATCCTTATTAGACCACAATGAAGATGGAGAAACTGCAAGGGTAAAAAAAAGATTCCAATGTAAATAAAAAGCAAATATTTTAAAAAAAAAATTTAAGTTAGCTTAAACAAAAATTGATTTTTGTTTGGATACAGACATTCAGAGCCTACCTCCGCAGCCTGTCCTTAGTGAGGTCATGCATCCAAAAAGCTGTGGGTTTGCTGAGGGACCCCGATAGACTGACATCACGAAGCATGCAGCGAATGTACATCCTTCTGAGTCTTCTAGGTGATGGCACTGATCAAAAGCACATAGGAGGTAAATACCTGATATTCGCTAGAGTTTATATTTTACTACTCTATGTATAAAAGATGAAATACATGGACATTTTACACTTTTAAGCCCCTTTACATAAAACAAATTGAGTGGACCTGCAGAGTTCTTAACAGTTTGTTGATCAATAACACTCTTTGAATTATGATGTTTTTAATTTAGTCTGTTAGCCAACACCTCCCTCTGTCTTGAATGTTAAATAATGCTGTATACACTCTGCTGTATGCATTATTGCATATTAATGTATTTCTGATAAAAATATGGTCTTTGTTGTAGCTGACTTTCAGAAGGTGTTGTTGAGTAGACTGGCCGAAGGCTTGGCCCAGAGAGAAGAAAGGATGGGGTCTCCTAAAGAGTGGGTGAGCATAGAAGCCAAGAAACGCCAGGCTCTACAAGAGGGTGGGACGCTGAGGTAATATGTTCTTTTGGTGCAAAAAAACAAAACAAAAATGTATCCCATCCCTGTCTACTTATTTAAATGCAAATTATCTTTCATTTCCCCTATCAAAATAAGTTAGAATTTTGTAAAATCTTTGTACAGCGTTGAGTTCTCTTGGTTCTTTCAAGTCAAAGATGTGGCTATGAAGGACTTGATCAAATGTCCTGACATGTGCTATCTTTCTCTGGCAGACATACCCTGTGGCGCTGTCTTCAGTCCACCGTGACTCCAATCTTGGTCAGCATATTAGAAGTTATGGACAGGTATGCAAATATGGACCTGCTCTCTGATGAAAGACTCAGCCAGGGACTGAGAAAGTTGTGGCTGGACATTCTGGCAGATACACAGATTTTAGAGCTACCGTCTGCCCAAAACACAAGGTATTGTAAAAACATCTCCTACATTATTCCAGTAAAAGCAAATTTAATCAGCAACGGGCATCATTTTCCTTCAATTATTATATTTTCTAGTGAGTCTGACCAGGAAGTGCTCGTGCAACATTACTTCTTGTTGGACGAAGAAGGACAGTGTTGTGCTGCCCCATTCAGTTGGCTCATCAAAATGCATCTTGAAAACCTTTGGGAAGAATCAGAGTTCATGCCAGGTTTGACTTAGTTCTTAGTGACTAAATGCATGAACTCCTAGACACAGAGCAATGTTAAGGCGTTTTTTTCTGTTTTTGAATGTTCCTTAGTGACACGAGAAGATGGCAAAGCCAGGGTACTCCAGTTTGTGAGCACCTTCAACAACAGCAGACTGGGCAGTCACTTACAGAAACTATCAGACAACGAGCGATCGCAGTGTGGTCACCTCTTTCTGCACGACTTTCTCCTGCTTACTATGAAGATCACCTCAAAGGACGGACTTAGGGTATGGATGCACTCATACTTTTAGGTGAAATATATTTCAGTAAGTCTTGACTGGGTGCCTTTCTGTTTGGAGTTTCCATGTTTCCCCTGTGTCTGCGTGGGTTCTCTGTGGGTACTCCGGCTTCCTCCCACCGTTCAAAAACATGAATGTTAGGTTAATTGGTGACTCTCACACTCGGACTTCACTCATAGGTGTGAATGCTTGTCTTTCCCTGTATGTCAGCCCTGTCATAGACTGGTGACCTGTCCATGATGTACCCAGCCTCTTGTCCAATAACAGCTGTGTTAAGCTCCACCACTCTCACAACCTGTAAGAGGACAAGCGATTAGGAGGATGGATGGATGTATCAGGAACACCAAAATAATCTCAACTTTTTATGTGTAATGTACTGCAGGTGTTCACCAGAGCACTGTTGGGCTGCGTCACTGAGCTTCAGACCTCCATGGGTGTCAATCCTGACCTCTCTCCTGCCTGGATAATGGCTGCTGCCAAACATTTTGTCCAACGACTGGACACTCTTTGCCACATACTTTTGCTGCAGCCTGAACTAGCAGCCAGTGTTTTTCAGCAAGTGTCAAAGAAGGAGGCCAAAGAAATGGTGAGAATAAACTTTGGACTTTACTTAAACCTTGTAAATACTGTGACTAAATTATTTAATAAAAGTGAATTGGTTTTGGATCAGTAGATATGCTGTATAATACCCTGTTCTTTGAGGCTAATGCCAGTATATAGTAATTATCAGCATTGTAACATGCAAAAACATGTAGCAATTACATTAAAGTACAAATAGTACTTTAGGTAATAATAGTTATTCACAATGTCGTGCAGTTTAAGCTACAATTTCTTAAACATGACATGAGTCACATTAATTCAATAAAAATCTGAAAGGAAATGTTCTAAGTGAATTTTAAGTTTCAGGCTACAATGAATAACTTTATCCTAAAGAGCTAAAGCTGAAACCTGAATCCAAGCTGTATGCAAATGGTAAATGTTCTGCACTTATATAGCGCTTTACACTGCTCCTCATTCACCCATTCACACACACAAGCACACACCTGACACACTTGACGCACTTGACCTGACACACCAGGGGCAATTTTCAGTATCTTGTCCAAGGACAACTGCTCTACCTCCTGAGCCACAGCCGCCCGAAAACAACTGGTACTTCCTCATCCGTGGCATAAAGCTGCAGATTTAAACATTCAGAGAGAAAGACAAAAATGATTTCAAAGTAATGACACCAGAACTCACAGCTTCAAACAGCTTGTTCTGGTGTTAAGGGGGGAATTATGTTGGGACTTCTTGGATTGAAACATTGTACAATGAGCCATTGCACAATGTTGTTTCTCTCTGGCAGGTGGAGGACATTTTGGCTCTTGGTGTCTGTGTTGAACAGACTAAACTTCTAAATGTGAATTCCCTGCAAGAGTGTGAGTCCTTTGTGAGCAGGGTTGAGTTTCTGCAGCCATGTCTGGACAGAGCCTTTGGACAGAAATACAGTGCCCTGTGTAGCCCTGCTTGTCTGCAACATCTGGACTCCATCAGGTGAGTCTGGGAAGACAAATGCTGAAAAAACAAGTTTTGGAGATTTTTTTAGGTTCATTTATAGTCTCGTTTTATTTCTCAGGTTGCTGTGGCATGGGATGCTGGTTGTTGCGTCATTCGTGCAGCACGTTGTCTTAAAAATCCAGAGGAACGACTCTAAGTTAAAAGAACTGGCTCTCGAACATTGCAACCTTCATTTGAATGTACATAAATTTGTTTTTTTCTTGAAATTATTAAGGAGGATATGATCATTTACAACAAAAAGATAAGAGGTCAGTTAGGTGGGAGATAACTAGTGAAAAAATAAGACATGTTTTCCTTCTCATTTTCTAACAGCTGATGCAGGAGTCACCTGATATGAGGAGCGTGGACACACTGCGGCAGCTGATCCGTATCCTCAATTCTTTCCACAATCAGTGCATCAGCAGGGACCTAAGGTCAGACTGCAGACTCTGTCAGCTCATTCAAATCCTAGACTCAAGTACAACAACTTGTACAATATAAGATCACGTATGTTACTCAAATCTCTTTTATATAGTCTCTTGTGATATTTTTTCTTTGTAAAGGTTTGGCATTTGTTGTGCAATTTGCCTGTCGGAGCTCAAAGAGCCATGTGTCCTGCCCTGCAAGCACGCCTTCTGTCTGCAGTGTCTCCAGCAAAGCATCCACGGCAGACGTTCTTGCCCTAAATGCAGGGCCGACCTGCCGCCCGACTTCAAGCCAGCTGTTTGTCACAACACCAAGTGAGTGGAGGAAAAGTAACATATAGTGGTAATCACAGGAATGTTGTTGGTCATTCAATTTCAACATTTCATTGTTGAAATTGTGAAATGCAGCATCATGTTTGTCTCATGTTGCGTGTACTAATTAATCAGTAGTAGTGATACTTAACCACTGCCATTGTTTTAGCCTGACAGTTTTCCTCCTCTAAAACACTTTGCTCTTTGTGGCTCAGGGCAGCACTTAAACAACAAGCAGAGATCAGGAACTGCTGCAATGCCTTCTTCCTGGATGTGGTGTCCAGGTTCTGTTTGTCAGAGGGGCAGAAGCCTGGAGAAGGAGTGGTGGAGCTCCTCTTCTCTTTACTTGTCTGTGCTAATGGTCAGTGAAGGATTTAGAGTATATTTACAACTAAACACTGTGTGATGCTGTGGAGCTGATAGTTCACCACTGGATCACTGGCTTCTTTGTGTGCTGCAGGAGATGTGTACAGGACCAGAGAGCTCACTCCCTTTCTGGAGTGTGTCGACAACAGTCCAGTGGTGCGATCTGTGCTGCCAAAACTACTGCTGCAATACAGGTATGGAAAAATTGGAAATACTGAACGTGCCCTTTATTAAAATTTTATTCTAGAAGTTCCTGTCAGTGAAGAAACACAGACTCAAATTGAAATGCCTAATTGTACAGACTGTAGCTGAAGTAAGACGCTTCACTAGAAGTTGCATGTTGGTTAACTGTCATGCATGAATCAGTTTTGACCAGGTGAAGGCTCACGTTCAGACCTACCTGAAGAATCTGGAGGACAATCTTCTAGACAGAGAGGACCGCACTGAACTCTACCTGCTGTTTGTCAACTGCTTCCAGGTAAAAACACTGAGTTCATTGATGCTTTATATTTATATTTATTTTTAAGTAGGTCATTGTCTTCTCATTTCTGCATTCACCAGAAATCTGTTGTTTTTCATTGTTACAATCTTTTAAAGTTTAAGAGCTTCCGTCTCCTCTTCTTGATGTTACCTCTGTGTTCCTCCTCTTCATCCTTTTTTCTTGGATCTTGTCTTTTGCTGGTAACCAGATTGTGGTTTGGATTTTCATGTTGTAGAATGGGCCATCTGTGGTTTCTTTTCTCTCCTAGTGTCCTCTGAGCTGGTTCTGTACTTCAGGAGGGCTCTTCCCAGGCCTTCTTCTCATAGGTCTTCTGAATGTAACATTGTGTGATCTTGCTGTCTCTTTTAACACTATTAAAATAGACATAAGCACCCAAGCATGCTTTTCACTCAAAATCACAGCCACCTTGCTGTGAGCTCAGCTGCATTTACAGCAACCTAACAAACAAAATGCATGACTCGACTCAGGAGAAACCCAACTGTTTCACATTTCAAATGATGCAATTGGTGCAGCCTAATTAGTGTGAAATATATTTGAAAGTTTAATATCATTATAATGAAACATGTTTGAAATGTGATTAAAATTAGTTAATATTGGAAATTTGTCCACTGTTAAAACAATGTTTCACCTAATTACTATGAAAACATTTTCTTCAGAAAAAAATCAAATGTATTAATAATTAATAATGAACCTGAATTTTCCTTCAATACCAGGTTTTATTAAAACTGTTTGCAGTAGAATCAAAATGCAATAAAGTTGGAAAATTACCTTAAATAATAAAAAATTCTGTTCTTTTTCACTCTAATTTGGAGAAACATTGTCTTAACAGTGCACAGATTTTCAGGTAACATATTGAAAAATAGTATGTTTGACCAAAAGTTAATTGCATCTTTGCTTATTTCTTTCAGGACTCTCTGTTATGCTCTGAAGCAAGAGAAGCTGAACAGAGTAGTGAACAGCAAAGGCAAGAAGAAATCAGATTTCTGAGCAGGGTGGCCAGAAAACAGACTGCAGACAAACAAGAAGGCCCAGCAGAGTTCCTGCTCAACATGGCCAGGCTACGAATATGCCTGAGCAAAGCTGCCCGGCTGCTGGAGGACGCCACAGTTCAAGGTGTGTTTGTCTACTGTATAATCATGCTTGTATCATACTGTAGTTCAACATTTGGTAGTTGTGCTCTGTCTAAAACATCACGTATTTGATGCATGATTTTAATTTGCATCAGATACTGTTTTTCAGTAAAAACATTAAAGGGAGATAAAAGACCATGTTAAGTTTTTCCATGTTGCTTCGTGACATGTAGGCAAAAATGGAGAGGCAGAGGCTCCATACCTGCAGCAGGTGAGAGCGGTGTGTGAGTACTGTGGAAATGACTGGTACAGGGTTTACCTGCTGCGAGCCATCCACAGACTCTCTGGTATGGACTCCATACTGTCCCTGATGAACAGTCCGCCCTGGAGATGGGTCTTCCCTGCAGAACTCTTTCGACTTCAGGTAAAGATGCACTGTGAGAGAGCTGTGAGAGAGTTTGTTTCCTAACAAAACCAGCTATATGCTGTTCTACTAATAATACTGTATTTTGAATGCTCATGTTTAGCACTCATGCTAACAATTATTTTCATTACTGATTGATCTACTAATGGTTTTCTTGTTATTTTGGCTGATCAGCAGTTTAGTGATATTTAAAAATGAGAACCATTTTGTTTAGCATGGTGCTAACTCTCCGAACTCTCTCTTTTACAATACATAACTAAATTCTGATAATATTTACCAAATCACTTGTTTTACTGAACAAATTCATTACTACATGTTTTAGCATCTTTTGGAGGGTAAAAAAATGAGAAAGATATAAAGTCATAGATAATAAATACACTTTTAAAAAAATAACCAAATCAGTTTTTTAAGCACTAATTAGATGGTAATGCTGCAAGCTACAACTCACCATCACTTAGAACGTAGCACAACCCAGCAAACCAACAGTAGAGCAAGTGTTATTAATGTTATAATTACTAACTTATCCTTTTGAATAGAACTTATCTGTTTGTAAACTGTATTTTCTCTCTGAAAGATGATGATTCCGACCAACGTAGACCAGTTCCTCTGCTGCGGGGAGCCATACCGAGTGATGAGAGACGCTGTGGCCCAGGTCCTGTTTGAAAACAGATCTGACAGCTTTGTGACTGAGCTTCAGGTCAGAGAAACTACAATCATACAAGTTCAAAGTTAACACACGAATTAGTGTTTACAGACGTTGTCATTTTGCCAGATAACCACTAGGGGTCATCATTTTTGATTGATAAGGTTTGAATAATTGGGTAATTGAACATCTCCACTCTTTTATCCTGTCTCTTCAGAAGCTGAGAGGTTGTCACATCAGCTTCGTGGCTCTGGCTCTGTTCAGACACGTCACCTGCCGCTATAAGTCACCTAATGTCAGCATACGTCCTTCCCCTCAGGTCACTGTGCAAGATATTTTATGTCCATTTTCATCATTTTAGTCTGATGCTGATATTTCCCTGTAGGTTATTTAATTTTGCACAATTACACTGTGTGAACTTACAGGAGACGGCGGGACTGGAAGGACTCCTGAAACACATCAAATTGAAGGAGTTTAGGGAGTTCTGCGCCTCACTTCTTTCCAATCAGATCGGCGGACTGGGCTCACATCTCCGCATCGACGCAAACCTCTCGACTCAGAGACAAACCCTCCTGGAGCTGCTGGTTCATCTGGACTCTGTGCTTCTGAACGGAAACTCTTTGCTGGTCCCTCTCCATCAGATAGCCTCCCAGCCTCAGAACGTTACAGTAAGATGCTTCTTATTTTGGGTTGCAATTGACATTCAGCTTACACTTACATGATAAAACATATTTACAGTTAAACTTATTCTAAGTAAGGACCTCTCTGCCTCTTTGGATTCAACTTAGACCTTTCTTAGTCTAAGGTTGAAGTCAAGATATTTGGGTGATACTTCCACAAGAATCCTGACTTAGTGGAAGTGTAAAATGAGCCTTTACGGCTATCATTCACTGAAAAATTCACAGTCTAGATTGTTTACATTTTTACCTATACAGTAATTATGTGACGGTGCATTTGAAAGATGTCTCGATGCATGCTCAATAATCCAGATAAGGAAATCCTAGAAATTTGATTCTCTTCATCTGGACAAGTTTTCCTAGTGTGAAAAATATTTCAAGACTTATCCAAGTCTCTTCCTCAGTCTCCAAATATTTCTCACAATAGAAAAACTTTGTCCAGATGAACAGAATCAAATTTCTAGCATTTGAAAGATGCAGACACCCAGGACCACTACAGGAAAGGACTACAGGAGGACCACTCACCAAAATAATGAGCTGCTAGCACCTGACATTCAAGATGCAACAATAAAGACACAGAGCAGAACTTTCTAAATCTTTCCTACCAACTTCCTGGAGTCTCAGGAGTGGGTGTAAAGTATTTAGTTAGTTTAGTGAAGGAATTTTTCACCAATTTAAAATTGTATCTAAAAAAACAGAATTTCTGGTATCTGCTTTAACAAAAGTCCCTGTACATCAAAATATCACATCAACCTCTCTCTCTCCACCTTTTAGGACATTTAGAAAAAATGAATTCTTTATTCACTCTATAATCTATTTTCTGTGCATGATTAATAATAAATTAATGTGCATTAATCATTATGTTTTCTAACAAGAACTCATTTCTGCCAACGATGGCTGATGATCACACGAGTGAAGCCAGACAGTGGTTGATTTTAGAGAAGAAACTACAGACGTACTGTGAGTATTTAACCTTATGGAGTTTTAGCTTGTTTCTATCATCATGAGTAATCCAACAGGATATACACATACCGTCTTTTTTTCATCATTTTCAGCCTGCGCTAACGGACATCTGTGCTTTGTTGGAGAGGTGTGAGCTTATCGTGTTTCTTATTTCATAATCCAAGCATTGAAAATAACATTGAAACTAAATTAATCTGCTTCCGTGTTATCCTACAGTGTGGTAGACCAACGGTTATATCAACATGTGTAGAATGTGGACTTCCAATTGGTGGGATAAACCATAACCCAGTCCAAGGGTTTACTCAACAAACAGCCCGAGGGTATTAACTTGTTTAGTTAAATGGCTCTGTGAGATTATTTTATCAGTCACTCAGCTGATTTTAATTTAATCTGTGTTCATCTTCATGTCAGAGATCAGACTCGAACAGGACACATACTGGGAGAGGCTTCTCGGAGGTCGGAAGCCCCTGAAAGACAGATGACGTCTGCTCAGTCTCGCATCCTGAGGCTGCTAACGCACCTCGCCATGCTTCAAGGCGCCGTGAAAAATCAGAGAGTGAGACCTCACTCAGCGCCTGACTTCACACATCACCAGCGTTTCAAAGGAGACACCATTTAAGACTAATGAGTTTTTGTGTTGTAGGGACTTTGTGACATGATCCATCCCAGACCGCACGATGTTTTCAATTTCCTGTGGAGCCACCTGGAAAAGGACATGAGTGTGTTGGGTCAGACTCTGAATCAGAACACGGACAACACAGCAGTTACAGTTCATTTGATTCTTAACGCCAGCGCAGAATTCACTACAGGTGGTTTTCAGTTTTCCACTTAATTCATCTGTTTGTTCTGTCCATGTGAAAAACGTGATTTTAACTCTGCTGAACGTTGACGAAGGATCCCACGGTGCAAGACCCGATCTGTCCTCCAGACAAGGACGGCAGCAGTGGGAGAAGCTCGTCTGTGATTTTGCCATCGACCCAGTGCTTAACGTAAGAAACAGTGTTTTTAAAAGCTGTGCACTGGTTATTTGAATGTCTATACAAACTAGAATCTCTGCTAGTTCTGATTTTATAGGAAATACACAGACATTAAGTTTCTGCCTGTTTTCAGCATTTAAAGAAGAATCTGACTGAAGCTCAGACCAGGATTGGTGAAGATGATGGACTTGCTGGAAGCCCCTTGATGAATCTTCTCTTTGGGGATCCTGGGAAGATGTTGCCCCTCCCCTCTGACTGCCCGACCGATCGCTCCGCCTTCTGGACTCTGCCTGAGATCATGACAGTGGAGCGATTCTCTCAGTTGGTGGGAGAACCTCGGGGACGCGACTCGTTACCTCTGCTGATCATGTTCCTCAAGAAGGTACCAGTCTCATCTGGGGCATGTGAAGTCCCCTTTCTGACAAAGACTGATGGTACATATAGACGGTTCCTAATAGTTTTCCTGTCAGAGTTTCAGATTTATCCTAAAGGGGAGAATAGCCAGCGAGAGACTCACTCAGAGTGAATATACATCCACCAAGTAATGAAATGTATTATTTGAATATTAATATATACACAGTATTAACATTAATGAGATAAATCTGGATTTAGGTTTTGAGAATAGTTGTATTGAGGATAAACTGGATTTTATCAAACCAGAACAGAGTTTCACATGCAGATCTGGGGAAAAAATCACTTCTCTTCTGGAGGACAGATTGTCCCTGAGTGAAGTAGGAGAGTCTGTCATCCGGTGCCAGGAGTGGGGCAGGATCAAACTTCCAGCTTGTAGTCTTGCATTAACTTTCTTCTTGTGTGTTCGCCCCAGGTACAATGTGTGAGACAGTTACATCACCTGCCTGAGATAGCGGCTCTTCAGACAGACCTGCTGAGAGTGTTTCCTCAGATGACAGTCTCAGCACCTCAGACTATTGCACAGATGTTACAGCAGATACCAGCAGGTACATCAACACTGAATTCATAACTGTAAATGTATAACAGCAGCAGTGAAACTCACTGTCATTACTTTTGTTAGGATACCAGAAGAAGATGCTGCTCGAGAGAGTGGAGAGATTCGTCAAAGTGTGGAACTGCCTAAGAGCAGAGGTGGCAAACAACTGTGAGCATCTTCATCAACTTTCATCTCTAACGTCTACATGTACAGTTGTAGAGGTGTAATAATCAAGATTATTTTAATAATCGAAATAAGAAAAGAAGCTGAAACTGATATTTGTACTATTACTGCTACTAATATGAATATTACAGTTATCACTACTTCTACTACTATAAAACTGAAAATAAGACATTAGAGCCTACATTTTACACTGGAATTCAGTGTGATGACTTCATTATTGTGCTTAATATTTTCCACAGCACAGGTTTTAACATGAAGCTTTCAGTATTTGGTATCACAGCGTTGTTTCTTTTAAATGGGGGGAACATTGCAGTAGTGAGTTGTAGTGATTAGTAGTGTCCTCCACATGTTCTCTTCCTTCACTGCACGACTTCTTTTACTTTGCCTGTGTGTATGTGTATATACAGCAGCAGACCTCGGTGTGGATGTGAACTTGTGTGAGAAGGAGGTGACAACCGAGAGCTCCGGGGAGTTTCTGACACCATGCCGACACGGGCCCGGGTCATGTCTCCAAACTCTGGTGCGGTTTCTGTCCGAGACTCACAACAGCCTGGTGAGAGCGGCCAGGAGAGTGAGCTGCCAGGAGGATAGGTCAGTACACCGGGTCTGGAGTCGACTGCTAAATGCTGCTGGGTCTCTCTGAGCAGTTTGAGTTAAAGACTGAGATAAAATAACCTCAAAGCTATTTTAGGCACTCATGTAACATACACCTTATTCAATCAATTACAAGCAAACAAACCCATCTGACCACCCCCTACCCTTCTGTCTGCCCTCCAGGAGTTGAATGTTTGCAAAGACATGTTTATATTTATATGGAATAAGTTCTGATTTATTTTTGTATGTGCATGTTCTAATTGAATGAAATGCTGTGCACAAAGCTTTTCCTTTTGTTTATGATCATTGAGACCCAGGACAAATTGATTCCTGTCGATATTTGAGATGTGCACTCGGTCTGCTGTATCCTGATCCTGTTTCTTGTGTTTGTGTGTGTTTTACATATTAAACGTATGTATACGGATGATGATGGACACGCTCCAGTGATTACAGTGTTCCTTTGGAGAGGTTATCAGAAACCCAGCTGACCCTGTGCCATCCAGAAAGAGAGCTGCTACCTTTGGTTTTAGCCCACTGCCACTACACCCTGAAGAAAGGTGGGGAGACGGACATCAGCTACGATCTGCCAGGGATCCAAATGCAGCTGGCACGCTGCTTCCTGGCTGGAAAACCACTTATCCAAGAGGTAAAAACCAAAACGAATTGCACAACTACATGCATATGTCCAGTAATACCAAACAGTTTTCCTCTTTGATTAAAACCAGGACACTTCGAGGTACCTGAACAGACACTTGCAGGATTTCTCTGTGGTTTTATCTGAGGTCAGAGGAAAGATTTGTCAGGTAAGACCATCCTGTTTCTTTTAAACGTCAGACATTTATGATACCAAAGCCTTTACCTGGAACTGACTAATGCCAGCTAAAGAATGTTCACAGTAGTTTAGCGTGTAGGATTTTGTGAGGCCACGTTGTTGAAGGTCAAATTCCGTGCTCCACACTCCTCTCACTGGCCTGCTGACAGTTTCTCCATCTGTACTCCAGGAACCGCTGAAGGGTTCAGTGAGCAGCACCATGAGAACTGTGCTGCGCTCGTACACAGATGTTTGCGATGCTGTGTTTGTGGTGGAGATTGGCCTTCGCTTTCTTGGAAAGACGGGTGGGGATCCTCAGGCTCCACTTTTGTCCTACCTCACTGATTCTCTGCAGATGGGCCCACAGATTTCCAGCACTGTAGCCAAGGTAAAAACCTCCAGACCCACAGCTATGCAAAGAATGTGATGGTGTTGATCTCATTTTGTAATCAGTGCATCATTGCAACACTTCTTTCCCAATAATCAAATACCTCACACAACAAAAGCTCTAAAATGTAGGTTTGTGTATCTGAAAATAATATTATTAGATTAAACACTTTGTACTTGACACTGACCTTCACTGTTCTCTGTCCATTTACTACACACAGTCGTATTATTTATTTCAATTCACTTACAAGTTTCACGAGCGCACCACAAAACAATGAACGGAAACCAAACCAAATCATCATTTTCAAGTCATTTAAAAATGTTCCAGTACTCAAAAGTGGTTGGCTCAAATGTTAAATACAGTTGGGCTGCAGTTCTGGAACTAAATCTGGCAAAAACACTGGTATTATCTTTCAGATAATCATTTATCAATCAATTGTCTGTTTCATTTTCATTTCAGAGTCTTGGAGAGAGCAAACTGCAACATAGCATATTCACCTGGCAGCTCCTGACTTGTTGGAAATCTGAGCTCATGCTGAACAGAAAGCAGGTAGGTATCAATAAAACTGTAAAATTCTAATATAGCAGGGCACTGATGACCAGCTAAGTCCCTTTACACACTTTAAAACAGCCGTGACAAAAACTTCAATTTTGAGTCATTATTTTCACGTGTGACCCCTGGCCGCGAGGGACTGACCCCCAACACCACAAAGATAAATTTTCCGGGCCCAATCTGTTAAAAGTGTGCCGTGTGACACCACAGACGCCCAGAGTTTGACCCCAATAAAAACAGAGCTGAAGGAATTTGGTCTTCAGTGTGGTTTCTGATTTAAAGCAAATCAGACTAATTCATGATCATGTCTTAGGATCCATTTCAGAAATTACCCTCCAAGTTCCAGCAGAAGCTTTCGGAGGAGAACAGGAAGAGGCTGAAGGTTTTCCTCACTGCCACAGATACTGACATGTTCTCTTTGGAGCTGCATGAAATTCTGCTGCTGAAGACGAGCAGCGCAACGCCTGACGAGGGTTACCACCCACACTGGGAGTAAGTGCGCGCCATTTGTCTAGTGAAAACAGAACTAATTTACCATTTGTGGGTTTAGTTTTGGAGAAGGTAATGCACCAAATGGTAAAACAATCCAAAGAGAGATGTATTTATGCAAAAGGTGTTAGTATTTTTGTAGGCTCATGAATGAAGAAGTGTGCCAATTGTCTGTTTAAAGAAAACCACCCCAGTGTAAAGGAATCCATTGATTCTAGGCAGCTTCAATCAGAGTAAGTGTGGAAGTTCCACCTGGGGGTGTCCTCTGGGATTTGGAGCCTTTTGACTTCCAGGACCAGAGCGTGACCCCTCCAGGCCGCCATCTGTCAGTGGAAAAGAGCTTAAGTTGTATCCCCTCAGCCGCAGGTCATTTCTATTGAAGCAGCAGCTGGGCAGGGTAGTGAATGGGAATGCTTGTGGTGACAACAATGGATGCAGTGCTAACAGTTGTCTTCTCCGTTCCCTCCCCGACTCCCTGCTGTCTCCAGCATCAGGTCCACCTTAGAGGTCCATTTGGAGCAGAAAAACCTTCCACCTCTGCTGGAGCTGGAGTCTTTACCAGAGGACGTCACACTGGGACAAGCAGCAGACATGTGGAGGGCAGCTGTAGAGTTTAAAAGAAGATAGATCATTTCTGCATCACACTGCATTGCTTTCGATTGTTTTTTTCTGATTGTCAAGAATTAATTGCTACCAAGTGCTATTATACAATTAAATGAAACCACAGAGAGGTTGGAAAAAGACACGAGAGAGACACAAAACAAGCACAAATAGAACACACAGTGATTCTCTATCTCTCTTAGCCTGGGGGGTCCAGTAATGGAGGACTGGAGTTCTGTGCTGATAACCAGATGCCCTGCTCCTCACTGTGTCCATGATTCCATATAATAGGATACAGATTAATTGTGCCTTTGTCTGATGTAAATATTGTAAATGCTTAAATTGTTGGAGTTAAAAAAAAGAGATACCTGTATTCACTTTATAATTTTGAACCTATTAATGATTTGTCAAGCAACACTTAATAAATGCGCTGTGAAAGAATTACGACTACAAACCTGATAAAACTGTCACTTAGCGACGACGCCTCCTTTTGCACAGTCAACCAAACCACTGATTGGGCCACACATCTTGGATTCAGCCCAGTAGGGCAGGCAGCCAATCAGATGCACGGACGAAGAGAACGCCGTTCTTTCTCCACCAATCACAGGCGCGGAGAGGCGGAGACTGTGTGTTGTTACCACAGAGATGATGTTACGCGTTATTTGGTTCCCCGTATTTGTCCACTGAGTCAACGGAACACTTACACTGGGCATCACAGGGTTTTCTTGGGAATTAAAAACACAGCCGTGACCGCGTACCGAAGCAATGGTGGCGCTCAGCTTTTAAAGTAAGTAGTTAACGCGAACTTAGTTGTCCAGCAGCCAGCATTGTTGAGTTTTTTTGGGGTAAACGCTGGCTAGAAAAGCTTGCTCTAACAAAACTTCATTTAAAAAACAACCGATTTTATTTCTCCCAGAAGCCAATATGCCCGTTAGCTACGCTTGCCCGTTGAACCCAAGCAGTGATTTAACAAATCAGTGCAAATGAACGTTACTGTATGATAATGGTGTTACGTTCCCCGATTTGGACCCGTTGGGAATAATCTGCCCCAGTCTTCGTTTTACTGTTAGTACCGTTGTAACGACCTGTGTGTTAGCTTACTGTAAGGTTAAGTTAACGATGCCCAGCGTCAGCTAGCTAGCAGGTATTATTTTCTGTTTAACTAGTTCAGGTTAGTCGACGAGAGCTGTGTGTGTTTTTTTCACACCCGCCATGCTTCACAAGCTTGTTTATTATGATGAGAAGATGATACGTGTGCGTTACGTTTAGCTCTGTTAGCTAACGTACACCTGCCACAGCAAAGTGGCGAAATGTTGTCGTCAGGTTTGGTTCACGGTTTGGCAGCACCAGGGTCTCATAGCGTCATATCCTCATCAACTTTACACTTTATTTAGTAGTTAGTTTAACTACCAACTCTCTTAACTAACTAGCTTGATTTGTGTTGTAGCTAACATTAAAACATTTAGCCAAACAACAGTAGAACAAAAGTATGTTAGTTATTCATGTGTGCTGGTTGCTTTTAGCTCGTTTGGCTCCTGTCAGACTGTCCCAGTTGTAGTAAAACAGTGAGTGGTGGTGTTGTTGTTGGTTACTCTGGGAGACACAACAGTCACAGGGGCTATTTCCTCTGTTGTTTCGGTGCTGCGCGCTGAATCACCACGTAATTGGCATGTGTGTCCTATTGTTTTTATATCCACGCCGATGTTACTCTATTACAGGTTTGCAAAGGATGCATACAACACGGAGCCCCTCATCTATCCCTACAGGTGTCTCTGGAGATGCCTTGGACCTCAGCTTGTCAGGCTCCCAGCTCTCTATGTCCAAAAGACCCAGCAGTGCATCCCCTGGGAAGTACTTCTCTAGGTCTGTGTCCGTTTCAGTGGCTGGTGACAGCAGAGGAAAACGCAACACCCTGGTGAGTAACCGCACAGTGCCGCATTTGTCCCTTTGTGGTGGCGACAGACTTGAACTGGAGATTGTCTATGAGTAACGATATGGACAAACCAGCAGGGTTCTTCATGATACCATATTTGTGAGTCTAAAATTATAATCCCTACCTTTTGTATCCACAGAGCGATGCCGGCCATGGTAGTTCCCGATCCATCAAGAACCTGAGGCGGTCGAACAGCACCACTCAGGTTAATCAGCAGGCAAACATCAGTTTAAGGTACAAACTCAGTGGTGGAAAATAACTAACTACAGTTACTGCTGTTCTGTAACACTGTACTTAAATCCTACTTCATGTTTATGCTACTACATTTATTTAATTACTATAAATGGTAAATGGTCTGCACTTATATAGCGCTTTTCTACCTAGACTGGTACTCAAAGCGCTTTACACTGCTTCTCATTCACACACACAAGCGCACACACACTCACACACCGATGGCAGAGCTGCTATGCAGCTTGATCCGTCACACCGGGGGCAATTTGGGGTTCAGTGTCTTGCCCAAGGGCACTTCGACATATGACAGGAGGAACCAGGAATCGAACCACCTATCCCACGATTGGCATTGAGCCACAGCCACCCCTATAGCTGTTAGTTACTTCTCATAATCAAGTTAATTCTAGAAAATGCGATATAATCATACGACTCTTTTAAAGTTTTAAAACATATGATCAGCTAAACCATCCTCATTGTTAAGGTAATGAACACATTAATGCATCTTTAATTATAATCCATTAATATCATATTCATTAATGTTAAATGAGCAATAAAGAGTGCTAGTACTTTTGGTACTTCAAGTACACCTAATACCTTTGTACTTTTACTTCACAGTATATCTACTGTGTGGTATAGCTATTTTTCCTCAAGTAAATGATCTGAGTACTTCTGCAAATTCAGATGTTGACATATGCGTTTGTAAAAACGCAGGAACTGTTTGTGCACATTTCATATATCCTTTATTCTTTTTCTAGGCAAATGCTAAATTTTATTTTCCTCATTCCTTATCTCTGACATTGACCTGCTAAGCTTTATATAGTACAGTATGTGCTAATACATGAACTCTGCAGAGCCTCAGGAAAGACTTTCAGTTAGATCAACAAATAACTTTTGTGTTAACGTAAATGCATTTGAAATACAAAGGCCATGTTAAAAAAATGACAGAAAAAAATGTGTGCATTTTAGATAATGTGGGTAAGACAGTCTTGAAGCTGTGCTTGTGTTACCAGAAACAATCTCTGTCCTTCAGCTGGCTTGTTTGGAGTCTCAGCTGAGCAACAGCTGGCAGCCTTGAAGCTTCAGTAGTTCCAACAATGAGAATTGTGGCGCGCCAACCCCTGCATGATAAAGAGTAGAGGGAAGCTGGGCGGCTGTTACTAAGGTCGTGGGGTGCAGGGACTTGCTTTGTCCCAGGTTAGAGGGGGAGGGCTGGGACCTCAGGGTCAGGTTACCCCCTCCACGATGAGCAAGTGAAAGGAGAAGTGTGTGTGCACGCTCTGGTCCTATTGTCTGGCAGCTGCCACTACCCCTCCCTTTTCTCCCTGCGAGGATGCAGAGCAGAGGGGCTTTAAATTTAAAAGCCCTCTCAGTACCCCTCCCAGTCTCTGGGTCTTTCAGGGCCGTCATTAGGCCACTCACCACCCCTCCCTGTCTATACTGCTTCCTCCTCTCCATGCATCACTCTCTTTTAAAGCAAAAAGCAGAGGAATGCGCTGCCTGAATAGTGTTGTCAGATTGCTTTTCATTGAGCCAGCTGGCTTCACCCCCCTGCCCCTTAAAGACACACACAATGTCTCACACACACACACACACACACACACTCATTTATATACTTAATATGACAGAAACACCCAGCACGGGCAGGGTGCAGCAGAGATACCAGCACAGGCCAAATCAGACAGGGGGGGGTTGCGTGACATCTGTGCCTCATGATGGGTTGGGGGGTTCTGGTGTGTGATGCTATTTGAGGGATGAACGAAAGACCATCGGGATCAACATATGCATGCACATATTTACATGCATTCCATAATAGAGTTCCTCTTAGCAGACGGTCAGCTGCTCCACACTGAATTCCAGTGCTTTAGGGGAATGAAGAGATGGGGATGAGCCCCATTTCTGCAGCTGTCATGACAACATTTTATCACCAAAGCTGCCACTAGAGGCCATGACTTCAGGTCCCCCCTTTGTGTGTTGTGGACTGCTGAACTCAAGCTGAATGGAAACTGAACCCAGAATTGCTTTTCTTCACGTAATAAACATTTGAAATAATCATCTCAGTGTACAGCTGCCACACTGACATTTTCTCACCTAGTGCTTGTACAATGGCTAAAAGTATAGTGCAGTATTGTACCATGTAAGACAGTGATCATAACCTCAGATGGATTTGTATGCTCTCCAGTGCGGACCAGAGTGAGGACTACCTGGCCCTGTTTGACAGCAGTTCAGATGGACGCAAGAAGCTGTCTAGCCTCAGCAAGGCGGCACCAGACCAAACCACATGGAACATCTTGGTATTTGTTTAAGCACAATGGTTTATTTGTCATCTCTTTAAGACAGTTAAATATCAGCTGTGTAAAGTTCTGCTCCAGGTAGTTTTCTCTTTTCACCATCATGTCTAAAGTCTGTCATGTCATATTTAATGAGTCAAATTGTACGGTAGCTGAGTGATGTCATATTGTGCAATAACTGTACGTTTTCTTTCTTAAGGACGATCAGCCCAGAGCTTTCCCACAGCATTCAAGCTCCCTCAGCACTGGCAGCATGGACTCTCCCACTAGCCTGAAGAAAAGAGAGCCTGGCGTTGCTCTGGCCGCCACCTTCACCGCCAACAACAGGTGGGCAGCGTCTCTGACACATCCACACACAAAATCCAGGCAGAGAAGAAACACCAAGTGAAATTTAACTCCAGCCCAGTGACTGCTCACACTGCTGCTTCTCATGTTTCATACCTGTTGATCAAGGCAGCTGATACTGCCCTCAGGAATTCCACCCACACACTGAGACCTTTTCTTTTATAAATTAAAAAAAAAATCTGTCTGTTGGCTGAGTTTGTAATATGGTAAGAATTTGCTTCAAAGCATGTTCAGTATCAGTAGCTGCAATACCTCAAGGGGCTGAAGTGAAAAAAGGTAGCAGTGGTATTTTAATACTTTACACAGATGCCAACACACAAATTAGGTTTTGCCCAAATTTCGAAACAGAACTGTGTGTTGGAAAATATCCTTGTGCTTCTTGTTTTACCAGGAGCAACAAAGGAGCTGTGGGGAACTCTGTCACCACCATCTTACACAACAACTACTCTGAGAAACCACTCACACCTAAGAGCTCCAACCAGAAACCATCCTTTAAGTATGTCCTGAAGTGAACATGACCACTCATCTGATGTGTTTGTGGAAGCTTTTTAATGACTAATTAAACATATTAATCTGAAACGAGCCTCATCTGATTTTGTCTTTCCAATCTTACCTTCTTTCAGTAACATCCTAAAGGCCACAGCAAATGATGAGGTGTCACTGGAGAATGGCTCCCTCACCAAGTCCCAGAAGAATTTCTCTTCATCTTCCTCCAACAACAAGTCTCCAGTGTTAACCCAGCGCAGCAGCCCCATCCTGTCTCGAAGAAGGGAGGTCACTGAGGAGGAGGCAGAAAGGTTTGAGGCACTAAACTGTTTCAAAGTGCTGCTTCCACTGTGTTTTTTACTTGTTACTTGTTACTCAGAGCAGTTCTCCTGTCCTTTTAAAAGGTTCATTCAGCAGGTGAACCAGGCAGCAGTCACTATCCAGCGCTGGTACAGACGCCATGCCAAAAGGCAACACGCAAGTCACGCTGCACTCAAAAGCATTCTTGCCAATAAAAGAAAGGTATCTGTCTGCGTTAGTCCTTACCTTTTATTCTCCATAGTGGTTTTATGTCACTGTTACTGCTGCATTAACACTCTGTGCATTTTCTTTGTAGGAGTGGGAAGAGAAAACAGAAGACGACAATTGCCCGGAGCAGCAGCAGAGGAGGGACGAAGACAGGAAACGGATTCGTGAGGAGAAAGCTCGTCTGGCCCGCCTCGCTGCCATCCAGGTGCCCATCTGATTTACTTTTTAGTATTACACTTGGTATTATGTCTAAGACATGTTAATGAGACTTAAAAATCTATTCTCTAAATTGAGAATATTCACATCACATCAAAGTAGCTTAAAGGACTAAAATAAAAACACTAACAGGACCAAACCACTTGTCTTAAGTGCCTCCGTGGATGCTTTCTCCTATGATTAGTTTATTGTGTCTCCCCCTGATGGTGTGGAACAGGAGCTGCAGCAGAAAAGAACCCAGCGGGCAGCAGCGATGCAGCATGGAGCTGAGGCAGAGGTGGAAAACCTGAGGCAGACTGGTGTGGCTGGACGCAAGAAGCCACCCAAGATTCCTCCAGTCAACAGAAGTCCAGCTTCACCAAGTAATAACAGCCCAATGTCACCCACAGATGTCAAAGCGAAGAACACAGGTCTGTGGGCTCTTTGAACTTGAGATACTGGTTGCATCTGCTCTTAATCATGTTATAACATGTCACATAAGGTTAGAACTGAATATTTATTCTTTCTGCAGACTCAAATTTGAATGTTGTGGCTGACATTGGTGAGATGAGCTTCAGAGCCATTTCCCCGGCTTTGTCCAATCATAGAGGATCACAGTGTTCCCAGGTAAACGACTCACTATCTTCAGCCCTTGGCTCTCCTTCATTAATTACTATTCATTTTAAAAATGAATAATAATCGATTTCTTTTTCCTTGTAGGATCACGAGGACAGAGCAGAGGAAGATGTTTGCTTGGAGCAGCAGCATCAGGAGAACGACAGGAAATTGATCCGTAAAGAGAAAACTCGTCTGGCTCACCTCTCTGCCACTAAGGTGAACACATGTGATGTATAGACTTTGTAGTAGACCTTTACTTAAGGTTAAAGCCTCTTTTCTAAAGTCAACATCCAGTCACATCAGAGATTGGTGCACAACTCTTAACTAATGTTTCCCTCTGGTGCTGGGGAACAGGAGCTGCACCAGAAAAAGTCCCAGCGGGCTGCAGAGATGCAGCATAGGACTGAGGTGGAGGTGGATAGCCTGAGGCAGACTGGTGTGGTTGGACGGAAGAAGCCGCCCAAGATCTCCCCTGTCAACAAAACTCCAGCCTCACCGAGCAACAACAGCCCAATGTCACCCACAGACGTCAAAGCTAAGAACACAGGTCTGTTTGACTCTTTAACGTCATTAATCAACACAAAAAAACTTCTTATCCAGTGAAGTTCCTTCAAACGTAAAAGAGAAAGAGTAAAGCCTGTTATAATCATACTGCTTACATGTTTCCACAGACTCCAATTTGAATGTTGTGGCTGACGTGTGTGAGCTCAGCTTCAGGGCTGTTTCCCCAGCTTTGTCCAATCGCAGAGGTTCCCAGTGTTCACAGGTGAGTTACTGAAAACACCACTAAAATGATTTAAAGTTTCTGTAGATCAATCCACCTGCTCTGTCGTGTTATATTCATGTCTGTTTGTGCTGCAGGAGATCCTGCAGAGGTCGGTGAGTGTGGAAGACCAGAGGCAGGGAGCGTTGTCCAGTAGGGCTCCGTCTAAAACAACCCTCAATGAGCTGCTGGACACCCTGAAGCTGTTAGAGGAGGAGCCAGAGAGGCTGTCCGAGCCAAAGAGCTACCGCAAAGAGAAATACGCCTGGATAGATGACGTGAGACCCAGTATTCATTTCATAACAATATACTGCTCGTCCTCAGTGCGTTCTCTTTTACTGTTCTTTGTCCACAAGACACAATGTTAATGTAATAAAGTCATAACTGTAACATTCAACTTCACTCCATCTCATTAAAGGATGGAGACGCCAACTCTCTGACCACTGACAACCTTGAGCGTCACGGCCAGCTGAGTCACCACCCTGCACTGCCAGACGGGGGCGCCCTGCTCTCTGAGGCCAAGCTGCAGAGCATCATGAGTTTCCTGGATGAGATGGAGAAGTCTGAACAGGAGAGACCTCGCTCGGTCACTTCAGGATCCCACAGAGAGGTCACGTTTGTTCTGTAATGTGTAATTAAGACTGAGGCGCTACTGGTCTTTTTTTACTGCAAACTTTCAACACTTATTTTATTTCTTTGTGTGTTTTTTAACCAGTTTTTGTGTATTTTTTATTTGTATAGCCACATGCAGTACAAGTAAATACTGTGTGTTCAGCTAAACGATAAACAAGGATCATATAGCTGAACCAGTTTTTTGACAAAAGGAAAAAACTTGACAGGTGTATCTTTGTGTTCTCAGGCTGTGTTGTCTGAGGAGGAGCTGGCAGGTGTTGACCACGTGTCTGCCACCGCCGCCGAAGTCACAGGCTCCATGATGAGAATCAAGCTGGAGCTGGAGGAGAAGAAACGCACTGTCAACATGCTACAGGCTGCACTGGTGGGGAGATGCACACACATTCCAGTCTAGTTTTAATGTGGAGAGAAAACACAGGAGCTGTGCAAGGAGCTCAGACATGTCTGTCTTGTTTGTCTCCTTTCCTTCAGGCCCAGCAGAGGGAGCTGACAGTTCGACATGTGAAAGAGACAGAGAAGGAGCTAAACAGAAGCTTCCAGCTCCAGAAGGAGCAATATGAGGCCACCATCCAGAGACACCTCACTTTCATTGATCAGGTAGGTAGACTTTACCTGCAGCTTCAAAAACATCAGAATTCTTTCTTCTTCTTTCTGTCCCAGTTTAAAATGTACTTTTTCTTTGTCTTCAGCTGATCAATGATAAAAAGACTTTAAGCGAGCGCTGTGAAGGAGTTGTGGGAGAGCTGAAGCAGGTGGACCAGAAGTACACCAAGAAGATTGCACAAATGCAAGAGCAGCACGAAATGGTGAAAAACTTCAGTCACAACATTAATGTTAGGATTTAGGAAGATGACCATGTAAAGAACCATTACTTCTCTGCTGCTGCTTTACCTGTTGTGCGACTATGTCTTGCTTTGTCGCAGTGCTGCTTTTGTATAACCAGCCTTCTTTTCTTTTCTTCTTCTTCTGTCTTTGTCCTTATCTGTGTATCTGTTTCTTCCTGGGTTTAGGTGTGGCAAATTCTGGGTCCCTTGTGCGAGGTAACTTTTTTTTCCCTCTAACCTGTTCATCCTTGGCTCAATCATCTGTCATTGCATCATTCTTTTTTTTTCTTTTGTTTGTCCCACATAACATCTGGACAGTCTGTCTGCATGTGAGTCTTTTCTTATCTTTAGATAGTAACTTATCGTTAGATGCTACTGTGGTGAACTGAATTAGTTTCAGTTGTCCTCCTCCTCTTATTACTTGTGCTTTACTTTTGAATTTAATATTTCATCTTCTAACACGCTCATCCTTTGAGGCAGCCGGCGGCTTATTGTTGTCATTTATTTTGGACGAGCACAGTTTGTCCTGCACAATGTACAATATAAGATTTACTCACTATGCTCTGGAGGACGTTTTTTTGGAAAAGCTCCATTCTGGGAGAGGAAAGCACAGCATTAAAAATGTAACGTGATGTAGTTAGAGACAAATATTGTGCTGTGTGTATCAGCATCCCCATCACTTCAGTGCCTCTTCACTGTAACAACAGCACACTACCAGAATTCACTCCGTTTTAAACCCACTCCCTCCCTCCACAGGAGATCAAGAAGTTAAAAGACCTAATGAGCGCCACAGAGAAGATCCGCAGAGAGAAGTGGATTGATGAGAAAACCAAGAAGATTAAAGAGATCACTGTTAAAGGTAGTTTTGTTACTGGTTCTCATAAAATCAGGACATAGGATGTGTGATTACAGCTTGCTCACAGGTAACTATTTCTCTGTTCACATCTGTAGATGTTGTGCATCTTATTTTAGTGTCTATATGTCAACAGGGGGACGCACACCTGTTGTCAGCCGCCCTCTCGCTCTCTTCTTTGTCTTTGCTGGTCTCCTCCTCCAGCTTCCAGATGGCGATCTCTTTGTCGCTTTGTTGCTTCAGTATATCTGTGAAATGTCTCAGTGTGTTGTAAATGTGGATTAGTAAACTGAATTCTCTAATCCAGCATTGATGTTGTATCTAGCTGTACCTGGCAACATGAACAAAGAAGCACAGTTCAGTTTCCAGGAACGTTTCTGTCTGTGATGAGCTGATTCCATGAAAAGTCACAGACACTTGTCAGCCATTCCTGATGAGGTGTTTTTTGTTCCATAGTCACTTTTTTGTTACATAGTCACTGGTCAGGTCATATTCTCACCAGTGTTTGACTAATCATAACTATTATTTGAACAAACAGCTTTTATCTAATAATCATCCCTGATTTGCAGTAAGTTTTACTGAGCTGTAAACACGTTGTAGGCCCTGATCCGCCACAGATTGTGAACTGTTGTCTGTTCTTCTTCTTCGTCGTCTGTGCTCAGGTCTGGAGCCAGAGATCCAGAAGCTGATCTCTAAACACAAACAGGAGCTGAAGAAGCTGCGGATGCTTCACGAGGCGGAGCTGCTGCAGGCAGACGACAGGGCGGCCCAACGCTACGTCCGCCAGTGTGAGGAGCTTCGCCAGCAGCTGGAGAAGGAGAAGGATGAGCAGTGTCAGAGAGAGAGGGAACTAGCTAAACAGAGGTAGGTCTGTCACATTACAGTCACACTGGCCTCCTCTAACTTTCTCTGTTTCTTAAACACTTCCTTTAAATTGTTTGAAAGACACTTTGAGAGTGAAACATTCAACCACACACTCATTTCATTTGGAAGCTGAGAGAAAGAAATGAGAAGCTGCACAGGAAGCTTCTTCAAAGCAAAACCTCTAAAAACGAAGCAGCCTCTATGGAGCTTAATGCATTCAAACCTCAGAGAGAGCAGGTCTTCAGTTTTACAGTTTATTCAACATGCTCTTCATAACTATTTTTGGAAGCATTGAAATCACAGCGCCTGCACAGCAAAGAGTGAAAAACTCTGCTGATCTTTGCAGGAACACACTGTTCTAGTTAATTAGTCTAGCAGATGAAAGGGAAGCAATTGTTAATGAATCACTTGTGTGTTCTGCTGGTGTGTAATGATGATTGTTTATGTTAATCCAGGTGTGTGTGTGTCTTTCTGTGCGTTTCAGATATGAGAAGCAGCTTCAGGAGGAGGAGCTGTCCCTGCAGCAGCAGAGGAGGCGTCTCTACAAGGAGGTGGCCGACGAGAAGGAGAGACTGACTCAGCTGGCTGCAAGGTGATGTCTTAATGTTGCACATGGCTGTTTTCTGAAACACAAGACATTTTACACATGTGGTAAAACCCTAATAATAACAGGCTTTTATATTGTTTCATTTAAAATTTCATCCCACTCTAACTAAGTCTAAGTGTTTTCACAAATGATGTGTGTAGGGATTATTGTGTTCCTCCTTTTAAGAGTTTTCTTTGTCTTTCCATTGCAGGCAAAGGGCTGAACTGGAGGATCTGCGCCGGCAGCTGGAGGAGAACAACTCTCTGGCTGGACGAGCCCTCAGAGAGGAGCTGGACAAGACCAGAGAGGAACAGGAGAGGAGACACCAGGTAATAAGTGCGACCAGTGCAGAATCACACCAGTCTGTCTACATTCTGCACAACTAGCAGGACTCCAGCTGAGTGTTTTCTTTTTCCTCTAGATGGAGATGAAGGCGTTACAAGAACGTTTGGATATTGAAAAGCAGACCTGGGAGGAAAACTACAAGAAAAAGGAGGTTTGTTGACACAACTGTACACACTTTGTACCTGCTCTAAGTGCTTCTTTCATTTGTTCACAAACCACAGAACAGCATGTGTTGTTCTTTGCCCTGTAGGCATCAGGAAAGCGTATTCTTTCTTGTTTGTAGAGTGTATGTAAGACTTCTATTGTTCATAGTGCAGCTCTTTCAAATACAAGAGGTAAAAGTGCATGTGGTGACTTAGGCGGAAGATTTCCAGCACATTTCTCTCTACTTAAACATAATTTGGAGCAAGCTCTCGGGGTGTGTGTGTGTTTCTAAAAGCAGAAAGCAGCCAAGACAGATAGCACCTCTTTGTTTTTTTGTGGTGTCCACAGGAAGCGTGGCTGCTAAGCCGCGAACGCGAGCTCAAAGAAGAGCTGCGACGAGAGCGCGACAAAGAGATCGAGCTCGCCATCTGGAAGCTGGAGGAGGAGACCAGCAAGGACAAAGAAGAGAGCGAGAGGGCGGCTGACAACAGGTGTGTGTCCCCCTGGTTTTACCCTTTAGCACTAATGAAGAAAAAGTGGCACTGAAGACTACAACAGCTGCAAATCCTTGCAGGGCTACCGATGAACGAATGAAAAAACACTGGAGCTCCTCAGTGTTTTTTAATTTCAAAATGTTTTTTTAGATCCTCTGTCCAGCAACTGAAAGAATTTAAATGCAAATCCCAGCTGCATAGTATTTACATATAAGTAATGGCTTCACCAAATGTTAGAAAAGTCTGTATCATCACCGACCCATGATGGACACTGTTCTCAGGGTGAAGCGCATGAGGGAGAAATATGAGACTGAGCTGAGGGAGCTTGAGCGCTCTGAGAGGGCGGCTGTGGAGAAACAACAAGAGCTGAGGAAGCAGCGGATGGAGACTGAGGGAGAGTTGATTAGACTACAGGCTGCACTCAGACAGAGAGAACAGGAGGTTGGGGACATCACACAGGTGAGCTAAAGATCGCTGACTTTAGTAAGTGGTGAAGAGCGGATGCATTAAAGCACAACATATCTTCAGATGGGGCTCATTTGAATTTGAATGATCCGTCTCTTCAGGCCAGAGACAAACTGGCGAACGAGCGGCGCAGCCTGGCTGAGGTGATAAGGCAGGAGTTTGCAGACCGGCTGGTGATGACAGAGGAAGAGAACCGCAGGTTGAAGGTGGAGGTGTCAGAAGTCAGAGCGAGGCTGCGGCTGGAGGTGGAGAGGCTGACCAGGGAGAAGGAGGAGGAGCTGGCTGAAGTTCATCAACGGTAACGTGGAAGGGAATTAAACTTATTCTTTTTTTTCAATGCCGAATAACACACACAGTGATTTCTGAGGTCATGTTAGTTTATGATGTGTAAATATTACACAGAATGGAGATGAAACTAAAAATCCCCTGGTTTGATCAGGTATGAAGCATATGGTAAGGACCAGCAGAAAGTGGGAGATCCCTGAATGTTTCCTTTTCAAATGAGAGTGAAAAAATTCTAATCTCACATTTTTTGGTAAGAAACGAAACATTATTAATGTTGTTTGTCTTTTCTGTGATTTACACAGAGTGAAGTCGGCCATCTTGAAAAAGGACGAAACTGTCAATAATCTTCGGAAGCAGCACGAGGTGAGAGACAGCGTCTTTCTATCAGAGCACGATAAGTAAGAAAGCAGAGGTGGACAGGTGTTTGGCAGCGTGTAAACGTATTGCTCTGTCCTCTGATAGGCTGCTCTGAAGAGGGCGGATCACCTGGAGGCTCTGTGGGAACAGCAGAGGAAGCAGCTGCTGGAAAAGTGATTGACAGGAAGCCTTGGTTTAATGTGACCCTCCCATTCGCTCTGAGCTCAAACCATTATGTTGCTCAAGAGGCCCCCCCCACCACCAACCATCCCACCTGAAGCTTTCCTATGGATGTTGTTCCTGTGAGCAAGACTGAGCCTGTGGAACTTCAAAAGGTTGAACAAGTGACTGAACCTTGTCCTGCCTCATTTGAAAAAAATACAAAATGGGGAAAATGCACTGGGCCTCACTCACTCACCCGCAGCCCCCCAGGCATGAAGGAGCATGTTGTGTTAGAACTTGACTAATTCAAATGCCACAGACCTGATGGCACCACATGAACTGGCTACAGATGGACTTCCTATTCTTCCCTTTCCAGAGGGAGATGGCTGCAGACTGTACCCCCTCCTCCCTCCTCCCTCCTCTTGCAGGGAACAGGAATGCCTCCACGTTCCCCACAGAGCTGCCACAGAGAACACTTCCAGATGTTTCTGAAACCAGCTGGGGCCTGTGCTGGTGTAAAGGGGGAGAGGGTGGGGGTTGCTCGTTCTAGAGGACCACTTAAAACAGAGGACTCAGATCAGTCAGCATCACAGCTACAGTATGAAACAAGTCAAGCTCTGAGTGCCCCCTTGTATGTGTTGTGTCATGTGTTTTGTCCCAGTGCCCCCTCGAGGCCAGAGCTGATACAGGATCTGTAACCTCTCCCTCTCTCCTCTGCCCTGTGACCAGCTCAACCCAGTGTCTTCAACAAAAGTTTGGATGTAACAGAAAGGTTAGAAGAAACAAACTAACACTGGTGACAGACTAAAAGTAGAGTGCATGTAGAGTGTGTAGACTGAGAAGTAGGACAAGTAGGTAAGAGAAGGGGGGGGGAGTAAAGGAAAATGGAAAGTTTGATGATTTGAGCTGCTTTGAAAGTTTTTGAATGTAAGATGTTAAAAGATGGGAGAGAGTCGGACGGAGGGTGGAGGGAGAAAAGAATGCATTTGAAAATGATTGTAGGATTAGGAAAGCTGAGCTGGGACAGAGCAGACTGGTAGGAGGGCTGAGGGGGCACGAGGCATGTGACCACAGGTATGTTAAAAAACAATGTCCGGGTCTCTGCCCGGCCTGATCCAGAGGCTGTGCTGTGACAAAACGTCCTCGCCGGAGGAAGGAGGCCTGGACTCACACACATACGTGAACTATCTGTTTGGACACTGATTTTCTCTCAGGAGCTCTATTGTTTTTTTTTTGTTTGTTTTTTATTTCTTCAGTTTTTCCGATTTCTTCCCCCTCATAATAAATGTTCCTCTCACAGACACAGGCAGCCTTTGTGGATAAAGTTTCAGTCCATAGCTTGAGTTAGTGATGTGTGCACAGGGGGTCTGTAACAAGAGTTTGTGCTGCAGAGGGAATCCTTAAACCTGGAATTAAGGCCTGTTATTTATGATGGGACCGTCTGGTGTGACTGCAAAAGTAGAACTCTTATCAAAATCTATTTATTCTGTAACTTTTCTCTATTTATTTTACAATTTAGCACTCCTACGTGACCTTCGTAGTGTTGTTGATCCAAAAAATGGGTCAATGATTTGAAGTAATTCTAACAGTTACATGTCACAGCTGCTGACTGTCACAGTGAAACTTTCAAAGCGCCATTTATAGATGGTTTAAATACGGTATGTTAGGTTTTTCTGACATGAAAGTTGTACGAGCCACAATGACAGGGTTCATATGTGTTAGAGTAGGGGTCAATGTAGAGCAGCTTTGTGGCATTAAATCAGTGATTGTCACCTTTTATGCCAAATACTGAACCTTATTCCAACCACCATGAACAAATAGAAAATAAAGTCGCAGATTGTCTTTCAGCAGGGACAGAAGTGGGTGATGTGTGACACACGTCTCTGTGGGCTTCACCGTCACAAACCGAGATTCACTGTGAGTCACAAGGACTTTGGTTGGAGGCACCGCAGTTCGCTCGCAGCCTCTCGCCGCTCCGCCGCTGTTGGCACAGCAGACGGGGCTGCTGACCTCGA
Source organism: Ctenopoma multispine (assembly GCA_034779795.1). Taxonomy (NCBI): domain Eukaryota; kingdom Metazoa; phylum Chordata; class Actinopteri; order Anabantiformes; family Anabantidae; genus Ctenopoma; species Ctenopoma multispine. Next base: position 16,603,885 of record JAUYWH010000011.1, on the reverse strand, counting down.
AGCTGAGAGGAGAGGGCGGCAGTGTGAGTTGGCATTCATCACGCATGTCCGTCCTACGAGTGCCAATAAGCCTTGTCTTTGTGTGTGTGAGATCATTCCTCCCATTTTGACCTGAGATGACCGTCATGGTGTCAGAAGATAAACTTCTGTTTTTGAACATTTGTAAAGTTGTATATGAGCCATTCCAGCTGTCATCGGTTGTTGTCCTGTTTTCACCTCTGTGCCCGAACACTCCATCTTCTTCTTTCTGGTTTTAGTCTTTTAGTGTTTCGAAAGCTGAGAAGAAGACTGACATATGAGCAAACTGAGAATAAAAAACAAAAGGCTGTTTGGAAGACTGGCTGTGTCCCTCATTTCTGTTCTCTGTGGGAAAACAGACAGTTGTTTGTTTGTTTCTGCCTTCCCATCGTCCCTCGCTCTCTCGGACCACAACTCACGAGCTGGAGACGCAGAGGTCTTAAATCATGTCTCGTCAAAACCCTGCGGAGGCCACATTATGAGCCAAATATGTTGTTAGTTTGGAGCATGATGTGATTTAAATCCCTGAAATGACAAAGTGACATGTTTCCATAACCTTTTCCTCGTTGCAGTGTCCCTCCTCCTCTTAGCTTTTATAGAGACACGTTAAAACCAGCCTAAACCTCTGGAGTAAGGTCCAGAACTGACCCACTTCTCCTCCACCTGCACCTCCAGCACCTGCCACCTTTTATTTATTTTCCCCCTCCTCGCTCTCCAGCTCGCTCACTTCCTCCTGAGTAGCGGCGTGTACCAAAACGTGTCTCCCCTTTCAGAGTATTTCCTTTCTTTTCAGGGAGGAAACCGAACCCGGAGAGGCAGACACACACACACACACACACACACACACACACGCACTGTTGACTCTCACTGGGCTTGCAGGGCCTGGCTGAGTGACAGGCTGCCGGAGGCCTGCACAGACAGATAAGTGGATGGAGGAGTGACAGTGGATGTGGAGACAGTGAAGTGTCTTCCTCTCTCCATGCGTAAAAAGCTGTCAGCTGCGTAGCGGATGTTCACCCTGCGTGTTCCTGCTCGTCACCTGACAGCTTGCGTGCGTGTGTGTTTTCTCCTTTCTGGTTCCTGTCTCATGTTGTGATCCAGTCTCTGCACATTGTGAGCACAACAGAGTCTAACTTTAATACAGCCTGGAGTGGGCTTCTTTCTCCCCCTCCCCTCATGCTCTGGAGTTGAAGGGGGGGTTGACCAATTGCCAGCAGCTGTTGCTCATTTCACAATGGTCCCGCCCAGACTGTGCCGAGGCTGCTCCACTCCACACTGCAGCAGAGCTCCTCCAACTTAGAGGAAAATGTTCACATTACAACCATCATGAAGGGAAGAGTGAGACCACAGATCACAGGAGATTTTCTACTGGTGAGATGATTTTTTTTTGGTTCTTGATTTGATCTTTCTGTGCTGGGGTAAAGGAGGGTTTCTGTTTCTGTTTCTGTTGGAGGGGAACAGAGACATGAGGAGCAGAAAGAGTCATGGTTTGTCACAGTCTGATGTGTGTTTCCTTATATTTCTTGTCTTACATATTAGACGTTATTAGTTGACTTTTTAAGACATTTATTGAAGGTAAAATAAAATCCAGTTAGTTTTTTCTTGAGAAACATACAGATTCCTTCCTGGCTTCTCTGTTATGTCTGTTATCAGAGACATGGGAGCTGAGTTTATCACTGCAACACATTCTTTCCATTCCCCATTTAACCTCAGCCAGAAGTTTCTACTCCCACAACGCTGGGAAACTCTCCCACACGTTGTCTGTGCTGTTATCTAGTTAAGTCCTCGCTCCTGAGGACTGATCAGACTTTAAGAAAGCAGCTCCAGACTTGACTGAAGAGGACTTTGAGGAGCAGATTTCTGCGCCTCGCCTCGGGCAGTGTTTATTACACCTCTTAAAAAGAGGTGAGGAGTGGAGAGGCCTGGTTCTCAGCGTGTGTGCTAATGCCTTAAACTCCCTGGACCTCTACAAAGTCCACTTACCCATGACAACGGTTCGGGTTCGGGTGAGTACGTTTCCCGTCCATACGGCGTTTCAGCCTTCCTGCTTCTGTTGCCGACCCTCAGCTGCCTCTGACACAGTTGCTGTGTGTGTTTCCGCTGGTGTCAGCGGGAGACAATGAGCCAAAGCGTTTCCCGTTCAGCGCCTTCGTTCACGGTCAGTTATGTGTTGTTAGTGTTTCGTCCTGTGAGACGAGTGAGAACAGAAACGAGGAACCCGAGGCTCTGCTCTGTGTGTTCACAGACTTGTGCAAAGGTTTCATTAAAAAAGGATTATTTGTTAAAGCCCAGAGATAAAGTTTCCCCTGAGTCTTTGCCTCTGTTCCAACTCTCTCTTTCTCTCTCCCTCCATCTGTAGCTGTGTTGAGAGACGAGCCCAGATCCTGTGGTGGGTTAATTAAATCCCCCACCGTCACATCACAGACACCCTACTCTCCCTCCCCTGGTCGGCCTGAAAGAAAGACAGAAACCTATCCTGAGCCTGACGGGCGTCCTCCGCAGCCTCCTCATGTTCCTCCCGGCGGAGCGGAGGGCCGGGCGAGCACACACACCCTGCGGGCCGGGGTCACATTCTCTGTGACGGAGATGGCTCACCAGAAGAGGCAGCTTGTCGGCGTGTTGGTCATCGTCCTGCTGTGTGTCTACATCCTGTGCGGGTACCTGTTGGGGCCTCTAATTCCTTTTCCTGGCTTCACACTGGAGACGAGCAGGTGAGTGAAGTGTTCTCACACATGAGGCAGTCAGGGAGTTTAATCAGTGATATGAGGTTGAAGTGGTTTGATTTGTTTAAATTTAATTAGATGGATAGTGTCAGATCAGCTCTTTTTTTTATTACAAATCCAGAACAGGATTGTAGGTTTCTTTCCACTGCAAGAACCTTTTCCAGGAATCAAGGACCTTTCGAGGAGCTTAGTTCCTCCACCTGTTCCAGTGCTGATTTGGTACTAGTGCTTATTTTTGAACCAGTAGATCAACCCCAAAAATGTTTGGTGTAGGGGCTGGACTCTGTCTGAAAGTCCAGAAACTATCAGGGCCAGAAGTTTTTTGATTTAGTTTATTTGCGAAAAGCCCAAAAGATTTAACGAGCACAAAGTACAACTAATGCTGTAAAAAGCGACCATCTGTCAGACTTTTGATATCACAGTGACTTAATGCAAATGCAAATCCCAAACTTGAAGGTTCCTAGAACGTCCTGGTGGAAATGGACACTAAAACCATTTTCACATATAAACTCTGGACACTCGGGTTCAGAGACACATGCAGTGCACAACGGAGATTCAGACGTGTTCTCAGCTTTCAACACTGTTGATTTTAGCAAAGAGCATCAGCGTTTTCACATGCAGCTCACTCACATAATGTCTAGATATGTTCAGGGTTTCAGTGCAATGTCTGAAAGCATGTGAAGTGTCCAGGGGAGAAGTGGTGAAAGAAGCACTGAGTAAATAAAAGTACAGATAAGACTTTCTAAAAATACTAAAGTACAACTAAATTCCAGCTTCAAACTATTCTACTAAAGTAAAGACGTGTGCTGGGGAAGATCGGATTAAAACGTACGTGAAAGTAAAATTAATGCAGCACTCGTGTGCTTCTGTAGGTCTTTGGTGTAGAGCCTGTTTCTGTCTGAGAGTCCAGGAAGAGAACAGTTCTGGATTCTACACTTCCATGCATGGAAGCATGATCATGTCGAACTAAAGTTATATTCTGTGAGGTCTTAAACCTTAAACACTATAAAGTGCCTTGAGATGACTTTTATGATTTGGTGGCACATAAATAAACTGGATGAATGGAAAAAGGGACGAGTGGTGGAGTTAATGTTCATGTCAGCAGATCATTTAAGGAGGTTGTATGAAGAGTTGGTTGTGTGAGACTTAAAGGGCGTGCACTGCATCACTATTAGCGCTGCTTCACTTGTGAATATGTACAGTATTTGTCGGGTTTTGACAGAGAAGAAGAATGTGTGGAATGGGAGAGATGATGCCTCTTGTTCTGATCTTTTATCAGGTTTCACAGACATTTCAGTTAACATTTCCTCTTTCCCTTTTTCAACTTTTGTCCAAAATAAAACAAGTCACCACACCTCAATCAGATCTACCTGGTCAAATACATTTAAAAACAAGTTAAATGAATAAAATATTGTGTGTTGTACAATGGAGACAGAAGTCGTCTGAGGAGAGAGGGCAGTTTTTATCCAGGTCAGATTCAGCAGTGTACTGGGACGAGTTAAAGGGTTAATCTGTGCAATGAAAAGTTCTGTGATTTCTGTGAGCAGCACTTCTTCCCCCTCCAGTTGTATCATTGAGGTTTTAACAAAGAAGCCACACAGTGCTCCGGCTGCACTAATGAGAAAAAAGCCCCTGGAGTTTTTTTTCACTGGACGTGGTCTCGTACGCGCTCACTGTATGTGAAATGTAAGCTTTGTTACAACGGGCAGAGGTCCAGCTTTAAAAGCCAGCCGGTCCAGAAAAGATGCATTAAGTTGGGAGGTAGGGAGGGAAGAAATGGATAAGATGGCTGTTTCTCAGACACTAAATGTTACGTTTGGGCATGTGGAGCTCATTGCTCTTTCATTTTAAAAGCTGTCCTTTAATCTGCATGCCTGGGTAAAAATAACCCTGTGAACGTCCTCTGCTGAACAGTCGCTGCTGTTTGATGTAGGAGACCTCATGTTTTAATGGACATTGAAGCCTTTTGCATCTGGATACTTTAATTTTTAAATCATATTGAGGGGGTCTGAGCATGTGAGAATACTGAAGTAAATGCACATGATACTGAGATGAGTTTCTGCAGACGATGCAGACTTTGAGCCCTCTGGTCTTGTGCTGCACCGTATGTGACTCATATAAAGTTATAACCTGAGGTAATGGCCTTTTAAATCCGTTAAAGTAAAGATGACCTTGATGGCTATCTATTTTATGAATGTACTAAACTTCTGTCTGTGATAAAGCATCATGGGAAAGAATTACGACATAAGCCAGAAGACCATAATTTGATATTTTGTGGCTGCAAAACGGGAATGTTTCCGATGGATGTATCAGGACCAGGATGAATGCAGGAGGCTGGTTGGAAAATGCAGTTTGCATTTGTCAGCAAACAGCCAGACGTACACATGTCTCGGGCTGAGTATCTGTTCTAAATAGTACACTGTGTAACTAACACGCTCGAAACCACAGGGAGGTTTACTCAGCTGCATAAACCACGTTAATCATTGTAGGCAGAGAACAGGATCCTACATAAACCATCTGGGATGTGCGAGTCAGTCTGTGCAAAAAAGACAATGAAAATCAACACAGCTCTGTGTATAATACGCGTTAAAGTAATAAATAAAAACAATGCAGTCGAATGGAAATCATTTAAAACCTATATTTGCAGCAACATGTTTCCAAAAAGGATCAACAACAGACTGGAAACGTCGTGTATCTCACAGCATATTTCATCACACTTGTCAACAAACTCAACTGTACAGGTGTGACACACGTGAACTCGTCCTACCTCAGTGAGAATAAAAATATTACAAACTAACACAAGAAATAAATGTAGTATTCGTAAATATTAAAGATGCTAAATATTTAGAGTTTGTTGTTTTTCAAAATAAAACCTACAGCAGCTTAATCATAACTAAATCTAACAAACACAAAATAAGTTGTTGAACAATAGGTGAACCCTCGCCCCCTCCTGTCGCACAAACCTTCAGCCTCCGTTCAACATTAACAAGTTGAAGTTAGACTTCAGCTGCGTTATTACACTTTATTCTTGTTACTGAGCTTTACGAGATATTTTTATTTTACTGCTGAGAGCAGCATCTGTGAAGGTGAACGAGAAAGAGCCAATCAGGGCAAAGCTGAGCGCCATGGTTACCTGACTTCAAAGCTCTGGGAAAAAAAGTTTATGTTAAAAGTTTAAGGCATTTTATTTTCTCCCGTGACACTGTACATAAAACAAACTGCTCGTCGCGTGTTCTTGTAGAAAAGCAGAAGTTTCAGTGTGACGGCTTTGAATAATCCTACCTCGTATAATTTGAACCAACTCTCGTTTGTTAAAGCAACAGTTTAGCCTTAATTTCTTTTTTCTCTCTGATGCACGTTGGTTGGTTATAAATGAGTCGGCCATGAAAATGGACATGAACATTTATCCTGACGTGTCCGTGCAAACATAAATAAGCAACCTCACAAAAATATATCTTCGCTCAAGGTCCACTTACTGGCTTCCATTGCAGCTTTCAGCAGCGTGTTGCAATTTCGGTTAATTACAGCTTTGCTGCGCTTGTAGTCAGTCCACAGAGAAATACTGTAGTTTTTATTCTTAAGTTATTCAGTCAGTTCAGTTATCCTAGTTATTCGACAGCTTTAGCTACTAGTTACTTTTTGCTGATGTAATTTCTTAATTAAAAGTATAGTCAGGAATAAAAACTGAATTGTATTGTACTGTATTTTGGATGAAGCAGCTGTCATCAAATGAAGCTTCACCTTCAGTATTTCAACTTGTGAACATAGTGAATTTGAAGCAGTACTTTTAGGAGTACTTGTACTTTTACTTAAGCATTAACATAAGTAGACTAACTGAAAGATGATATATTATACAAACACACATCACACTCCGGTTTGCTTCATATATCATTAAATTCTGAATGTGAAATGTGTGAGATGACAACGGAAAATGGTTTTCAGCATCTGTGAGCCTTTAATAGCTCCGACCAAATGCAGCCTCCGCCCTGTTCTTCATGACTGTATTATGTTTTTCAAGTTCTGTGGTGTGAAGCTGAGTCATAACTTCTCCTCCCATTTTCTCAAATTAATTTTATGTGTTATGCTGTGGAAATTCCTGTGAATTAAAGGGTTGTTTTACACGATCTGTAAAAACACATTTTCTCATTTCACTGGAGGTGTTAAGTCATACAGATGTTTCTGAAGTTTCTTTAGTAATGGTCCATGTTAGGAAAGCACCTGGACACCCGGCTCGGTGGATTACACAGAGTAACAGATGTTGTTTCTGGGAGAGATGGTTTCCAGTCTCTTAAGACACAGTTAATAAAAAAAAATGCATGTAAACTAGGAAACGTTTAAAGAGTACAAGATAAAGATTTGGATGTGTTTGTGTGATGTCTAGCGATGACGACCAGAGGAGCACTCCACCCACTGCCTCCACCTTTCACCCAGAGGTCTCCTCTGCAACGCTTCAGCATCAACACGCACGTGTCACGCCGACCCTGCCTTTAAACACTCAAACACCAGCACCTGTTAGTCTGCAAGAACCAAGAGAGAAGACCTGTACCAAAGGCCCAGCACTGCAGTCTCAGCATCCCGCACAGACGGCCCGACCAACAGAGCCTCCCTTCATCGGAGACGAGTACATGAGTGAAGACGTCTCTCCACAAACCGTAAGTTTGGCCTCCCCGGCTGTGATGCTTATATACAAAATGTTTATACAGTATATGATGATAGCAGCAGCAGGGTGACGATGTGGGAGTGAGTCACAGTAGACCACAGTGTGTGTTCACAGTCATGAAGAGACATGTCACCAAGTGCAAAAGTGTTGTGACTCGATATGTGTGGTGTGGTGTTTTTATATCGTAAGCAACAGAAACGATATCACAGACCTTATTTTTAATTCAATAATTAAATTATGGTGAAAAAAAAAGTCTAAACATTGACTGGGAGGGTCTGATAGAAAACAACCATGGATGCCAGAGTCTCCCCCTGTTTCTCCCCCCGTGTGTGTTGTCACATCATCTTTGAATGTCTCCTGGGAAAGATCAGAGTTTTGCAACAGTTAAATGAAACGATGTTTTCATGTGGTGAATCAGTTTTTTGTACACACACACACATCAGCTCGGTTAAGATGCAGTTTAACTGTTGCGTAAGAAGAGTCTGAACAGACTACTTAAAGTCTCCATGTCTTCATGTGTTTGCATGTGTGCAACCATTTCCCCCTTTTTTTCTGCCCACATGGGGTTCTGTGTTTTATGCAGCATGTCTGTGCAAATGTGTTTGAACTCCAGCTTCCAGCGTTGTCTCGGCCATGTGATTAGATATCAGGTTACTGCCCCCAGTGCGAGTCTGGAGGTTAATGCTGGAACTAATGAAGCTGGTTTTGTAATGATCGTGTCAGAAACGCACTAACCGTCTGTGGCTCCTCCAGGTCGTACAGGGTGGAGCTGCTACTTTCTGTATGTAGTTTGATAACAACACGGCCATGTTATCTGCTCCCCACAGAGCTGCTCAGAGAGCATCCGGAGCCAGGTTGAAAAAACTCAGTTTGGTGGACAGTTTCTGAAGGATATTCCGGTCTTGCAGTGGGCCAAACATGTAACACGTGAACAGTACGAGCGCCTGAGCAAATACCCAGGAGCACACGGCTGGGGAGGCATCGACTACGAGAGTCAGTTTGTATTGTACCTCTTTTTTTTTATTTCTTTTTTTATTTTCTTTTATTATTTTCTCTTTTTCATTTAGTTCCATCAATTATTTAAAATTGTTTTTATTTTTAAATTTTTTAAAGTTTGCCTTGTCCTTTATTTCAGCTACTAATTCCAGTGTGATATTAATTGATTTGATTCTTTAGCCTATTTCATGCAGAATGATATATGAAGATTATATGATTTAACAGCTTAAGCACATTAAATACATTATAGTGCCCCTTCATGCAAAGAGACTATAGGACACAGCAGGTAACAAGCATCTCTGCAGAAAAACCACACACACCATTCTATATAAATATAATTCAAAGTACATCTAAATAGGACCTGTTGTGTAGGTACTGATGGTTTAGTGATAAACATAAATACACATCCAGACTGAGGATAGAGTATTTTGGGCGCACTCAAGATTCTTATCATGTTCCTATAATTGTAGTTTCCTGTGTGCGTGCGTGCCTGCGTGCGTGTGAACCTTTTTAAGATGTTCTCTAAAATAAATCATCAAAATTATTTGTTCTTCTGTGTCAACAGCACTGGAGGAAACTCTCTCGGTCCTCAACTCCTCTGCTAACAGGCAGCTGTTGGATGACTGGAAGGATAATGACAGTGATAATTCAAAGTGCATCCGCTGTGCTGTGGTGGGGAACGGTGGGATACTGAAGGACTCAAAGAAAGGGAAGGAGATCGACAGCCATCACTACATTTTCAGGTAAAAGCTGTCATCTAATCCTTACAAGAGGAAAAGGCTGCTGTCAACAAACCAACCCTGGTTTGCAGGGGCCTTGTGCAGGGCCAGCCTAAGCTTTTTTTGGGGCCCTAGGCAGGTTTTGAAATGATGAACTTGTTTGATCCTGAGCATGCAGGAAGCCCCCCCAGCATGCACTGGGTGTGATGAAGTGAAGTAGCACAGCTCAAGCTTTTTGTACAAATACATGTGTCACGCCAGCTTGGGAACTTTGTTTCCCTTTATTGTCGGACGCCACGTTCACCTGAGCGCCGCACCTTCAGGATCAGTGCGATCAAATAGTACAATAAAGCAAATCAGCACATGAGCCCATTTGGGGGGAAAAAGAAAGTATACACTCCACACACTTCTGGATCAGTCATGTTACAGGTAGTTAAAGCACAGAGCATAAGAGAGGGACGGTTTTGTGTTGGTTTGTCCCTCTTAACAAATGCACTTTAAAGTCCTAATACTTCTTAATAAAATGTGTTGGTGAGCTAAAGGAGAAATGATGCCCTTGTTACTAAAAGCAGTTCAGAAGTATAATGTCACTAGGTCGACTACACAAAGCAACTCCTCAGCATTTTGACTTTTTCCTCAAAATGCAAACTTGAAAAAACAAAACTTCCTCCTGGCTCCAGACTCTGTTTCATGTATTAACTGATGGATTAAACTACAATTAACAGAACTAAAATCTATCTTGTGTTTCATCTGTTTGTTGGACACTTCAGGACCAATGGGGCAATAACTAAAGGCTTTGAAGAGGACGTGGGGTCTCGGACCACCCATTACACATTCTCCACCAACACGTTAATGAACTCCATGAGGAGCTATGCAAAATTCGGGTATAAAGGACCCCCTTTGTCTAAAGTGAGGACTGAAACGAAAGGTTAAACTTAAAAGAAATAGTGGCGTAAAGGCCTGAGTTGCATCACGCTCTCTTCTGCCCTCCAACAGGAGATGCGATACATCTTCCTGCCCGATCATGACCGTGATTATCTGCTGATGAAGGCAGCAGCAACACACACTGAAGTAGAGAGAGGGCCCGAGAAAGGCAAAGAGTAAGTAACACCGAGCGGGCACAAACGTATCACACGCATCAACACGACCCGATGGTCACATCTCAGCAAATACAGGACAGATTCATTTTAATCCTATTGACTCTAATGATCTTTAACTTGTCAGTGCAAAGTGTTTAAAGTCTCAAACGACCTAGAAGTTATTCAGAGGGCTGAGAAACTGGTTTTGTGGACAATCAAACAGTTTGAAACGTTTCAATAGGTTTCGCACAACATATGAAAATGTTCTAACATTGCTTCATCTCACAGTGTAAAAAAATGAGAAGTGCATTGCGTTGGAAGTGTTACCGTCAGCAGATTTCCTGTTGCTGCTTCCTCGCAGTAGCACAGCGTCTAATAATAGCTAACTCATTCATACGCCTGTGTTCCTCCATAGTCCATCCGTGTACTTTGGAGAGAATGTCTCTCCAGAAAAGCTGAAGATGTACAACCCTGATTTCATCCGTTACCTCAGAAACAGGTGAGCGAACTATCTGCAGGGCAGACTGAATGATATCTCACGTTGACCTGCTGTGAGCAGAGACTGAAACCAGAGTGAGCTGCTGAGGGAAGTTCCCACAGAGGGAAAGACGACCATGAGGAGCTTTTCACAAAACTTGCCTCCACCTCTCCTGACGTCACCAACACTACAGATGTATTTGCTTTGTTTCAGGTTCCTTCGATCAAATGCTCTGAAATCCCAATACAAGAACATTTACCGTCCATCAACGGGTGCTGTGATGCTGTTGGCAGCGCTGCACACCTGCGACCAGGTAACAGCCACCGTCACTGTATTGCATGTTACTGGCAGTCGCCCCCCCCCCGCGGCGGTTTCTTTACTGTGGGACAAGGCTGGACTTGCCTGAGTGTGAGAATGTTTTGACTTTGAGTGGTTGGCCTTGTTGAAGCACGTTTGTCTGAGGTGTAGCTGCTAACAGTGACGCGTTAGTTCTGTAAAACTGTCAGGGACAATCAAGAAAATGTTAAGTCATCCTTTGCATGATTTAATATGACAACCCACAGATTCCACTGGACCCAGTGCATGTCTCCACTGAAAAAACCTGTTCAACCTGTTTAGATTGGGGGGGTGAAGCTGGACAAGGGCTTAGACTGAAGTCAAAACGTGAAATAAAGCAGCTCATGCACTGAAATGTCTGAAATCTTTTCAGGTAATCAAATGTCATCTGACTTTTGCTTCTGTGTTTCCTTTGTTGACTGAAGGTGAGCGCATACGGCTTCATGACCCCGGACTATAAGAACTACTCGGACCACTACTACGACACCAGCTACCACCCAGTGGGCTTCTTCGTCAACCACGACCTGCGTATGGAAATGAGCCTGTGGCAGAAGCTGCACGAGGCGCGTCTCATACAACTGTACATGCACAAGTGAATTCAGGCCAACCAGACATGACGTCATCCAGCCTGCACAACAGCTGCCAGCGTGAGAAGACAGGAAGTCCAAACCCTTCCTGCTCTCAAAACCTGAGCACATGTAGGGGAAAAAAGTAGCAGAGGTTTTCTTTTGATGAAGGAAAGATTTTCTTTTTTTTAAACAGAAGCGGACAACATTTATTTATCTGAAGTGTTTTTTAAAAACTGTTCCAGTATCCCAGAAAGCGTGGTTTTGGTGATTTGTAGAGTAAACTGGGTCAGAAACTTCTGCTGACCCTACTTTCTGCATCTGCCAGCATACGCTTCAGCGACAGTTTCCCAGTCAGTATACACCACACAAAGTCCAGGAAAAGTAGAGTTTTTATTTTGTTTCTCCACAAAAAATGATGTTGTCACAATCAAAGCGGATTGTGTGTTTTTTCTTTTAATAAGCTTTATTTTTAAACTTTTATTTTTTTTTTATTTAATAGCTTGAGGATTCTTACAGGGTATCCAGAGAGTTAGCATTCAAGATTCAAAGATTCAAAATACAGTACAGCTATGTACTACACGAGAGCCGCAACCTGGGGCTCAGTGAGCCTCTGACGTTTCATTTTATTTCTAACATTCCCTTCAGCCTCGACGCTATTTTTTTAAATTTAGCACTGTTAAATGTTAGCGTGCTAATATGGGGAGCACAGGAAAAAGAAAGTGGTGCAGTATAGCTGTAGAAATAAGATTATTACGGACAATAACAAACCAGTCTAGATCCATAAGGCTGCACTGCCGTCTTTATATGGAAAGACTCTTATTAATTATCCATCACCTGCGTCTTAGTCCCTTTAATGTGCCGGTAGATACAAAGACATAGAGACTGTTTGGACATGGTGTCTTGGAAATGTTTTGATAGTTTTCTATTTTCTACAATGCTGCTACAAGCTCAAATACTCTATGAAACACTCACATTTAGCCGGGTTTACTTTTGAAGCTGCAAATCACCAAAAACATGTTTACTGTGTGGTGCAGTGAGGTGACAAGGGACAAGACTGCAATTAAGTTGGCCACTCGCTTAAAATATCTCGTGTCCCCGCCCTAAATAGATGGTCGGAGCACTGCTGGCAGTGGCCAAGGTCTATTCTGACACTTACTCAGATTATGTTCTGAGTCTGTGTGTGTGTCTGTGTGTGTTTTACTGTGGAAGGTACCTGAAAACCTCACTGTGTAACTATGAAGCTCACTGTGGACAAATATTTGAAACTGAAAATGTATTAATTTCAAGAGACTTAACTTATTTCTTCTCCGTTCTTACATATTTTAAGCACATAAATCACTGTGTGAGCTCTACTGGACTTTTTCGTGCCTTCTTAATGTGAATCAGCAGTTTGGATGAAACTTGCTGGCTGAAGCTGGAGTTCCCGAGGTGATTCAGGTCGTCGTCACGAGGGCGTGAGTGGCCTTTTCTTTGTGTTTGGCTTTGGCACAGTTGCCACGGGTTCTTCCTGAGAAGTCTGCTTGTTTATCGGCCACATCTGGACTCCTCTCCGGACCGTGACAATAAAGGGTTTATTGAGATTTGGTGTAACTCATCTAAAAACTGGACTGAAGCGGCACATCCTTAAAACTGTAAGGTCTGAGACTGAGAGAAAGGACACCAAAGACACACTATAAATCAGGGAATATCTATATTTGAAAATAATTTTGTACAATATTGAACCAGTGCATATTCAAATTAAGCGATCCAGTCATATTTTTATCATTTGTAATGGAAGTCAGACATTTACTGTGCAATTTCTGGTTCAAATAAAAAATTTTTTTAATGTATTTAAATTAACACATGCTATCTCAGTGTGTTTGTCATTCTTTCATTCAGCTGCTGGCGCGGACACACATTCATTGATTAGATCAAATTTGTAAAATGTTATTTTACAGGTCCTCTAGTTTTGTATAACTTCCTAAAAATGTGAAGGCTGTGTCCCTACATACAAATATAATATTTTAATTAATTTTAATTAACAGAAATTCAAACCCACCTTTACAACACCGTCTTCCAGCCAGGGGCCTTGCTGTGAAATGATTGTAAAATTACGATGGCTAAATTAAAGCCACCTGTCACAGGAGAAAATGCTCCACGCTGCATTTAACCAGTGATGGCACATTTTAATGGCAGTTGTGCTACAATTATAGCGGCGCAAACACCACCGATATAATTATAGCACACAAACAAACTCGGATCAAGAGTTCATGTGGACACAAGGTGATCACATAATAAAGGAACCATGTTTAAACAACTTCCTCTTCTTTTAGCAAATTGTAGGTAAGAGGAAGGACATTTTAAGTGATGGTAGGTTTTTATATGCAGGGCCTCAATCTCTTTCCCTCCTGTTTATAGTAACTCAGGTAAGCTGTGTGACGTTTTTGATTTATTCTCCAGCTTTTCCACAATGGAGAACTGAGTAAGGAAGGGAGACACATAAAGCCAGATGTGCATGGATTAATGGAGTAGGGTGGGGTATTAAGAGGTATTTCTACTGTTGTAGGTTCCCCAATGTGTGAACAGGGAACCAATGTTCACATCAGCAATAAATACTGTAATTCTCCACACTTTGATAGGTGGCGGTGTGGAGCTTTTTGATTGGTTTACGGTCTGCGGGGAAAACAAAAGAAGAAGAACGATCTTCCTGTTTGTAGCTAACACAGCTTTGCTAACTATGAATGAAGACGATAATGTTCACCAGTACAAACATGAACGTTTCCCGCTGTGAAGATAAACTGCAGATTAAATGTCCCGGTGTCCACCCGGAGCAGGAACATGTTACGAAACCAAACAGAGGGTAAGAATAACCGCAGATGTTAGATGTAGTGGATCTCCAGGAACAAAATGGCTAATGCACAGTGCTACAGGAGTGGATGAGTAATTAAATTCATGTTGCATCGAGATGATCATATGTTTTATGATTCGAGTCACAGTTTCCTCAAACTGATTTTATTTATAGCGTTTTTTTTGTTTTGTTTTTTACAACGGAATGAAAAAGCGGAACTCAAACGTGAGGATACGGCGCAGCACCCGGACCGTGTAGAGCGCGCACACGCTGAAAAAAATGGGCTCTAGTTGTGTTTAATTATTTTGTAATTTGAAATACAAATGTGAAATATAGTGTAAATTCTTTGCCCAGCACCATCACAGAACAAACTCGCAGACCATCAATCACTTACATAAAAAAAACTTGATTTAACTTAACTTGTTCTGTGCTGAACTTGTAAGTTGATCCTGACTGAAATGAACACAGGGTCCAGGTTAGGACCACAGTAGAAACAGCAGCAGTTAAATCATAGCAGTTCGTTATACACGTTCAGTACAAAACATTGTGGCAACGGCAAGACAAAGCATTAATTTGTTGTGTTTGACTGAACAGTTTGAAGAAGTGAATGAAAATAAATGTTGGATTAACTCATGACACTACTGCTTTTACTCTTTCAGATTGGTCATTTTGCAAAGAATCATCCCAGTTCTCACTAACGTATCAGTCTGAGTTAGATATGTGTTTAAATGTTCTCTGCAGATGTAGTTAAAGAAAAAGTTATTTTTAAATGGAGCCCCAGTCTGGGCCAGGAGCGAGAACACATGCACGTAAAGTGGAACAGGAGGAACTCCGGACAAGGAGAGGCAGCAGGTTAATGGACTGGACAAGACCAATATCAGTGGTTTTCCATTCACTGCAGGTTAGTTAAGAGTGAAGGTGATGACAAGAAAGCACAACTTGATAAAGTCAAATTAAAGAAAACTGAGAAGCAGAGGCTCAAACCAGCTGCTCAGGGAAACAGAGGACTGTGAACGTTCAGAACCAGATCAGTACTCGGATCCAAATATTAATTTACAACAAAACACTGACACCAAGCCACCAGACTCTTCTGACACGGAAATGAGTGATGATGTTGACGATTGGCAGAAACCTTTGCTTGAAAGTGGACCCGAAGCTGGAGACGGTCACAATGTTTGGAAAGAGACCAGGGCACCTGCGTCATGTGTAAACAATCATTCATGTGACACCCCAGCAAATGATGCAGTTTGTTTAATACGGAACCTTTTAGTAGGTTTTCATAGTGAAACAGCTGAAGGGCCACACGAGAGAGAAACCATTTGATTGTGGTGCTTGTGGGAAAAGATGCACAGTACTTCGTTGCATCTATTGTATTGATTTCTTTCTTTCATTGTGTCATTGACGAGTTGCTTTAGAGATATGTTGAAATAGACTAATACACTTATTCCATTGTTACTTACTTTGTAGGACTGAGTGAAAAAACGGTCTCAGTATTTTTTTATGAAAACTTTATTACACTGTTAGAATTTTGCCCCAGGCTAAGCCAGAACAGACTAAAATTGCACAGCATGCTATCATCTGATCACCACCTCTGTCCTTCTCTACCTCTGAAACTCTCTAATATGTTTTTTTTATACCCGGTTTTCTTTCTGACCTGTTGCCAGTTAACTAAGTTGTTGCTCTAAAATGTCCTTTAAGTATTTTAAACACTATTAGACGTGATATATTTGATAGCATAGTTGTAGTCTGGTTTTGTGCCTCATGCATAAGGTCACTACACCACTTTGAAAAGTCACAGTTTTCTTTGCAGCGCCAGAGAAACAGTTGCTCTAAGAGAGTCTGGAAGTGTGAAGACCTTGAGCCTTTCCAGGTTCCCTGAGTGAGCTTTAAATCTGCTGATGATCTTCACCGATACGATGATTGAACATATTGCCCAACATACCAATCTGTACTCTGCCCACGAGTTAGCGGATTCAATCACGACTAGCTGTGGAGAGACTGAAGATTTCCTGGCAACACTACTCTGTGTGTTTTCAACATCCCATCTGTGGAGGATTACTGGCACCATGAGGCACATTTCAACATCATAGCTGACGTCATACCACAGCAAAGATTCAAGCTGTTACACCAGCTAATTTCTTTTAACGATAACTGACAGCTCAGTCCGATTTGGCTGAATCTGACCTCTTGTGAGATGCTTTGTGAGCAGTGTCTCCGGATCATGTCTGACCTCTTTAAAGGTACAAGGGCTGGCACTCTCCGCCGACACATTGCCAACAAGACAGACGTTTCATTTGGCATCATCCGTGATCTGCTGCTCTGTGACAACTACTTCACCAGTTTCAACTTGATCCAGACCGTCCATATGCACCTGGGTGTCCAGTGCATCGGCACTGTCCGGTCAGACCACAACGGTGGAGGCCCCCTGATGGCAGACAACAAGCTGATAAGGAAGGGCTTTTGAAAGCTTTTGATTACGGGTGAAGTGGTATAAATACATTTTTCTAAGCAGTGCCTGTGGGATCATGCCTCTCAGTGCTGTCAAGTGGTGGAGCAGAGAGGTTCACACTAAGATCAGCAGACCTCAGCCATGTCAGACGATAGGTACAATCTCCTGTTTGAATTCACCCCTGATGCAAAAAGAAAAAAACTAAACAAAGAAAGACCAGCTGCTCTCTTCTGTGCTTCCCCCAGACCTGCAGAGTTAAGAACTGCTCACACTTAGTGGTTAGAACTGGTCAGTAGCTTTATGTCTCATGCGTTAATAATCCCTGTAAATCCACTGATTATACCCTACCGTTATTACTTTTGTTATATTTCTGAATGACTCTTATATATGTACATTAATATGTACAAGCAATATTAAAATGCCTAATTCTACTTTGATGCTCCGTTTAGTCATCACGAGAGTTACTGCTCAGCCTCTGGAAACAGTTCTGTCTTTGGTAACTTATAAATCAGGAAGGTCTAACGTGAGAAACCATCTAATCGCTTAATTAGAAAATGTGCCATCCAGTGTTTTGCTCTTAAAAAAACACAGTCAGGATACTTCAGTCTGTTGCCTCAGTCCTCCAGCTTCATGAGCGCGTAACGCTAAATCACTTTAGTAACCAAACGTTTCCTGATTTCTTTTTGTTGCCATTTCCTGTCACGTCAGTATCCATGTTCTGTTATTCTGCACGTAGACATAAAACGACAAATATGAGCAGCCTCCTCACTCAGATGCTGCCTGCTGATAAGATGTAGCTACGCTGCTCTCTAGTGGACTTAACATGTAACTACAAACAACTGAAGACGGCTGGTGAACAGCTTTGCATGCAGCCTTTCTCTCTCTTACAGTTCTAAACTTTCAGTGGAGCAGTTTTAGCAAAGACCTGAAATAGTTAAACATGCAAGCATCAACATTAATCTCTGCATCTATGGAATTAGCAAAATATTAGTTCAAACCATATTAGTTTTTCGTACTTAGTAAACCAAATGCACAGTTTTTGTGGGAACTATGACCTGATGCTGTTGTTGCTAAGAAATCCCCTTTGTGATGCTCACTGTAGTTAAAAAACGAATCCAGCTTCTGAATGTAATTATATTAACATTATTAATGCTGTGAGCATCACAAAGGGAATTTTTTTACCTGCAAACCAGAAATGTTCAAGCCTGGACATGTTTAAGAGCAAAACGACTGTCTAATCCCAACTAGTAGAGACAGTTAACTGAGCATGTTAAGTCAAGTACTGTACTCACAGTAGCTACAGTTTTCAGGTCCTTGGAGGTAAAGTGAAGTATTTCTACTTTAGGTTACTTTTACTTTTCCACAGCTTAGTATTGCTTTTGTGTACTTCTGCCACCTCTGATGGATAAATACCACTAAAGGCATCTACACACACACAACACTGATGTGACACAGCTGATCATAAACAGACAAATCATCTCAGTCAGCAACTTCTGGTTTTGTGTTTGTACATATGTTTAAAAAAGTGATCAGGATTTGAGTCCCGATCATTAAGAGTGAATTATTGATCATGTAATTTACTCCCCCTAAACCAAGCGTGCTACAGCCTGAAGCTGTGAATTAATTGCTTGTGTCGCTGTGTCACGCACGTGTGCTCAACTGGGTGAACACACTGACACACATATCTGCATGTGGAGTCTGTTACTACTGCATGAATTCTTCATCCTGGTAGTTTACCACAGAAAGCATCCAAGTAAAACATGAGATGATGTGTCACCTACATACCTGCTGTTGGTTGAATCATGAGAATCCCAGCTGTTCTTCACCCCCGCAATACCCCCCCGTCCCCCTGCAAGAGCCCCTGCAGCCTCATCGCCAAATCAATGTCATGCAGCAAGCAGTGATATCCAAGGATAGGAAAGTCAGAATCAAAGTGGTAGTCATGGAAACAACCCCGGCCTGTTTTACACCCACTAAATCGATGAGGTTTTGTGTGTGTGTGTGTGTGTGTGGTGGGCCGGATGCAGCAAGCAGAACCCCTGTCCCACATTCAGACACAGACCCCCTCGTACCCTCCACCGCTGAACAGACAGAAGCAGAAACCCAGAGGACGAACGGAGGCAAAGACGGTGAAGAGAAAGATGCTGAAACAAATGTTGTTCCTGGTTCTTTGTCTTCAGCTGGAGGCAGCAGCTGCAGCAGGTAAGTTGGTGCTTAGTGCTGCGCTAGCTGCAGACTAACGATGCATCCATCAGGACGGTTCTGTGCTGGATTATTTGTAGCACGCTTAGAGAAAGTTATTTGTTAGAAACTATAAACAGGTTTTTGAGCTGATTCATGCAAATTACACGAACGATGAGAAGAGGTGGACTGTAGTCTGTGGGTCTGAGAGTTTTATTATGTTCATCTCTCATTTCTGGGAGTAGAGTGACTGAAATATTCACAGTGCAGTTTGAAAACAGTTTTTCCTCATCTCTGCCTCCCGGGTACCACTTTATTAGGGACGTTTCTCTACAACCAGTGCAGTCTCACACAGAAGTGCTGCCTGACGGTGATCATGTTCAGTTTTCCTTGACGTGGTTTCAGACTCTGATCATTTTCAAGCTGCAGTTTGTCTTATACCAGCGTGTGGAGGCGAAATAACAGCAACACCTCACATTCCACCTTCATGAAGGAGGATTTGTTGCAGGACTCATTAGACTGACTTTCTTTTTTTTTTCAGGTGTACCTAATAAACTGGCAACTGAATGTGTGTGAACGTTGCTTTAGACTAATTTCAAGGAAACACACAACTAAGTTCACACTTTGTTCTGTTTTTATCGGGGAAGTGCCGAATATTTATCAAGTCTCCGAAAGAGGAACTGCACTTACAACACGAGTCGAGCTTCACATCCCGGCAGCTGCAGTAACAGTGTTCTCTGCACAGGAGGGGAGAGGGGAGGGTGGCAGAGGAAGGGTGGTGGGGGTGTGTTACAACTGCCTCCGCTGAGACAAAGCTTTAATTAAACATGACCCACAATTCCTCATTATCCAGACCGTGAGTGCAGCTGGACTGATCAATGGGATGGATCTGGATGAAGCTGCCACACAGTCTGTCCTAATAAATAACTGACGTGTGACTCCAAGAAAGTCAACTTTCTCATTTAGCTGTTAACTAGTTTGCTTCATTTCTTCTGGCTTTTATTTTAAGATGTTTGCACCTTCAAACATGCAGTTGAAGTTTAGAAATGAATGAATGAACTCCATCCTTTTTCTCTTCAACCAGGCACTCAGAAAGTTGATGGTGCTCAGGATGGAGGTGGCAGCGGCGGGGACACCATCAGCCACTCTCTGGCCCTGTTGCAACGCCTGGAAGCCCTGCTGGTTCAGGGAAACGGCAGCGACGTGTCGCTGAGGGTGGAGACGCCCAGCGCAGACGAGGTGAAGGTGATCCAGGTTCACGCTCTGGTCCTGAAGCTGCAGAGCCCCGTGTTCGAGGAGATGCTGCTGAGCCTCAACAGCAGCACGCTGGTGCTGAAGGAGAGCTCCGACTGTGCGGCTGTGTTTGACAAGTTCATCAGGTGATAGTATATTTCCCTCTCAGCTGGGGAGTCTCATCAACTCTCTGCTTCACCCAGTGTGCCCTCTAGAGAGATGAACTGCAACTGCAGGTGACCGGGGAAAAGTCTGTGGTAGTGAAATGAAATAATAAATCACAGGAGGGTTAGGAGTAGGGTTAGGGTTAGGGAAGATCTTCACTCAGATGAATTTGGTTTGATGAATTATTGTCTGAGTGAGTTCATTTTTCACCTTTCACAGATAGGACTTGAGACAAAGAGGGTATTCAGTTTTTTTGAGCTGCATTATTTTCATATTTACTATGAGTAATAATGTGTAATTTGAAAGTGGTTGAGAAAAATCAACCAGCTCTACAGCTACAGTCAGTTTTTTAACCTTTCTCAGTTCACTGTTTTGGTTTTATGGCCTGAAACTTTGTTGGTTCAGTCTCGCTGCTCTTTTTCTAGCAGCAGCTGTAAACAAACTCTAACAAACCCTCCGCGCCTGCCCAAAACTCAACAACAGCCAACGTGGACTATTTAGCAGGTAAAGACTCAGACAGGAGCTGACACCAGAGCAGACGCTCTGTCTTGACAGTGGTCAAACATTTTTGGAACAGTCGTTTTCAGGTTGCGTGTATGTTGTTCTTATACAGAAGTAAGTTCAGAAGGTACACGTTGTACTTCAAATGTTCCTACATTCAGCCTCAACTTCCTCTCTTTGTGCAGGTATCTGTATTGTGGAGACATTTCTCTGCGTCTGGACCAGGCCACACCTTTACACAAGCTGGCCACTAAGTACCAAGTACTGGGTCTCCAGCAGGGCATCACCCAGTACATGACCCAGAATCTGGCCCAGGACTCCCCCTCAGGCCACGTGGCAGGCTGGTACGAGTACGCCCTGCAGGCCGGGGATGTGACCCTGAGGGACAGCTGCCTTCAGTATCTGGCCTGGAACCTGTCCTCCGTGCTGCAGAGCGGAGAGTGGGTGACCGTCAGCAGCCACCTGCTCATGGCCCTGCTGCAGCGCTCAGACCTCATCCTGCAGAGTGAGATGGAGCTCTTTGCAGGGCTGGAGGCCTGGATAATTCAGAACGAGCCCGACGGTTTGACAGCAGAGAACGCTTTGAGAGCTGTGCGCTACGCCATGATGCCTCCACGAGATCTCTTCCGCCTGCAGACCCACTCCTCGGTGCTGGCTCGCTATCAGGAGTCGGTGCGTGACCTGCTCTACATGTCCTACCAGTTTCACTCAGCCTCACCGATGCACATGGCCAAATACTTTGATGTGAACTGCAGCCTCTTCATGCCCAGGAACTACCTCTCTCCACTGTGGGGGTCGCCCTGGATCATCAGCAACCCAACGCGAGACGACCGCAGCATCAGCTTCCAGACCCAGTTGGGGCCCAGCGGCCACGATGCCAGCAAACGGGTGACTTGGAACGCTTTGTTCTCGCCACGCTGGCTACCCCTCAGCATGAGGCCGATGTACGCAGAGACGGGCGCCATGCAACCGACACGCGTGGAAGGAGGGCGCCCTCGTATCATCATCACACCGGCGACATCCAGCGCCGATTTTGCTGGGGTGAACTTCCAGAAGACGGTGCTTGTGATGGCTCAACAAGAGGGGAAGGTTGTGGTGAAACACGTCTACAACTTCCACCAGAGCACAGAGGAAATTGGCGATTTCTTGGCCGAGGCTGACCTGTACCGCCGGACGTCTGAATACCTCATCGACAGCTCCCTCTTCCTCCATATTGTGGTGAAGCCTCTGTACCAGACCCTCATAACCACCAAGAACTGACCCTCGACTCATGGTTGTCTCAGAGCACAAACATGCCTCCTTAAGTATAAGACGAGGAAAAGTCTGCTGCTGTATATTTCTTTGTGTCCAAAAAACCCCATGAAAAAATCAAGACCAACAATTAATGTGTTCAACATCTGATAGATCTTATTCCTGTGTGCAGCAGAGCCACAGCACTAGATGTGTATTCATCCGCAGCTGAAAACTGTTAAAACTGCTAAGAACTGCGGCCATCTGTTTAAAGGAAATTAGAAGGGCTTTAGAAATCTACAGGAACCTCAAAATGCAGAGCCAGAAACAGGGCGGAGAAATCAGCCAATCAGCTGGGTCTAATATTTTCATGGGGATTTGTCGACATGAGAAAAATGCAGAACATTTCCAGCATCATTCTTTGAGTTTGAATTTCGATTCCTGTCACATTTTTATTTGTATTGTTTGAAAAAGATTGGTGCTATTCTACCCAGTGACAGTTAAGGGGTCACTGTTGTCATTCATCACTCAGTAAACACTGACTTGATGATTTGCAACTCAGAATGTATAGAAACTGACCTTCAGAGTCAGCGTGTAGTGAAGTTAGACGTCACGCTGAAATACGGTTTAAAGATTTTACTTTTCAAAATAAAATGCAGGCTTCTGCTTTTTGAATTACAAATCACCAAATTATTGCTTACTGGGCACCAAATGTTCATCCTGCTTTACAGGAGGCGCATTTTCACTTATAATTTATTAACAAAGCCCCCCCCCCACCCCCACCCCTACCCCTGTAGATTTACCTTGACATTAGTTCACTGTTGTGATTGAATTCATTAGATTCTCCGTTGCATTAATCACTGTTACCTGATAATAAAGGTTTTTACTACAGTTTACAAACTACCCTGATAACTGTCCTGTTGCTTCACTGTCCGATGCAACAATAATTGGTCTTATCAGGGTCGTATTTACAAGCATCTGCAGTTTTTTCCTTTCTGCTGTTATGACTGTGTTGGTTTATAGATGTGAGCTCGTCTCTAATGTGCTCGACCACAAACATCCCTGCACGATCTAAACTGTGCATTCATTTTACGAACCCACTGTCATTTAGTTTTTACACAATATTTCTTCAACCTTTCTGTCGTGCCACGATTTTGTTCCATTTGAGAAACTCTCAAAGTGTCTTCAAAGTCCTCCTCCCTACTGTGACATGCTTCATAGATCTTTATCTTTACTAGGATCGACTCTTATCTGTAAATTCTTAGAAAACGTCATAATTCTGAGAATGTTTTTTAGCATTTCCTCACTCTTTAGAATTTTTAGAGGCCTTTTGATTACAGCCCCGTGTTTCTTTCATTAGTTTGTCTTAGAAGAGTTTAGAATGTGAAACCCTTTGTCCAACTTATTCAGGTAATGGTAAAGAAAAACGACCATAAGAAAGAATCTGAACTAAAACTAAACCACACAACAATGATCTAAATTAACAAAATAAAGTACAAACCTGTTTCCAAAATAGTTGGATGCTATCATTATTAATTTGATGTCAGTCAGGCTTGAAAATATTTGACATGGAGGGAATCAAAAATCTGGGAAATGTATGTAATGAAAAAACAGCACCTGGTGGAACTAATGGTGTGAAGTGGCAACAGGTCAGTATCCTGACTGGGTCTAAAAAGTTTCAGGGCGACTTAAGAATAACGTTTCTGTAGCAAACAAATACACGAGGGCCGTGATGATGGGGCCTCAGGCTGCACTGCTTCAGGAACCACTTTCTTTAAATCAGGTTTCTATATAAATATCCCAAATAAAACAAGTCAATCTACCTACAAGCAACATTTTGACTTCTCATAGGACTATGATTAACATTCTGACAGACGTGTAGCTGCAGTAATATTTACAGCTGTGCATCATGTTGAGCAGGACACTGCATTAGTTTCAGGTACTGGTGTAGTAATTAATTACACTAATTATTCTCATTTTCTTTATAACATCGTGCTGAGAAAACTGTTTATAGACATGAATACTTGGATATAATCATGCTGCTGATATAACTCTAATATTCTCTGTAAAATACTTTAAAGTGCATTTAGCTATTGCAGAGTAACTAAAGTAAAATGTGAAATGCAAAGAGTCACTGAAGTAGCTGCACACAACAAAAACAACAGTAAACTGTGTGAAAAGCTGCACTAACACGTGAATACATCCGCTGCTGTACGCCATGCCTCCGCCAGGACTCCATCTCCCAGTGTCCTTTGCGCTCCAAGCAGGAAGAACGTTCTCTCGCAGGGGCTCATACTGATCCAAGTTAGGAGCTTTCAGCTGCCAGCCTTGGCCCATCATGTAAGTGCTGCGGAGAATTCTTTGCAGTGCAATTGCAGAATTACCTCTTTCCCCGACGCCTGCGGGGACTCTGCAATCGCAACAGCGCTGTTTGCGCGGACGCGCACGCTTCGGACGCAAAAAGACTCCAAGTGCATGAAGATCGAGGCTCGTATTCTGCATCTTTGTTGCAAAGCAAGCCGCTGAAGCTCCAGCGCGAGGGCGATGGAGGGAGGGAGTGAGAAAGAAGGCAAAGTCTTTTGTGCTTCCCCTCCCCCTCATCAAAGCAAAGGGGAAATGTCTCAGCCAAAGGGAGGTAAGAATATGACACCGATCTGTGCAAAACTACCGACATGCAATCAGTGCTGCACGGTTTGCAACATGCACCGCTGCAGCTCGAGCGCCGCCGGTGCATTTGAAAGTTAGATGGTTTAGAACGGTCAGTTGCATTTCCTGTTTAAGATCTTCCCCTGTGCACAGTTCCTGGTAAGACGATGCTGTGTGTGCTCTCGCATTGACGTTAGAGCCGCGTACACGCAGGGATGTGGAGCGCGGGGCGCCTTTAATAGTCACGAGAGACACAAGGACGCTGCAACTCTTTCTGATGAAGTGTGCAGGAGTTGATGCATGGCCCCGCGCTGAAGCCAGCTCGCGTGCAGGGGTTTGGTGCAGGAGAGCAACGCGACGTGACAACCTGCAGCTGTCAGTGGTCAAGTTTGAGTGTTTACCGGCTGCAGATTTGTTTCTGCTTATGGAATAGAAATTGAAAATCTAATAATAGAATTTGTCGCGAGCTTTATGTGGGGGTGAGTTCACGAACGTGGCCTTCTGTTGCCTCTTAAAATACAAGTCTCCAGGCAAAAAGTCCCTTTTTTGTCAGCAGCTGCTTCTGTCCAGGCAACTAGATACGCACGATGTGCAGCTTTCTCCTCAGCAGGCAAACGAAAGCTCAGTGTGTCACACTTTGACCCCAACTTTATCACCGTGCAGCAACACAGGAGCTGTGGACGTAACGTCCTGCAGCTCTTTAAGATCATCGGCGAATGCAACTTGCAAGAAGGAGAAAAAAAAAAAGCTGCAGTGAAAGCAGCTCAGGCGTTTTTTTTCTTCCTCCCCTCACCATGTTTTCCAAGAAGTCCAAAGTGAGGCTGGTTCATTGCACAACATGCAGAGCACACACTCACACACACAGAGGCTGTACAGGATGTGAACAGGTAGGAGAGAGAGCCCCTGATGGTCAGAGCCTCTCCATGTTTATCTGGTACAGTCAATTGTCCGCCCACCTACACACAGGGAGGAACTGTCTTGTTGCAGCAGGTTCATCTTGTGTTGAATAATGCACGCACACATATCTGCTCTGTAGATGAATGAGGCACGTTGGGACTTTCCTGAGAGCAGAAGTCGGTTTCACTTGTCATTCATTGATGTTGTTTGGTGCAGAAAAAGTCACTGGTACAGATCTAGTGCTCAAATAAAAGTCAATTAAGCGGTTGGTCGTTTATTCACCGGATCAACTTCTTCTCTTTACTTTTTGTAGGGAGACAAAGGAAAAACAACTGTAGCTCAAATGAAACTAACAGGCAGCAGAATATTCTCCACTTCCAGCATGTCAGTGGTCCAGTGAAAAGAGCGTTTCATCAAAGCTGATACAGGCTTTAGCTTCATGTCGTTTTGTGTTTCCAGCTGTTGCTGGTACCTTGTAGCTGCTGCTTGCAGGCCTGCCCAGATTGTGCAACACAGAATTAGTGTTTAACTTATTACTACTGAAGGAAATGACTCCAAAACTGCGCAGCCAAAACAAGCGCTGAGTTCTTGTGTTTTATTAAAACCATGCCAGTCTGAGCTGCTTCGTCCTGCTTCTTGTTTCCTTCTGTTCATCTGTCTTTGGCACAGACGCATTTTGAGGCTTGCGTCTCTTTCTCCAGTGCTGCCCGCGTGGCCCCGACTCTTTTTGCCCTCACCTTTTGTGAGCTGTGCTTTGCTGAGCGCTGTAGTGTTCTGGGCTGGCTGATGGCACTGTGACAGTAGCCCTCCCAGCTCGTGTGCCCCTTCAGTCTCATCCAGCCCTCATGCCCCTGCACAAATGTCCTGTTTGTCATGCAAATGGAGGCTGAGTTTTCAGCTGCACAGATACTAAATTTGCTGTTGTGACGAGCCGATTGTTGGTCCAGTTCCATGCCTATAGTGGCTTCTTTTTTTATTGCTGCCATAATAGTAGAATTGTTCAGATAATCCGCGGTCTGTGCTTCTCTTTTTGGATGACTAAGTAAATATGCACAGATTCAGACTGCAGCAACTTCTCTGATGGCAGGAACCAGCAAATGATTCCTGTTTTAACAGATTTGTTGCAGGTTTGCATGTAAGCAGAAGTGTATAATGCATTTTCTTGGCGAACAAATGAGACTTACATCCTGTTCTCGTGTTGCTTCAATCTGGAAAAACACTCCTGGTCCTGGTCCTGCAGCAGGCTTCAGGATTCAGCCATGAGCACTGAGGGAGAGAGGGATTCTTGCACAGTTGCATGGCCTTGCAAATAAATGAATTCACCGCAGATGGAGGCCAGCGTTCAAATCATTCAGATTCCTTTTCAACATTTATACAAAATGTAGAATTGAGTGGAGCATGAATGTGAGCTCATCCTTTTCCTGCACAGCGCTGTCTGCAGCTACGCGAGACAGATGCATTGCTTTCTATTCAACAACCATCTGGATTTGAGACAACACTGTGTCAGCCCACCGAGAATCTAATTATTCCCAACATTTCACTCCACATTTGTTAAGCGATTTAGGAAAAATGCCTGCACTGATATTTTCTCTCAGTTGAATTCAAAATCTGTCACAACAGCTGAAAGCGTGACAGCAGTCTGGAGGCTCCGTTAATGCTGACGTTACCCAGCGGTCAGCAGTTTTTACCCTGCGTTGATCTTTTTAAAGCACTTTTTTTCTACTCGTGTTGAATAAAACAACTCGTCACCAGCTCCAATTAGCAACTCAGCTGCGATTAGAAAGAAAAAAAGTTTCAGTAAATTGGCAACTTATGCTCAGTTATGTCTTTGCACATGTGCAATGACAATAGTCTTTTTTTAAAACAGCATCTGTTTTGAGTAGAGAACAACAGCAGCACATTAAAACACTGTGGAATCATTTTTACTGGAACCAGGGCTTTGATCAATCCCCTGATGCATCTGCTGATTCTTTGATTCAACATTTAAGTCATAAAATGCCATAAAACCATAACAATGTTTGATTAATTTGACAGGCTTCTGTTCAGCAGGTACAGCGTCTCTCTCTGACGCTGCTGCAGAACCGTCTTTTTCTGCTAAACTAAGCGACGTTAACAGGCTCCTAGCTTCATATTCAGCGTGCAGGCGTGGGAGTGACATCAAAGACAGAAAGCAAATAAACATATTTCTCAAAAAGCTGAAGTGGACCAATGACTTGGAGGCTTGTTGAGAGGGAGACTGACATGTTAAAGTGCTGTCACAGCAACAGGATGTCAGGTCTCCTGTTTACTGTCTGCACTGATTCACTCGTGTTAGTGTGAGCTGCATCGTTTGTGCAGTAGTCGATGACGATGGATGGACACAGACCTTCACCTGCATCCTCCTTGCGTTTGCTGCCTCAGTTAATGCAACGTTCAGACGTTTGCATCCCTGTTGGTCCATCAGAGTTAATGTGAGCTTGAAGCCTTGATGCCACAGACGTCGATCAGGAGTCTGCTTCACCCATAACTTTAGCCTTCTCTGTCTGGTCTCTGTAAGAAGATAAAAACTAGCAGCACTGTGGCTAAGCCTTTGATTTTCTGCATTTTTAGTGGAAGATAAAATGGATATTTTACAGTGTGACACAGGAGATTGTGTGAGGCCCCTGTCACACAGTGTAACTGCAATAAACCAGCAGGATGTCTGTTATCTCACAGTTTATTTCAGCCTATAAGTACATTCAATATTTGTTGTCGACTCGATGCAGTGAGGCGACCTGAAGCTGACACCTCAACACTCTGCACCTTCTTTAAGTATCATGGAAGTTGAGCTGAGTGCACAGGAAGTGTAGCATGAGCCCGTGACTCCCAACAGCTGTAACCTAAAGGAGCTGCCATCTTTGGAAGTGTAGAGTGTCTCACAAACTGCCAGAGCGTTCGGAGGGGGCCAAACAGCCGAGGGCTCAGACAGGAGTTATTTTCACATGCGATCAGCCAGCCGCGCCCCCATCCTCTCTTGTTGCTGTCTTTTCCTGTCCTTCCCTTGTGAGAGTGCTGGTGTTTTACAGCCTGCGTCTCTCTGTGATTGATCTGTCTTCCTCTGGCTCTGTGGAATTCCATTGAGGAATGTTTGGGATGGTTGGAATTCCAGCCAGAGTGTATGCGTGGGTTAGCAGCGGGGGCCGTGTGTCCCCATCATCCAGGGCTCATTATCACGCAGGCCAGCCGCTGCTTGCCCTCACACACTGAAGCTTTTTGCATGCACACTTTTCAGGGCAGTCAGTGTATTTCTCCACCCGCCCACTGCTCTGCAAATCTTTCTGTCAGCACGATTTTCCCTTTCCTTGCTGACATTAACATGACGTGCATGACAAGACTGTTTGCATGCTCGTATCGGGCGTGGCAGAAACTGGGAGCACTGTCTTCCTCAGGTGTTCTCTTCTCACTGTCACTTCATGAGAAAATATGACAATCATGTATGTAACAGCGAAGCCAATTATTCTCCTCCTTTGTTCTCACTGCTTTCAGCAGGAACAAGGAGTGTCCCGGCACAGCCACCCATCTCCTGTGGCCTCCCTCTGGCATCTCGCTGCGTACTTGAGCTCATGTGCTGCAAATCACCGGGAATGATATGTGTGGCTGCTTTTAATTAACCCACACTGCCTACCACAGTATGCAAGTTTAATGCTGAGCTCAGCAAGAATGAAGGAAAAGAGTCTGTAGCTGAGTTATGCAACGTAATGTGGAGAAAGTCTGAAACCTATTTGATCGCTCATCGTGTTTCCTGGTCAACTTGGAAATAAAATATACATAAGTATACATTGACGTAAGTAGTGTGAGTATTTCAATCAACCAGCTGGTACGTGTAAGTGCTCCCTGCGCGTTGATGCACCGGCAGAAAAGCTCCTGCAGTGGAATGACCAGGCAAATTCATTTCTCTATGCAAGTTCAGACGGAAGTTCAAAGTTTCAGCTTTTGTTTTGATCCTGTGTTGATCTGCTGGAGCGTTTAGCAACTAAAGAGTCACCAAAAAAACGAGCTCAAATTAGTGGAGGCAGAAAGAACTCGGCTTGTGTTTCTGTGTCACCACGACAAGGTGATGACGTCAAAAAAGTTCAGTAACTACATGTTGATGTTTTGTGATATTGACCTAATGTTCGGTCACTTGCTCATGATACATGATCATAAATAATTTTCATAGAAACCAAAGATATTTGACTTACCTCCATGGGCGACTTTTAGAAATTGGAACCAGCGCATTTTTGTAATTTTCCGTTAAACACACGGTGAAAACTGTTGCTGATGAATCTTCTTTGACAAACTTAATCCATCAACGACTAATTGTTTGACTTGGATTTATTATAGTTTCCATCTTTGCTTTGTACGATGATACAAAGCAGAGCACTTGCTCATTCTTGCCTTACATAATCCTCTGCCCCTGTGACCCCCACCACCTCCTCTCTGTTCCTTTCTTACACCTCTGTTTACTCTTCTCTCTGTCATTCCTTCTCGGTCAGTAGCAGCAGGCTTGGAGCCGTGCAGCCGTGCAAACACTGAATCCAGGGTTCCTGTTAGCTGAGACACATCATTGTACGTGTTGCTCTGTGCTGCACGTCTGTTTGATTTGGACGTTTTTTCACCTGCATCACCCCCGCCACATGCAGCACGCCATTACCTGCTTCACCTACAAATCTGAACCTGCAGCTTGTGTTGTCTTTGCTGGGACGTCTGTGTTTTACCTGTGCATGTTGATGTGGGCAGAAGCCTCTTTTATCATGATGTAAGTGCAGCTGGAGATTTTACATTTTAATAGATATATATTTGACACACAGTTGGTTAGTCACCCAATATACAGAAAATAAGAACATGCTACCACACGTCTAAAACTCCACAAAAAACCACCAAACTTTCCTTCTAACGTAGTCCCTTTACCTGGGACTCTACTTGAGGAACGAGGGTATAAATGTAATGTGGGAGCCGTTGTTCAGGGCGCCTACTTTCTGAATGAATGTGTTCTGCAGCGCTCAGCGATACCGACTGATCAGGTCCATGCAGCATCAATCAATTAATTACTTGAGCACCTAACCTGAAAAATAAAATGGTTACCTTTCTGCACGTTCTCTCTAAATGGCCGTTTGGTTGCCATTTTAGTTTATGCAGCAGCAACATGATGCACTGAAATTGCTGTAACCTGGTTGACATGAGTGTGATTCACTTGTAATTAGTCCGGAAACGTTGTGGCTGCTATGAGAAGGATTTTAAACATCCAAATATCTGCAGAATTATCTGCTGTTAAAGTGGTACAGTTGAAGCTGTGCAGACCTGATGATCTCTTCCTGAGAGCTTTCCAGTTTTCTGTGTGCTCGTTCGGGACCTGTTGGAGGAGAGCTGGTTCCCAGCTATTATTGTTGTCTGTGTAAATGCATGTAGGATTTGCCTTCCACAAAGCTGCTTTGGAAAGTGGAGACCGGGAAGCAGGCAGCCAGAGGCCACTGGTGTAGGGCCTCATAGCACTGCACTATCACATCCTGCGCTGTTTGAACAAACCAGGACATAGTGGAGTGCATACGTGTGCACGACATGCCTTCAGGACAGCTTTCTGAACGACAGCTCTGTCCACAGCTAAATGTGTTGTATGCTTTTGGCAGTGAGCAGTGTGAGAAATTCCAGTTATTCCTTTGAAGAGACACACCTTCAGTTTTCTTTTAATAGTATGTTGTGGCATAAGAGGGCGGTGCAGTGACCGATAATATTACCTCAGAGCTCAGAGTGTCAGCTGCTCAGAGCGTCACACACATGTACAGCAAACATTGGAGATGCATAACCGCTACCTCTGCGTGTACCTTTTTACTGCTCGGAGCTCTGACTGGGTTCAGCTGCCACCAGCCAGACTGAGGAGGTTTGAGCCGGATGCTGTGTGCAGAAAAGGCAGCCGCTCACACAAGCACGCTGGCACGCAGTCACATCCCCGGGAACGCTGTGACACCCGAGGCGCCCAACCGTTAAACTGTCACCGCAGCACCTGCAGATGGAGCGAGCACACCTGGGCTGCCAGACCTCCTCCTCCTCCTCATCGTCTTCATCTCACTCTGAGCGCCTGCTACATTCAATTAGGATCTGGAGTCACTTACCCCATCCAGTCGTAAGTGTGGATGATAAGACGGAGCTTCTGCAGTTGCTACATCAAGAGGAAATGTGATAATGTGGACGGGCTGTGATTCTGTCCTGGTCGTCGTTTAGATGTGATCCGACTCTGACTGTAACCGAGAACGTTTGAGTCCTTTAGCATTAACGTGGCTGCTGTGTGGTCTGGACAGAAGCAGTAAATCTTTCTGGAGTGCAGATACTTTCTGTCAGTTGTTTAGCACAGAGCTGCCACTCTGAACGTTGTCAAGGTTCCACTGAAGTTTAGAAATCGTTTTGATCAGGTTTGTGTGTAAAACAAATACAAAGTGCACACATTTGATCAGGTGAACTGGATCTGCTGCTGCTAAAGGAGGAGAAAGAGTAAAAAATGTCCAGGATGTAGTCTGATCAACGCGTCTCTCATCCTGAGCTATGTTAAGACGTTAAGTATGCTTTCATCTCCTGGTTTGCTCGGCTGCCAGAGAAACATCCTCTCTGCAGTCTCTCCTGCTTTACATCAGTCAGACATACCTGGTACACAAGTTTGCTGAGATGTTGTTAGAGGTAGAGGATTAAACTAAAGCTGAAATAGGGAGTTAAAAGTTTTTAAAAAGTTTTCCTGCTGCACCTTTTAAAATGTGTTTGATGAGTAAATTTGACTTTGAGTCAGACAAAATAAGTACCGGAAGATGTCACATTGGGCTTTGGAACGTTGTGATATAATAACTAGTTTATACATAAATCAGTTTTGATTAGCCTGGCTAGCATTTGATGAACAATCAACATAAAAGATGAGGCAAACCAGTGAATACTGACATTTCATTAGCTGGAACTACTGACTTTTTATTCATTTTGCTTTGAAAAGTGTTTTCTGGTGATCATGTCATTGATTAATTTACATATAGTTTCAGCTCTAAATCTATTCAGAACTCGAATCTCAGTTTATAGATATTGTTGCATTGGCACATAAAGTAAAGGACTATCACACTCGGATCCAAATTAATGTGAGGTCAGCAATGAAAATATCCATTTATTCTTAATCCAATCTGTGCTCTCATCAGAGGTTCTGGAACATTCTGCAGCTCTGTTTGTCGATTATTCCAGCAAACAGAGGCGTCACTTATTGGTAATATAACCAGACAGAAGTGTCTTTTATTGATAAATCCGTGGAGACTCAAGTTTATATGGTGGCTAATATCCTCCGTGCAGGTCTAATCTGCACATATCTGATGATGATTGTGTTTGCATTACAGGAAAGAAGAAGCCGGTGCTCAAGCTCTCCAGGGAGGTGTTTGAGCAGCCTCCTGCTGCAGTGTAAGACTCTTTACTACATTATATTTACATGCATCAAAGTGTACATCAATGCTGTAGACGCGACTTACCCAAAATCACATTCAGGTTTCTCACTGTGGGAACATCAGCTTGTCCTGGGTATCGTAACAGGAACAGAAATCTGAAAATGAACTTCTTGGTATCACACTCCTGATATTAGACCTAATTCCTTCTGCAGGATAATTAGTACATTTTGTTTCTCCTCACTTCGTTAGCGGGAGGCTCAGACTGCAGCTGCCTCTCTGAGCTGCAGAAAGACGAAATGTTGAGTTTGTTTAAAAGTGAATCATCTTCGTTAAGGAACCTGCAGCAGAGGCGTTTTGGTTTCAAGCCAACTTCATGTGAGATGTCAGACGTTCAAACATTCTTTATCTCTGGGCTGAATTTTATTATTCGCTTTGTTAAAATGAGATTTTTCTAGATTTTGATGTGTTGTTAATTATTGAAAATTATTTATTTATTTATTTTACAATTAGTTTTTCTAATTTATTTTACATATTTATTTTAATGGTTTTATTATATTTAATGCTTTGGTCATTTTATTTTTATAATATTCATTTAACTTTCATGTTTTATTACTGTATTTTATTTCATTTAAAATTTTAATGACATTTATTTGAATCGTATCTCCGTGTGAGCAGTAGAGTGCAGATGATGACCATGAGATGTAACAGAAAGCTCCAGAAAAGCTCCCGTCGTCTTTTTTAACATATGTTTAAAAAAAAAAACATTCACAGCTCAATTTAGAAAATTTAGAAATATATTTGTGTAATTATTTTTAGTAATATCTTCGTGTTCTCTCCTCCTGAGACTGGTGGAGAGAACAAACTTTCTCTTTCAGATTTGTAATTATCAAACTCACCTTATGATATTTACTTTCTCTGCTTTACTCAGTTGTTGTTTCATCCTGTCAAGAAAAATGTAAACAGCTTATATGTAATAAAACGTCTGTCGGTGTGTTTCAGACCCCCCAGGGATTTGGATTCAAAAGCCTGCGTAACCATCGGAGAGAAGGTAATTTTATATCCTGTTTTTTAAATGTTCCTTTCATCTTTTTGCTTTGTCCAAACCAATTCCAGGTTTATATTTTTCTCTTACCACAGACTCTTACATAACTCTCCACTGTTTACCTTTTTTCCTTCTCCCAGTGTATTTTTGATTGAGTAATCCTTCACTCTCAGTCTACAGAGGTCAACTTAATAAAGGCTGTGTTCGCTGTAACTAATGCTCCGTTGAACATTACAGCCGGAATGAACACTTGTGATTGTGGGGACACTGGAATGCCTTTTATTGCCCATCGGGCAGTAAAAATATTTATTTTAAACTCATCAAATAAGTGGAATTTTCCACTGGCAGTAGTTTCTGCTTTTTCTCTGCTCCAGTTGGCCAGAAGTCAAAGCGAAAGATTTTTTTTTTTGCTGTAATCATGTAAAAACATTTTGCCTCTTGCTACACGGTGAGAGAGACACAATTTAATGATTCAAACTTCAGTGGACGCTGTGCATTTTCTTTAAAGCAGAGATGTGGGAAACCAGTAAGTCTTTGCATGCGGCACTCACTCGGTTTGCGTTGTTTTGTTTGTCCGGAGCAGAATTTCGAGGTGAAGGCAGATGACCTGGAGCAGATCTGCGAGCTCGGCCGGGGAGCGTACGGCGTGGTGGACAAGATGAAGCACGTGCCCAGCGGCCTCATCATGGCTGTCAAGGTGAGCGGAGGAAGCAGAAACTCATATTCAGGGCCACTCTTTGGGTGCTCTCGTAGATAACCGGCTCCGTTCAGTTGAGTCGGTATCTGCCATGTGTTGGTTCAGGACTGTGTGAGAGATGTTGGGGGGGCTGGGGGTTTTACACTACTGGGCACCACTGGGGGGAAAAAACACAGATGACCTCACAGATAAATCAAACTACATCTACGTAGACACAGTATTAATCTGGTTACTTTAGGCTGCTCCTTTGCAGTCACATGGAGGTTTTGCTTTGACTGAAAATGTTCTTTCATTTCCCGAGTCTTGAATTACAGGAGCTTGCGGTAGATGAGTGTTACCACAAGGTTTGAGGAGTCAGAGGATTTAAAAGCTCTGACGTTGTCATTAGCCGAAAGTCTCTAATGCATGGATGCAGCAGCATCTCCACATAAATCACAAACAATGAGGTATGAAAATAAATACATAGAATCGAGGTTAAAACATGTGCTGAACATAAGGTGCAGAACTGTCCATCAGGTCCGTGGACTTGATGATTGTAAAATTAATCTTAGCTATTCTGGAGAGGTGCTGAGCTGGAGACATGACTTCAGAGGAAGGAAGATGTTCACCAATAAGACAATAAGATATTTTTATTAAAGGAATTGCTTGATTAACCATTTTAACCTGTGAGAGAAGAAAGTTCAAGATACCATCATCTATGAACCATAATCCAGTTGAAAACCAGTCTAGACTGGCCGTGACCTTCAGACCTTCAGGAATCACTACATGAAAAACACACAGTTCTGTGGTGAAAATCACCGGATGGGCTCAGAAACTCCTCTGAAAACCACAGTTTGAGATGCAGAAAGGCTGCAGCCTTCTCTGAGCTCACTGGAGACGACCTCAGGTCAAGTGGAAAACAGCACGACCGTCCCCGCTTCAGTGCCCAACTTCTGGGAGGGTGTCGCTGGCAGCAGATTCAACATGATTGTGATGATTTCATTTACGTTGTTTTCAGCTTCGCACTTTACGAGAACAGGTTTGTATGTGGAAAACATTACACCAGCCGGTCAGCGTGTTTCTTTTTGTTCGCTCCCACCAGCTGAAATATCATTAGCATTCTGATGACTCTGTTCTGGAGCTCTGACAGGGTCAACCAGTGCAACTGGTTAAATATTGAAAAATCAGCTCTGACTTGACTCTGTGACTTTTTCAAGTTAACCACAGTTTTTCTTCACATTCTCTGAACTGCTGTGAACAACAGAGAAGAAAAACAGTAAGACGTTGCAGTTGGAATGAACACTGTGTTATTTCATCCTTTCTTTGTTTTCCTTCAGCGGATTCGGGCCACAGTGAACACTCAGGAGCAGAAGAGGCTGCTCATGGACCTGGACATCTCTATGAGGACTGTGGACTGTTTCTACACTGTCACCTTCTATGGAGCACTGTTCAGAGAGGTAACATGGTTAAAGATTTGGTTTTAAACATTTCATGTAGTGGTGTCTTCATCTGATAATTAGGGATGGGTGGGTTTAGTAAATGACCTACACTCTGCACTGTCCCTTAACACCTCACAAAATGGATGCACTGTCCCTGAATGCATCACAACATGGACAACCTGCATGCTGAACTGTGCCTGAATACCTCAGGCAGAGACCAGATGACCTATACTCTCTGTTGTCCCTGAACGCCTCACAACACAGATGCATACAGATACACTCCCTGAAAATTCTCAAAAGAAAGCTCACGCCTCACTTTCCATCACACTCAACTGACTTCTTAAAGTCATAAGTCGTCTCACAGATAGAAAATCATCAGATTTCTGTGATATCGAATTTGCGGGTGTCGGGGAGCAGCTGTTAATATGCTGTCGGTGTGATGCCGGTGGCAGCAGGTTGGTGGTTTCAGAGCTGTTACCCCCCCTAATAACACATCAGTGTTTGTGTGTACAGCTGCGGAAAGTAACTAGTAACTAAAGCTGTAATATAAATGTACATGTACATACATTAGGAATTAAAACATGGAAATACTCCAGTTAAGTACCCCAAAAGTACAGAATTTGAGTACTTTGAAACTACTTTTTTTAAATGCATGTGAATTTTATTTACCGCCCATGGCCACATCATCAAATAAAAGGAAAATGGCAAAAACAAAATAAAAAAATAATTCACAAAATGCATGTTACTCATGCATCTTTGTCCTTTTCTCATGTTTCCCAGTAATAGTGAGGTGATTCCTGCTAATAACACCCAAATGATCCTTTGTTGACATGTTGCAAAACTCATCCCAGCAGTGAGCTCTAATGACAAACAGGCCGGTGATGGAAAAACACCTCTGAAGAGTTTTGGCTGCAGATCCCTTCCTGCAGCAGTGGCTGGATGTTCAGGATTTCCTCACCGTGACTGAAACACTGGAAAAATCAGTCGCTTCCTGTCTGATTGGAATCCGGCCGGTTGCTTTGTTGGTGTTTTTCCTGGTCTTTATCCAAACCTGACTGTCTGTTGCCAGGGCGACGTCTGGATCTGCATGGAGCTGATGGACACCTCCCTCGATAAGTTCTACAAGCAGGTGATCGAGAAGGGCATGACCATCCCCGAGGACATCCTGGGAAAGATCGCCGTCTCGGTGGGTTCCCCCTGAACGCTTTGAACGGTTTAATGTGAACAATCAAAAACACCGTCAGCTCACGACGGTTGTGCAGCTCTCATTCGCTTATTAACTTTGTTATTACAGATAGTGAAAGCTTTGGAGCATCTGCACAGCAATCTGCAAGTCATACACAGAGGTAAGAGCCTGAGTGGAAACCCATTAAACTTCTCAGAGATGGTGTCAATATCCACTTCTGTGATGTATCATCACTCAGCTGCACCAAGCTGCTGTCTTTCTTTTTTTTTCCTTTTGTTTCTGTCTTTTTTCTGCTCGATTTAGCTCTGATTAAAGGACCAGACCAGTGTTTTTTCATGGCTGTGACACACCAAACTGACATCAAAGAACTAGAGACAGACTCCTGCATCGCCTCACGTTGCCTTTGTCTGGGCCAAAACGGCACTAAGAAATAACTCGGGAGCAGACATTACACCAGCAGATGGTGGTCGTCTCTGTTTGTCTCTCAGAAAGGAAAGCAGAAGAAGACCTAGGACTGCAGATATACGTGTTAACTGTAGACTAGGCAGCAATGGCAGAGTCTTACAGCTCTTTGTTAAAAACGTTACCAGCAGTATTGTGACGCGATTGAAGAAAGTTCTTTTAGATATTTTTAACAACTCAAAGTTTCAAGAGTGTTTTATATAGAAACAGATGACTTTGTGAAATGGTAGAAAAATGAATTCTCCAGACATTTTACTCGTTCATGATTTGTAGTCACAGCTGGAACTTTATAGTCACAATGTTATTGTCATTAAAGAGTGAACACTTCCTGTGTCAAACCTCTGTGGCACGGCTGTGACCACCGTGCGGCTCTTGTTGCATCAAAGCTGCTTGTAGTCATTTAGAAACTGATTAAAATAAAGTGACACAGTCTGTACCACTGACCACAGCGCCAGCCTCGTGGCTGCGATTGCAGCCTTTGGAGACAAACCGGCATCTGCACAGTGGCTGCACAAAACACTTGTCTTTGTCTTTTGCGTTGTAGATGTGAAGCCCTCCAACGTGCTGATCAACACTCAGGGCCAGGTCAAGATGTGCGACTTCGGCATCAGCGGCTACCTGGTCGACTCCGTGGCTAAAACCATGGACGCTGGCTGCAAACCTTACATGGCGGTAAGCAGGAAAAACAGAGCAGAGAGCAAGTGAGAAGATGATTCGTGAGTGAAACATCTCTGCTTGTTGTTGTGGAGTCGCAGCTTTAAATACACATTTAATGAGCCTGGTTATGTTTTAGTGGGTTTTGTGTGTACAAGAAGTTAAGGGTGACAGAGGTGGTCGTCACTGACAAAGCATCACATCATCTGACTTTCTGTGCCGCAGCCGGAGAGGATCAACCCCGAGACGAACCAGAAAGGATACAACGTCAAGTCTGACATCTGGAGTTTAGGAATTACCATGGTAAATCAGCCAACGTTTCACCTCACTCACCCTCACGTACACGTTGAATGTCCTTCATTTCTTCAGGTTTGGTAAATGATTTCTGATGAGTAGACAAAGTAGTGTCTAGACATTCATAAATATTCATACATTTCTCATTTGCACATTTGGAACTCAGAACATTTAGTAATTAGCATTTTGGTGTCAAGGATTCAGCCGTCTATGGCAGCTTCCCATCGTTTGAACGTGGCTCATCTATGTTCCAGAACAAGTCTGATTTGAATTGTAACGAGAGCTGATTGTTCGGTGCGTAGAGGAGAGAAGGTTTTCATATGGCAGAGGTGAAGACAAGACAGCAGAAGCAATCAATAACGCGTTGAATAAAACACTCTGGCTGATTTTTGGAGCACCTGTTACTCCTGAGGAAACGGACTCAGGAACCACCTGGACGAGAAGTGAAGGAGCTGACGATCCTGAATCAGTTGGTCTGAAGGGTGTAAAACCAGGCAGTTATCATTAGCATCCTGGGATTTATTGTAACGTGAGCAGACAGGTATTTCGTCATGAGTCAGTTTACTAGTGGACTAGAGGATTTTTGCAGAATCACAGTTGCATCTTAAATAAAATATTAAAAACATCTGTAATATACAGATTAACTCTCACATATGACAGAGAAGAACTCTGTGCTCCACAGTGTTTCACAGATATGACCTGTGATTGTGGTCAGACTGGGATGTGTGGTGCATGCTGGGTGAGGTTCTCCCCAGTGGACATTAACTTTCCCAAGATAATCATAAACCTGCCATGAAAGTAAACCCCTGACCCCAACCCCCTAAGAATGCGGCTTTAATTCCTTTTTCCAAGTGAACGTGGTCACAGACAAACGCAGCAGCAGGTCAGAGAGATTCATTTCAGATGAAACGTTCACCATCTTGTTGTTGTTGGAAACCATCTGTGTCGATGGCTCCTGTTTGGTATCTGTATCTGTTTATCTGAGTAATGTACATTCTTTTCTTTTTTTAAATATCTCTACAGTTCTGTCAGTGGTTTGTTATGTAAGGTCAGTGTGTTGTGTGTCTGTGCAGGCCTCCAGGACCTGCTCTTAACAAACTTAAGAGACCTCTGCAGCTCTCTGACATTTAAGAGCAATTCATGTCAAAACAGGTTTGATTGAGAGTGTTGTGTTGCAGTGAAGTGGAGGATTTTATCTTTGGCTTAAAGCTACAAGATGCAGCTTTTGGGAAAAAGACAAAGACAGTTTATCAGAATATTAACCTTTATGTTGTTCTAAATTGGTCAAATATGCAGCAGTGATATTAGTTTTCAAGA
This sequence comes from Ctenopoma multispine, assembly GCA_034779795.1. Classification (NCBI taxonomy): domain Eukaryota; kingdom Metazoa; phylum Chordata; class Actinopteri; order Anabantiformes; family Anabantidae; genus Ctenopoma; species Ctenopoma multispine. The sequence goes on along the minus strand of JAUYWH010000011.1, from coordinate 16,563,708 downwards.
TGTTTATTGGTCTTGAATGAATTTCTGACCCTGATCCACCTGAACACGTGACATTTAGAAATGTGCCAGCTCTGCTGTGTTGTTCTGGTTTTATTTACCATGTACTGCATGTCTTCACGTGGACCTCAGTGGGTTGGCTGCATGTCTTATCATTTCATCAAACCTGTCTGTCTCCCTCTGTGCGGCACAGATCGAGCTCGCCATCCTGCGCTTCCCTTACGACTCGTGGGGCACCCCCTTCCAGCAGCTGAAGCAGGTGGTGGAAGAACCTTCTCCCCAGCTTCCTGGCGAGCAGTTCTTGCCAGAGTTTGTGGACTTCACCTCTCAGTGGTACGTCTACTTTTGTCCCGTTTGTACCAAGCAGGCGGAACAACCTCTCTGAAAACATTCAGTTCCACATTTTTTCATTGTCTTCACACAACAATCGCCCACTCACGGCTGAAGACAAGAAGCCAGCAGAGTCGCTGTGCCCTTCAACAAAGCCACAATAAATCAGACAAAAATGTGTATTGATCCCAGCTGAGTGGGCTACAGTTAATTTCTCTTTATCAAGCTGAACTGATTATGACATTCTTTGTTGTGGCTGCTGTTGTCAGGCCAAAAGTCTGTTCTGACATTATGTACAAGTTCGTGCCAGAGCTCTCGAGCTCTGCAGAGAACACATCTGAGTCTGTTGTGCTGTGCTGTGATGGTTGTGCAAGCACATCCCAGAGAAAACTCAGTATCAGGTGACAAACGCAGTATTTCAACATGTGATGAAACAGTCGAGTCCATGTGTCTAATCACTTCAGTGAATTAATCTGTACGTGCTCCCAGACTTACACAATGACAAGTAGCCAACCATCAAATGTGCGACTCCTCGGACAGATAATCCTGTAGATTTATTTATAGCATTCGTCCTTCTGTGACTAACGATTGTGAAGTGAAATGAAAACTATTTCATCTTGAGAGCCTCAGAGAGTGAAACATTGCACAGTGCGAGACAGATAGAAGTGTGATTTTGAAAAGGCCTAACTAAGGTCACACGGAGATTTGTTCCACTGCTGAAATTACACGTCGTGAGTAAAGTGAAGAATGTGCTGAAGAGATTCGGCTTCAGTTGCACCGTCACCGACCTCTGGACTGGCGTAGAGCCCACGCTGATTTGCATGCAGCTGAGAAACAGGGATCGATGGGGGCCACGCTGTTTGACTGTTACGATGAGAATTGACTCAGACCCCCAAATGATGCTGTTTGCTGGCACATAGAAATGTAGTGAGGTAATGAGCTCCCTTATTGTCTGCCGGTAGTGTTGTAGCTCCAGTTTAAACAGTGATCGGAACAAAAACAATATGATGGTTTCGTTCTTGTTCGAACAGGTAACAGCACAAAGTTACTGGCAAAAACAAACTCATCATTGTTACGTCCAGTTTTCTCATTAAAACGTCTGTGACGTAATGTTTGGCTGCGTCCAGTTGCTGGACTCTTCTTGATAGTTTCCCCTGATTTCATTCCTGGGAAACAAAACTGGAGAATCTCAGATCAAAGTCCTCCGTCTGTGACGTTTATTGCTGAAACAAAAACCAAACGTTTGAGAGCGGAAGCCTGATTCAGTCCAGTTTCACACAAGCTGTGCTATCATTGCCGACTTACATTTGTATTTGTGAATTAATATTGTTTCTATTTTTTTGCTTCTGTAGCTTAAAGAAAGTTTCCAAAGAGCGGCCGACTTACACAGAACTCATGGTGGGTGTTGTGTTTTTTCACTTATCCTTATCATCAGAACTAATTATTGTCTGTTTCAGCAGCTTAGATTCATGCACTTTGTAATAATCTTAATCTGACACTGGAGGGAGCACTAAGACTGTTTCCAGTCCAGCCACAAACAGCTGAGACGCTTCAGTGCTCATATCATCTCTCATAATACACAGAGACTTGATATTCTAATGAAATCTAATTACATTCAAACCAAATTATTTGATTTTCCTCCTCAGCAACATCCCTTCTTCACCTCCCACGAGGCCAAAGAAACCGACGTGGCTAGCTTTGTGAAGGTCATCTTGGGAGACTGAGGTGTCGCACTTGCAGAGGAGTGGAGGGGGGGGGGAGGGGCACAATACAACATACAACAAATACAACAAACACACAAAGAGCACCGATCGCAGCCCCTGTTATGTGCAGGACCCACTCCTTTCTCTCCAGAACCCCACAGAGGAGAATCTGACGAAGCAGAGCGAGGAGTTTGTCCCTTCCCCGACTTGGCCTCTATTCCCTCTGTACATTACCTACGTGGGGGTGGGTGGAGGAGACAGGTGACTCACACATAATCTGGAATAATTTAAAATGTCTGTATGCAAAAACTCCCTCTTTGTCCCACCTCTGTGCACCGCCTACTACTCAAACATTGTTATTAGCCAGCGAGTTGACGTATGTTTCTCTCTTTTTGCTGAATAACAAAAGTGAAAAGAGGAGCAGATTATATAAAATATGAATGATATAGTGCTATCTATGTATAATCTAAATGTTTGTATACTCCAAGCAAATGTTGCATCAGTTTATTAATTGACTGCATGTACAGAATATATCTACTGGGCTCAGATGGCCAGTGAGGAACAGAGGTAGAGTCCTGTTGTTGAAGACCTGCAGACCTCACTTTAAGGCCCTCCTGGTGGTCACAGATAGGTACTGCATTGTAACTGCTTTCCCTTGATTACAGTGGACGTCTACTACACATTTTGGGCTCTGGCTGCCTGTGAGTGCGTTTAAGTGTGTGTGTAACCTGTTGCATGACGCGTGTGAGTGAGTGTTCACAGGGCTGCACGATTCTGGATAAAGCTACAAGACCTCAGTGTTGCCTGGGTAAAAACGATGTGCATGTTAAAATGTATGAGTATCTGCACAGTGCATACACAGCCGCAGGCACCTAGTGTGGTATCAACACAATTACATGTGCATCTGTGTCCACTTACATTTGAAAGTACTGTGTATCCAGTACTTTCCAGCCTGGTCACACCAACATTTCTGAGAGTAAAACCCAGATTCCATATTTACCTTACTGTTCTCCAGCAGCTCTCAGACCTTAACTTTGGAACATATACACTTTGATTTGATTGACGGCAGAACTTTACATGTGCATTTGAACTTTTGTTTCCCATCACTTCCATTATTGAAAGGGCTTCAGAAAAGGATCAATTCATGGCCAGTGTGAACAGAAGGAATCAAACTGAAACCTCGAACATCTGACAGGCAGTAGTCATATTTGCATCAGACTGCGGTTTTAACAGTAGAAAATTGTGAAATGGTCCTTTAAAATCAGTTGCACCTAGACACACAAATGAACTCTTTCAGTATGTTACTGTTTAAATTACCATTGAAAGACTTGATTTGGCACAAACGGCATTGATGGTGCCGGATTCACAAAGAAACAGAAGAAAGTCTGAGTGTTGGTGGCACCAGGCGCTAAAAGCTGAGACACAAAGACACAAACAAGTTCATACAATGGCTCATCAACTGGGCTAAAGGCAGTTTTTTAATAGTTGAGATACTGATGCCTTTAACCTGACGCTCACAGACGTTACTTTCAGTGTCTTGCAGTACGGATCCGGACGCTCCTGCAGCCCTGTGTGACATGTGGTGTGTGTTTTGACATTGTGGTCAGTTGTGGGAGAAGATTGCCCATATTCTCCTTGTCGTCTGTACTGAGCCAATCACAACCCTCTCCACTCCTTGTTCCACATGAAAAACTGGATACTATCATTATTATTATTATTAATATTAATATTCTATTAATTATTGTTATTATTTAGATCCAGGTTTTTTCCCCAAACATATTTACTGCAGTTTTCCTTATTTATTGTAACTGCTGTTTTCCCTCTGAAAACTTGACCGATCCATTCGAGACTTTTCTTGTGTGTTTGTGTGGGCTGTGTTATGTTTTTGTCGTGTTCCTCTTGGCTCAAACACGTAAATGCTTTTAAACGGTAACTTGCAAGCCTTCTATGTGCCTCTCTAAACGAAACGACTAAGGAAAATGTGTTGTTCTGAGGATGATGCAGGGATCTCTGCTCCTACCATCGTATCACTTTCCGCTGTCCTCCCACTCTGTGTGTCACTTCCTGTTTGCTCTCGCGTGTTTTACTGTAGTTGTAGATCAAGCTCGGGATCGTCCGCTCTCCGTCATTGCTTTGGTTCTTGACTTTTTCCTCATGGTGCTTTCTGATGGCAGAAAACGCCGGGCTGCCCGTGTAAAGCCGACATCTTCAGTTGTTCTATTACTACGCTGTATGTGGGAGGATGACTGGCCATTTTAACAGCTGGAGAATTCACCTCATCTTCTCTTACATAAATACTTTTGGTTCTCCCTTAATATTTTTCTTCATTTCTTCAGTTGTGTGCATTTCTCCTCCGTCTTTTCAGTTGTGAAGGTGTTTGTTGTTTAGAGGCCCAATCTCTGATGTAAAAGAAGACAAAAGAAATCTGCTCTGGCTCCAAGTCGGTTCACGACTTGTTAAACGTATGGGACGCTACCACTATGTAGAACTTTGACATGAATATGAATGTGTCAAATATAGGAATTCATTGATTAGGCTCATTATTTAGTCAGTGTGGTCGTTTTCAGAACAACAAGTATCTCCTCATGTTGTTGGACACCTGGAACTGTAGCATTGTGGTTTGAATGTGTGTAATACTACGTGAGAGGCACAAGCTGTCGCTAGTTGCAGCATACAACCGACACCATGGTGCCTTGCGGTCCCAACAGTGTAACAAGTACTTGAAAATGTTATATTCAGATTCTAATACCAGAAATAGTCAGGTTGTTTTAAGCTGAGCGGGGTGCAGAATGGTTAATATAGGGTCAAACACTACACAATAGCTTAATTTAAAGTTGCATTAATAGATTTTTTGGTCTGATGGTGCAGCAGAACAAACCGTGAGAGATGGCTCACATGTCGGGAGACAGGTCATGCTTTCTGCACAAGGTGGCGTAAAACTCCAGCAAGCCGGTTGCCTGCCTTATGATTTTGGATACTTTGCGTCGCACTATTGTGCGGCCTGTGAGTAGACCTCATTGGTCAGAGAGAACTACTTCCTACTACTACACAGATCGTTAGCTGCTAAATGCTTCATTATCCTTTAGGCAGGTAGTTTAAAGTGGATTTGTTTTCTAATAAAGTGTTAATTGATGAGAGAGGCGAGACCAAACCAGAACCGTACAGTTCTGGGGCCCAAAGCCAGACCAATGGACACATAGACCTGATGGGATCTGTGATGCTGTTTGATCGATGTATAATTGATGCAGCTTTAAAAACAGTTTTCTGCTGTATGAGTGACAGTTACAGTAGCAGAAATGGCTCATAATGTCACCGTCATCAGATTTTTCATGATAGAATCATCATTGGTTGTGGGATTTGATCATTTTTAGCTGTCGCCCTCAGGTGACACTGATGCGCCTCTCTGCAAAAAAAATCTTATACCATCATAAAGATTTGAAAGATTTGAAGACCTCAAAGTCCTCATATGTTTTTCTTTGACTATTTCATGACTACAAAAAAAAATCTTAAGGAAACCAAAACTTTTTAGTCTGGAACAGTAAAAAGGTTCAGTAACAATTATTATGCAAAACCAGCTATAACTATATATATACACACAGTCACAGATTGGGCTTTTAACACACTGCTAAATGCTAATGTTCAGTACATCCATTGGTTTTCATAGTTCAACACTGTGGGGACCATGTCCAGTACAGTCAATCAGCATGGTGACCCTGGAGTTTCCTGTTTCTTTTAGCAGGCAAACAACCTTCCTTTCACCCTTCACAGCATAATCTGCTGCCCGCTGGGCTCAGGTCCCACAGTCTTCAGTGTACTGTCCTCAAAGTTTCTCCTTACTAACCCTCTGCCTCATTAAGCTTTCCTCTCTTAATTTGCTGTACTGAACCGCTACCCTCCCTCGTCACTTCTTTCCATCGTGGTTACATCACCTGCTAGATGTGATTTTTACATTTTACTTCTATGTGCATCTGATCAGGGTAGGTGGCAGACGAACCTCACTGCCAGTCACCAGACAGAGGACTTTTCTGTGCTGAAGATGGAAGTACACTCCTGAGAAGCTCTAATGACTTTCTGTGTTTTATTGCATGACGAAATTAGCTTTAGTCTCCCTTTTTCTCAGTTAGGTGTTATTTGGATGCAGCGTAGCCTGTCACAGGTCCGTCTCAGTCCGTCATGTTCATCCTACACGCTGTTTTCTTACCTCTGGAAAAGCCTGGGCGAGTGTCTGAGAGTCTGATGGTGAGCAGTGTACCAGAGTCCTGTTTGTTCATCAGATAATCAGCATCATTTTCACTAATTTAGTAAATGTGACCAAAGATGTCTCAGCAGATGGGGAGTCTTTTAGGAGGAGGGGGGCAGTCTGTGCAGACCTCCTGCTGCTCAACGAGCATCCAGGAGAGAGCCAGTCAAGACACTCTGACATCCCAGCTGTTGAAAATAACCTATTTATCAACACATGCATGGCCTCATGGCAGTGATTTAGGTGTGTGCAGTCTATGTAGGTGTTTTAAGTGCCTAACGGTGTGTTTCTTTTGTGTACATTTACATTTAAACACTTTTTCCGTCTTTGTGAATGATGCTTAAATGCTGTTTTTGTCCTTTGGTTCCTCTCTGGGACACACTGACAATGCATGTTGCTGTGATGTTTTGCACTGTACTGAGGAGCCATATCACACCGTCACATTATGAGTGTATTACTGTAAAAAAAAAAAGGTTATTTAGTCTAGGAGAGGTTGCAGTCTACGTGAACATTATTTGAGTTTAAGCAAGGTGTTCTCGGAAGCCTGTTTGGACTTATGAGGTTCTGAATGAAAGTGAAATCACAGAAGTGTAAATTCTTAAAAAACGATTGTAACAGAACAAATTTTACTTTGTCTTTCTATTTGTTTAATTACATATGACCTGTCAGCAAGAAATGGTAAAGTCTGGTAGCACGTCACTGTACAACTTATAATAGTTCTAAAGTTAAAAGTGTCGTAAGATTTAGGTAATAAAGCAGCTTTGGGGTAATATCTTAGTGATAAGAAGGTGATTAGGATTTATAGTCTATATGGTTGCTTAAGATGGTTTCTCTGTGGAGAGCTGTCATCTTGTTCATCTTTATCTCTGCAGATATGAACATGAAATTAAGCAGAAACCAGCAGTTTTTAGCAATTTACAGCTCAATTGAATGGTTATTACACAGAAACAACCACATGTGTCTCCAGGTAATTACTGTAGCGCTGTGTGTTTGGTTTCCACATTATAACATAGCTATACCTGGTTATTACTTCAGTAATCATAGTACCATGATATTAGTTTTTTTTTCATTATGTTACATTGATAGTACAAAAATATGAAATATAATATGAGATATTACCTTCTGTTACTGTGTCATTACATAGATATACTCTGTTATTACACTGTTATTACAAGATGTAATGTAAAGGACTACTGGTATAATTTATTTAGATTAGTATATCCTAATGGCAGATGACTATAGACGATTGTAAAGCAGTTCCAAGAATCTTCTAAGAGATTAGTGAAATCAGATCTTTGCAGATTAGAACAAAACAGTAATGTACTTTACAGTACTTTTTTTTTTAAGCATACAAACTGCAAACTGCACTATAAAGATACAGAGTACACAGTATGGAAGTGGGATCAAACAGGATACTGTGCTGAACAACATTTTGGAACTACAGTACATTGTGCTTAATATAATGTACAGCAATGTGAGAATTTACAGTATTTGCACGTGAATTCAGTCATGATATTAAACAGGATTATGGTGACATAGATGGGTTTTAATGGTGGAACTCTCGTCCTTTCTAACTATCACGTTACAGTACTGTTTTATCCCACGTTAGTGTGTCGGAGCTGCATTTAGAACCTCATAATTTCACACTCGCTGGTTATTTCTTCTGTTAAGCTTCTGGTCATAGTTGACTGGTACAATTTTCTTTAGTAATGAGGAAACAGTCTAGTCCAATCATGCTTCACGTGGTATTTTCCTGTGTGTGTGCGCATTAGTGAATTAGTGCGCTGGCAAGAGGGCAACGCTAGCTCTGTTCCTGTCTGGGAAGATAGTGAAGCAAGTCTCATTGCTCACACAGTCTCTTCTCAGAACTTGCATCAAGAAAAGTTATGAGGAGTTCTGTTTTCCTTTTGGCTTCAGCTTCTCTTACATGCCCAGCTTCCCCTGTTACTGTCTGTATGCGTCTGCTTGCATGAGGGAATTCCCGTCCAGTCTATTTGTGACTTGCTCTCACCTGCTGAGTAAACCTCGGCCACTGGGGGCTATCAGGGGCAGGACGTCCGAGTGGAAACTGTCCTTCTCTGCGATTATTGTCACATCCCATTATGAGTCACCTCGTAACCCCTAAGTTTATCCGAGTACCTGACAACAGGCACGTGTTTCGAGTGGCTTTTACTGGAATAAGACACCTGTTCTTTTTTTTAAGCATTTCAAAGTCAGGTAGAGATGTGAGGGTCGAAGAGAATCAGAGGAAATTTTGCTCACCTTCTTCCTCATCCTCAAAATGTGTCAGCAGATTAATCAGAGAGCCTGTGTACGGGAATCTTTCCAGCCCTTTACGAAGTGTGTTTTTCCAGATTTTTCCACATTATATTGAGTGTAACTCTGTCGTTTGTGTGTGAACCGTGCTGAGGTTTCTTTGGTTTTCTTCCCCACCTTTTGCACAACACTTCTCACTTCGAGCATTTTCGAGGTCAAATACTACGACATGACTTGTGAACCGTGGAGCTTTCTGTTTCTCTGTTGCAGGTGGTAAACTGCTGGTACACACAGCTGTATGTGACTTCTGATGTTGCGGTGTTGTGTTGTTTTATTCGGGGTGGGGGATGTGTTGGGGCAGTGCTGGGCCGGTTTTTCAGAATAAGACGTATCCAGAGATGCTACTGTACGTGGAAGAGGGTCTCTTTGTGTTCCTGTTGGGTGGGTTCAGCGAGGGTTACAACGGCTACAGCTCTTTGCCCCATGGGAAGTGAAGTTCTCAGTATATTTACACGTCTCTAAAGCCTCTGCTAAAGACTGATGACTGTTCATTTAGAGCTCAATGAATTTCTATAAATATTTTAGATTGCTCAAACTGATTGTGTGCAATTGTAATGATGGAAATTCAATAAAAAAGAGGTATTTTTACACAATAAGCTCCTTGTCTGCTCTGTTGTTTCAGCATGGCTTTCATTTTTCGAGGCCAAAAACTGATCAGAACAAAGGATTTGGTGCGTTTTTGAAAGAAAACACTGTTTGAAGGCTGGAAAAATGTCACGTAGTGCAGCAGCTCCAAAGCAGTGTGATCCAGTGCTGGGAACTGGGCCCACTGAACTTCCGCGCACGTACAGTATGAGGATATAGCCTTCAAAAAAAAAAGAAGAAAGCAAGAAAATAAAAACACAGAATCTTCGCAGACCAAGATGAGAGAGCAAAGTGCGAGTCACAGCAAAACAAATCCAGTAAAACCTAAACAGGGAGCTGAGAGATGATTGAATGCATGACTGATGAGCCTCACCATGAAGGAAACTACCTGTGACTCCTGGTTTTTCACACACCACCTGCTCCGTCACACAGCATGTTTTGACGCACATCCCTTCTTCCCTGAGGTCTCTTCTCACTCACAGACTTTTAAGATGTGAGGTGGATATTTTTAGCTCCACGCTGCACCACACAATGTCTTCCTTCCCCTCGTAACCACCTCTCTGTCCTCAGGGATCAAAGTTCACCCTACAGTTTGGAAAACCTCCATCCTGCACTCGTAGAAATTCTAATAAAAACCTGCATGTGACATCTTTCTTATGAGGATTGGCCACTTTATGTAAAGCATCTTCGCCTCTCTGGTGTAAGGTCAGGGTCCAGGATTCTTCCAAATGCCCAACACTATCTGGTGTCAATGGAATTTTGTTCTCTGTATTTTTAAGACCTCTACTACTGGTTCCTTTTTATGCTTCAATGGTGCTTTCTCAAACGTCATTTAAGCTCCCAGAGCTCAGCGCTTCCAGACATGCAGCACTTAACTGTACTTACTGTAAGCAGTTTATGCAACAAATTGTTGACATAGCATATTATACTAATTAGTATATTCCAACCATTTAATTACTTAATTTATGTCATAGATAAAAAAGTGAAATAAGATAAATAAGAGAAGCTTATCTGTGTGTAAAGTGTAAGTAGAGTAAATGAGCCTTTACAGTAGATGGGTATGTCATTGTGTTTAGTCATGCAAGCAAAAAAATTTAAAAATTGAAATGAAATGAAATATCAACTCATTTAATTTCATTAGTTATTTGTTCACAGATAAAGTCACATTTTTCTGGACATGTAATTGAATGTGTAGATTATTTCACATTTTTAAAAAGTGCATAAAATTAATATTAATAATAAAGATGTTATTTTAAAGCTTTGTAATTATACAATGTTGTAACGTATAGATCAATAACACATTGACTATTGAGTAAGTATTGAGGCTAAATTTATTGTTTGTTACGTTTATTTCTAAGAAATAGATGTAATTAGTATTTCTACATTTTTGTGATAATGTTTTGCATCTTAATTGATAAAGACATTTTAGAGGACCATACCAATGCTCTGCCCAGCCCTTAAGGTTGATAAGAAGTTAAAACTTACAGGACAAGCCCATGTAAATGCTCTTTGGACTGCCTGGTTACGAGGGGAATGTTCAGTGGCTCCGAGTCACAGAAACCTTAAACCTAGTAATCCACCAGTGAACACTACATTTGCATAGTTTTTTGCCAAACATACATTATGAGTTAAAGCAGTATTTGTGGCTATGTGATGACTTTTCACTAGATCGTGTCCAGCAGACAGGAGCCACACCTGTTAACTCAATAAACATTTACTGTGGGATGTGTTGCATTCCTGTTGCTGTTACTTCCTTTTCTTCTCCTCAACACGCACTTTTTTTTTTTTCATGGAGCCTTGTTCTTGTTCACATTCACATTTATATTGTGCCACCAGTCTCAGCAGGAGATTCCTTGCTGCACGCCTGCTTTGCTGCTGCTGCTGTGTGCCCTGGTTTGAATTTCAGAATATAAGTGACTGGCTTCTCATACTGACAACTGATGATGTCATGGAAACTCTTCTGAGCAGTGCACTTAAAAACTCGAGAATGATTTATAATGAAATGCAGCCCGTGAGTTTTTTTCAGGAGAGTTTGGGTTCGGCGCACGACTCGGGGGCACGAGCAGGGTTTTTTTTTTTGTTCGTTAAACTTTTGACATTTATGCTTCTGAGAAATCAAACCCAGCCATTACATCCCGGCATGCCCAGCAACATCATTTCTTTTATCCTTCAGAAAACTGAGAGATCTCCACAATAAAACTTTACTTGAGTCGTTCCTTTCTGTGAGAGAAGAAGAAGAAGAAAAGCCTCTGGAGCATAACAGCAAGCCACTCAGGCTTTGTAACTGACAAGTGGATATTTTCAATCCTGTTAAGAGCAGTGTAGATGTTACATAAAGCAGAAAGTCCTGACGAAAATCCCTGATCCCTCTGTCCTCCTTAATCTCATCAGGCTGCTAAAACATCAGCAATGCCAAAATTTCAAACAACAATGAAAGGCTTTGTGAGCAGTAGCGTTGCCACCAAAAAAAAGGGAAGAGCTGTACTTATTTGGACATTTGGGAGGGGATAGAGGTGGAGATGGTGGACCGGGGGGTTGCTTGTGCACCTGCACAAGAGTAGCTCCTTGGGAAAAGGAAGCAAACAGGATCTAAAACTCAAACAACATCCTGTAACCCCCCTCCGCTCCCCCTGTCCCACAAGTGTTTATGCTGTTTTTCCTGCTCCGCTCTGCCGAAAAGTGGGAAAAAGGTGAATCAGCCAATCCAATCATCCTTGTGCAAGGATGGGATGGGTGAAGCGAGTGAGGGCTTCCTCTCTCTTTTTGGCCAATGCTCATCTACATATGTGTCATCTCCCGTTTACACACAAAGATTTCCTATTCATTCATCTTTTTTATTCAAATTGTGATTGTGGGAATACGAGAATAGCACCCGGGAAACCCTCTTTATTATTAAAATAATACTGCTGACTGTGACTAATATTCATGTCACATTCATGTAGAGTAACGGGAAGTTTTGAAGGAGGAAATTCTGTGGACCTAAAAATAAAAATCCCACAATATTTTGAAATCACATACAGTAGCTCACAGGCTTCCTGATGAAGTTATCTGCCCCTATCATTTCCTTTATGTATTATCTTTCATGCACATGGAGGAAAGAAGATGAAAATAAAAGCCTAAGAGAATCCTGTCCCAAAGGTCATCAATGTTTCCAACACAAAATGAAATTTAGCATCCTGTTGTAGAACAGATAACAAACACAAAAAGCAGAGTGACTAATGCAAACTAGTAAACATATGATAGAAAAGGGAAAACACATTTTCCACTATGGTACAACCACAGTTGGAGTCGAACATTAATTGTCTGATGAGATGTTTTGCATAGTTCTGTTATAATGCAGCGTTTCTTCCCATCCTTAACATGCTCATGAAACCTGCTAAAGCAAGTTCACAATCCAGAGCACTGGATACACCTGTATAATACACCTGGATACATCTATGGCATTGCTTGTCCTCAGGGGAGCTTGCACAGTCTAGTACTGGTCTGACCACATACACTCGAGTGAACATCATGTCTAATGACCACAGAGGAAGTAACTGCTAAAGAGGAAGTGAATACCCAGTTTGTATGTGCAGCCAAGGGGAAGAAGAAGTGTTACAGTGTTAGACGAGTGGGAGCGGTGCATTTAGGGGTATCCTGTGCACAAGAAATGCTTCCTGCTTAAAACGCCACAAAACAACCACAGAGGGAAGGCAGGGAGAGTGCAGCGAGGCGTAGAGGGAAACTGAGAATCTAAACCTTCTGACGTGTGAACCTGCCCACCACAAAACACAGGTGGAAACTATACAGCAACCCTCAGAAAAATGCAGTCACTCCCACAAAGGCTGCCTCCCAGTCTATACAGTGAGCTCCTATAGATGTCCATGGACTCCACAATGGAAAATTTATGTTTTTCAGTTTAGCAGGCACATTCCTACACACACACACACACACACACACACGAACTATGGGGCCCCTCCTGACGTGCAGCATGGATAGCTTATTAAACTCAAGAGAACACCAGATTACTGCACATTATGAAATTACTGAATAAAATCTGTGATACAACAGGGCAGCAGGATTGACAAAGCCTGTTCCTGGCTCTTGGCCTACCCTTATCTGCTACAGGTTGTGCATTACCTGAGCCTGACAGTGATCTGATGAGGCTCATCAGAATCAAGTTGATAAGAGCAAGATGTTTTCATCCCTCTTGCGATCTGGACAAACACACCTCTATGCACTTCACTGTGGTTGCAGATTGAAGCAAAACAGTCTGATGGTCCAGTTTGTGGATCAGAGCTGGTATTTATCAAGGTTCAGAGGATTAAACATGTAGATTAAAAATGGAATTTCAGCTATATGCAGACAACGTACATCAGAGATTATGGATAATTAAGTGAATTCACAACCATTTTGCAAGTGCTGACAGTAAAAGGAAAATAACTTCAGGCAAAGTCAGTGGGAGTTTTTCTGTTGCTGTTTCCAAAATTAGGTGGTAACTAGACTTAGCAATTTCCGAGAAATCGCATGGGGGAGCATGTTTGTCGCGGCAAGTTAATTCAAGTTGACAAAGTCAAAAAGTTGACTCAAAGAGGACACATACGAAAAGTTCACAAAGTTGAACAAAGTTGACAAAGACAAAAAGCTGACAACGTTGAGAATAACAAAAAGTTGATAAAGAGAAAAAGTTATAAAGGTTTGCAAAAACAAAAAGGTGATAAAAATGACAAGTTGACAAACACTAAAAGTTGACACAAAGTTGACA